>JACYXH010000690.1:2977500-3275000 GCA_026745465.1 Lota lota | reverse complement strand
AGATTTTAAAAGCGCTGCAGTGTTTAGCGAGTCCCACAACAGGCAGGGAAACACAACAAGGAACATGTTTGGGTTGAGAATGAATCCATATGGTGATCCATCACAACCAGTAGGTTTATCATGCGCTCCAAACCGCAGATTTGACAATTAATACATTTCTGATCGGATATTCAGAACAATAAGTTGATCGCCTTTCAAAACACTTCCGTTCAGCTTAAAGTTGCTCTAGGTAATATTTAGGAGCTATTATTTGAGCTGTCACTTGTTAGAAATGGCATAGCCATTCATCAGCTCTTACTGACTGAAATGCGCTGTGATAATATCAGTTTTGAGATTACTGCGCTTGCCACTGTATGACACTTTATATTTCAGACCACTCCCGGCTCAGTTCTGACCAATCAGGGCATCTCTTCCGGGATAAATTCAGGGGATCCATCTTGGCTGTCAATCACAGTTGTGTGAAATACAACACTTCTCAGTGGCTGGGAGGGAGTTGTTTTGGTTGATTAGTTTCAAAATCTTGCTCTCTTCCCCTCTTCGGCTGTTTTCTGCTCTCATTACAACGCTCAAATCGCAGCTACAGCTGCTTCAAAGAAGCATACTGTCAATCACAGGTCTGTCATAATCCAAAATAAATCCAATGTGATCTCAATGTAGAGCATCATATCAACCTTCCAATCAAGTTTCAAGCGTTCAGCACATAGGAGGGAGAGGAGGGACTAAACGAAAGAACCATGGACCTGGATGGAGGAACCCCTCAAACCGTTTGAAAGGGCTGTGAATGGTGGGTTGATTTAAGTGTCTGGTAACCCTCTAAATGCCTCTGCCTGGGAGCCTGAGCCAAACCTTTGTAAAATCTCACTGTGGCAAATAGCCTTGACAAGGTAGATCGTTTCCCTATTCCCGGGATACCATTCAATCTCTCTCTCTTTCTCCCTCTCTCCCTTTCTCTCTCCTTCTCTCTCTCAACTCAGAGACACTACTCAAGTCAAGGATGTCACATTTAACACCCTCTTGCACTCAGGGCCAACGTGCCCTTGGCTAAGGCACTGATGCCCCTCAGTGACTGCCATTCATCTCCCTTTCTCCCTCCCTCTCTGTCTCTTGGTCTTATTCTCCTCTATGTCTCTCTCCCGCTCTCTCTCTCTCGCTTAACATATGGACGGTCCCCTCAGATGCTGTGGGCCTGAGAAGAGGACGCTCATTATGGTGTTAAATCGATGCCCCCTGCAGCCATAAATGACACCACAACACCTTGTAGCTCGCACCATAGGGAGTTGCAAACCCTCTGCCCAAGTACCCTATAGCAAAGTTGGTTTCCCGACATTGACCACGAGGCCTTGCCCGCTGTGTGGTAGTGGCCCCGCGGAGCCGGACTACATTTGATTTGTCATGCCACGGACCCGAAATAAACATTGTGCTCGATCCTGCTTGTTTGCCCAACTGCCTTTGAGCAAAATGGGCCACGGTTATCAGCCCACCGTGTGGTTGAGTCGCTCCCCCCTCCTTGTTTGTTCCTGGCTTTGTTGGATTTGAGTCCCGGGACCCAAATGACCGTCGCAGCGCTAAGAAGCTGTTTTAGTCTTTCTCTACATGCAGCGTACTGCTGGAGGACGGTCTGTTCAAGGACACCATAACTCTGTTATCATGCATCCACATGCGGATTACATGCAACATGGTGCCAGAGTGAAACCCCCATGTTATAATCCACCAGCTCGGTCACACATGAACACTGTCCTATCACAAACGATTGGCGTCCACCTCATGGACAGGATTTAAGCACCAGTCACGCACATGCTGCCATTCACTGTGGGGAGCAGAAGGGAGCACAAGTGTCACAGATCACAAAGTTACGCAGAGTATACGATTATCCATATACACTGGATTTACTTATTTATAATGTTTAGAAAATACATACTTCCTTTCTTGCTTTCCTGTCTTCATCTTCCTGTGTGTGTGTGTGTGTGTGTGTGTGTGTGTGTGTGTGTGTGTGTGTGTGTGTGTGTGTGTGTGTGTGTGTGTGTGTGTGTGTGTGTGTGTGTGTGTGTATGTTCAGTGTGTGTGTATGTGTGTGAGTTTGTGTGTAAGTGTTCTGTGTGTGAGTGAGTGTGTTCGGGGTGTGTGTGTGTGTGAGTGTGTTCGGTCTGTGAGTGTGTGTGTGTGTTCAGTGTGTGTATGTGTATGTGTGAGTGTGTTCGGTGTGTGTGTGTGTGTGTGTGTGTGCGTGAGTGTTTACATGTGCTATTACATAGTATCCCAGCAGTACTGGTATACATCTCCTCTCCTCTGTGTATCATCTGCGTGACCCCTGCATGTTGCTGTGTTTCTAGGCTGGAGTCCCCCACCAGGACCCTGACCCTGGAGGCCCCTAGGGGGGTGGAGATCAGCGCTGGCGTGGGAGACTTCCAGGCCTCCTGCAGAAAAGACCTTCTGCTCCAGTCCTCAGAAGGAGAGGTGGGTGTCTGAGCAGAGTCTATGTGTGTGTGTGTGTGTGTGTGTGTGTGTGTGTGTGTGTGTGTGTGTGTGTGTGTGTGAGATAGTGTGAGAGAAAGACAGAGACAGAAAGTGAGGTGTTCTGGGAAGAGTGAAAACGATCTATTATTTGCCGTTGGCTCTTTGTGTGTCTGTTATACTGTGGACGTGAAAGCATGTGTATTTCTGGGTGTTGGTGCGTGTGTGCACGTGTGTCTCGTCACTGCGGTACTCCACAGCGTTAGGCCGGCTTCATTATAGTACCTTATTAGGCTAATGAGCGTCATCAATCCAGGCGACCTTGTCCTTCTTTCCCTCCCCACCTCCTCCCTCGCTGTCCTCCCTCGCTCTATTTGGGAGAAGTGACTTCATTAAAGCGGGTGTGATGAGGTTTGCTGTCAGCGTGGGCTCCTGATGAGTGTCTGCGTGCGCGCGTTTGTGTGCGTGCACATTGTAAGTCTGCTGTCACACAATGTCCTGCCACATTGCTTGAGAACTGTGTGTCTGTGTGTGTGTGTGTGTATTTTTGTTTGTGTGTCTGCCATGTTGCGTGTCCATTGGAGCATAGTGTGTCATTAACTCAGTAATTAACAGGAGAATGGGCCTCTCTCTGCCGTCGCTGTCATTGCCAAACACACAGACACACACAGACACACACACACCTACATGGGCCAGTTATTTGAAAGTGAGTCGACCACAAATAAGTTTGAGACTGTAGAACGAATTTCTTCCTACCGTCAAGCATTTGATAAAAACGGCTTTGACTGCAACGAAGGCTGTCTTGGAGTGTGTGTACCCTGGGAAACTTTCATAATAATAATAATAATAATAATAATAGCAGAGAGTAAACACTGGCCACCCACAGCAGAATGAGCATTGTGATTACTATTGAATTTCTGCAGAAAACAAAGTTAAAAAGGTGTTCTTCAGGGAGAACTAACAACAATAAAGCACGGTTCAACCCAACGTGAAACAGGCCAGGAAGAGCCCTGAAAGCCAACCAGCTACCCTGCGTCGGCCCAGGAAAACACTACACCACAAAGAAACTAAGAGACTGAGACTGAGAGTTACAAAGGAGATAAGACAAAAACCCACAGGACCAATGGTGCCTTGCCGGCTGCCCCAAACACAAGGAAAAAGCCACAATAGTGCAATACCCTTGGAACACAAAAGTGCTGAACATACAATCAAAGGCCAGCACAGGTGTAGCTCACTCACCAAACAAAGATTAAGATTAAATTAATTAAATTATTAAATTAATTAAGGGGAAAGGTGGATGGAACTAAAATGTCCACACTACTCAGGCCTGCAAAAACCTGCGATAACGATTTTAGTTTTTTGATCAGAGCATTTGATTTATTGATTGCTGTCGGAATGTAAGAAGAATTTTCCAAACAATATGACAAACAAATTGTGTAAGGTAAATTGCCTACCCTATCTTTAGTAGAGAAGGATATCGGAATGCATTTGCATGCATTGAGGGGTGTGTTATTACAGAGGATAATGGTGGATTAGAATTCAGGAGTATTTGTAAAATGACACTGGAGTAAATCTGTAAAACAAAGCATTCTACCAGCCATGTCTTAGTACATACTAGGAGAAGACCCATAATTGGTATTGAGTGTATGTCCTACGATGGCTCCCCTGTGAATAGTGTCTATTTGTATTTATTTGCTGTACAAACGTTATACATTTGTTATCATTATTTCCCCCCCCCCCCCCTTAAAAATCATCTAAACGTCCCCTTCCCTCTGTACACTGTACTCTGTCTCTCTCAGACGTCTTGGCATCTTTGAATGGAACACACCCAACCACACACACACACACACACACACACACACACACACACACACACACACACGAATGGAATGGAACATAGACCAGTGAGATGAGACGTGACGCCTTTAGAAATGTCCTGTGATGTCCGCCTCCACGCTCTCGTCATGCAGATGGGCGCGGCCACATCCCACTGCTCCAATATTGATGTATTGGTTTGAAAATGTCAGGTGAAATAAGCACCACCTCCTGCATACAAATGTCTCTGTGAAAGGCTCTCGGCTCGTATTTTCTAAATCTACTCAAGAAGTAAGACTATTAACCTCTACCCGAAAGTAGTCTGGGAACCCAGGCCATTATTGTTATTCATATTTCTTAGGTTTTCCTTTCATAACGTGGCTCTGACATTGGCAGGAAGTGACCTGTGTTGAACTGGACGTGGACATGCACCTCGGCTACTGTCAGGGCGGAGGAGAAGGAAGACAGACAGACGGACATGTCGCCACACTGGTAGATGATCTGTCCCGACACCGGGGGGGGGATGTTTGACAGACTGAAGAAGGCTAAGACAGGAAAACAAACAACGACGCAGCGAGATGAGGGATAAACACACTTGCTTTTTATTCAAAATCAGCAGAGAGCAAAAACAGGCAAACACAGGTGTCACTCACAGCACCAATTATGGGTCTGCTCCTTCTACATACTAGGACATGTGGAGGAATTAACATTTACACCTATCCTTTTCCACAATGGAAACAACTTTATTTGTTCAACTCCATCACATCACATCACAACACAGACCGGCAGACAGACAAGACACCTAGCTTCATTAATCAAGTCTGAAGACTTGAAAAAGAACTGGTTAGCTTGGCAGTCAAGCAGCTATACACAAAGTGTTGCCATGAGTCAGTAGTGATTTTATCTGGTCTTAACGAATTGCTTTGTTTGCTAATTTGTCCACGTTTGATGTATTCTGTATCCATCCTGTCCCCAGGGGCCCAAAGTTGTGTTGTTCAGTTAAAGTCAGCCAATCAGTCAGCCAGTCACTCAATATGCGTTTCTGCCTGCCTTCCAGTCTCCTTCCCTGCCCCCTGGTTTGTGATTTTCTCAGCAGACAGATCAACTCAGCTCAGCACCACCATGGAGCCCAGGATAGCAAAGAGGAGCTTATCTAAAATACCGCTCTTTTTCATCCCCCCCATCCACGCTCTCCTCTTGCGCTGATGCCGCCAAAATGTAGCCGGGGTTGAGGGGATGATGGGAGGATAGAAAGTCAATGTGTGTGTGGGGGGGGGGGGCAGTTGTTCGACCCAGAGTGTCATCAGGGAAGAGGTGGTGGAGGAGGGGATGGAGTGAAGGGGATAAACGTTTCTGTCCATGTTTTTCTCTTCCTCCCGGATCAAGGTGTGCAGGACAGTGAGGCTTTAGGCCAAATCAATGTTGTCAGCGGCTTCACTTAAGTCGGGCCTATTAGCGCTGGAAAAGTTTAGAGAGCGGTTGTGGAATTAAGGGCCAAATGGGCGAGCAGTAGGAGATTTCTATTAAAATCAAAGCCAACAAGATGTGACACTGCTTCTGGGTGCTGTTCAACACTCTCAATCTCTCTCTGTGTCTCTCTGTCAATCTCGCTCTCTCTATCTCTCTGTCTCGCTCGATCTCTCTGTCTCTCTCTCTATCTCTGTATATCGTTCTGTCTCTCTATGCCTGTCTCTGTCTGTCTGTCTGTCACTCTGTCTGTATTTCTCTCTTCCTTTCTTTGCCATCTTCCTCTCTCTCTCTCTCTCTCTGTCTCTCTCTCTCTCTCTCTCTCGTACACATGCGTTATTGAATGTGAGCGAGAGTGGCTGAGCGTGGTGAGTGAGTATTTTTCTAACTTTACTATTTTCTATTTGTTAGTTTTTTTGTTTCTATATGTGCTAAGAAACTAAAGAAGTAGCACATATGTGTATGTGCTACTTCTTTAGTTTGGTTGCTTAGTTAGTGTTCGTCGATTTGGTTTGGATTTGTGGTGTTAGCGTCGTTTCCGGCCTGGCATGGCAGAATTCCCCCAGGTATGAGTTGGGAGGTGGGGAGAAGCTTTCACGGCAGCATGCAGTAAACTTCTAAAGTTCCCCCGTTCATAAGCAACTGAGACACCGGTGAGAGAACTGGGCCGGGGATATGAGTTGACACGGGCCCAAAAGACGACTGGAAACTGACCTTCCAGTCGTCTTAGACCAGCCCGAGCCAAAACGTTCCCAGGATAGGCAAGTCATCGATAACTTAAGGTCTTCCACTGAGCCAGGGCGGTGTGGGGGCTGAGGCCATGGAACCATCATTTTGTATCAGAGGGCGTGATTGCATTCGGCTCATGGCGTTCTGTGTGGAAAGTAAGGAGACATTCATTTAGATCATCACTGGGGTTGTAAGTTGCTTCAATGTGGTGATCTGCAAGACCTGCCTATTTATAACGAGAACAATGAGACGAAAGGTACAAAATACGGGTAGCAAGTTTGTGGAATTGCGACACATGTGCGGCCGTGAACTCCGCTACATCTGGCTGGTTTGGGTGAGTGCCATCACGCGTGTCACGTGCACGCGTTCTGGAACCAGTTAGCTTGGAAAGCGGCTGGCTCATAGCAACCGGCTTTGAAATCCAAGGTGGAACACGTCGATTACACGGTCTTTGCCTCTTCGGACAGTTTGAAGTGTTTTGAATGCGGACAGGAGGGGGCATTTCGCCCGCTTCTGTACACAGCTGAACGCTGGAGCCGGGTTGCTCCCAGACAGGAGGGGCCCCGCAGGCAGCCGGGTTGCTCCCGGCTGGCTGCGGGGCACCGGGCGGCTGCTGTTGCCGCAGCGACCCAATCTGGCTGGTGCGCGGCCCCCGGCTGCTGCCCCCGGTTAGTGTGGTGCCCCCGGCTGGTGCGTGGCCCCTGGCTGCTGCCCCCGGTTAGTGTGGTGCCCCCGGCTGGTGCGTTGCCCCCGGCTGCTGCCCCCGGTTAGTGCGTTGCCCCCGGCTGGTGTGTGGCCCCCGGCTGCTGCCCCCGGTTAGTGTGGTGCCCCCGGCTGGTGCGTGGCCCCCGGCTGCTGCCCCCGGTTAGTGTGGTGCCCCCGGTTGGTGCGTTGGCCCCAGCTGGTGTCTCTGGCTGGTGGCACCGGCTGGTGGCACCGGCTGCTGCCCCCAGCTGGTGCGGTGTCCCCGGCTGGTGGCCCCTGGCTGGTGCCCCCGGCTGGTGGCCCCTGGCTGGTGCCCCCGGCTGGTGGCCCCGGTGGCTGCTGCTGGCGGTCGCGGCCCCGGCGGTCTCCTGGGTTGTTCCCCAGGCGGCTGCGGTGGTTGATGTTGCCGGGCTTTTGGCTGTGCCGACGTCGTTTTCGAGCAGAAGAGGAGTGTAGCTGGATGTGAGGTGGCACAGGAGGTGCAGCGACCCTCTGGCTTGTTCCGTTCTAAGGCGATTTAGGGATTTCACACTGAGCACATCACTGTTTTTGGGGGTTTTGGCTCTCGAGATTTTAACAACATTCCAGATTTTTACCGCAGTGTTTTTAACGTGTGGACTCTTTTTAAGAAGGAGAAGGTGGACTGTCCTGCATTGTTGTACTGGTTGCTTAATGATCCAGTGGTTTCAAGAGGGCCCACATTCCAGGGAGTATCATGCAGGTTAAAGGTAGGTCTGCGGCAGGTGGTGGAGCTGGCCAGGCCAGACCTGGATGATGCTGCAGCCTTGGCTGGTCAAATGGGAAGGAGATCAACGTGGCTCATCCAACAACTACTGGACTAGTGGAGACATCAATTGACTGGAAATGAATTTGTTCTTCTAAGGATGTGAAATAATGGTTTTAGAAAGCCTGACTGTAACGATCCTTCCCTTACTCTTGATATTGTCCCTGATTTTAAAGACTGCACTGGCTGTTAACCCTTTTTTTTACATCCCAGTGTGTCTAATGTTTGTCCTTTCTGTCCACAGAGAGAAACCATTTTTCATTGTGTTTCAGAATGCCCCAGACTCTTCACTCTGTTCCCCATATTAGAGAAGGGGGATATTTTACAAAGCAGTTTTTTAATTTTTGGGTTTGAATATAGGAAAACAAGCAGTCACAAATGTCACCTTTAAAATGTTGGGATTGGGCATGCAATGATGGTTATCAATGAAAGCCGCAAAATTATATTTATCTTCATTTAGAAGTGTATTTGATCAGAAGTTTGAGGTCAAGGGTCTTGATAAATTTCAGATTCTACAAAGAAATGAAAGAGCGAGCAACGTTAAGCAGCAGGTGGGGTTTGAGGTGGAAGAGGAGGAGCTTGTGTTTGAGGTGGTCTGTGAGGTGGAAGAGGAGGAGCTTGTGTTTGAGGTGGTCTGTGAGGTGGAAGAGGAGGAGCTTGTGTTTGAGGTGGTCTGTGAGGTGGAAGAGGAGGAGCTTGTGTTTGAGGTGGAAGAGGAGGAGCTTGTGTTTGGAGAAGGGTTGGCCTGAAGGCACGATTCACATGTTGGTTTGTGTGTGTTCATTTAGTGTTTTTGTATGTTTTTATCTTGTTTTAAGATGACAAGTTGTGGTGGTACAATGTACTATATGAAATAGTGGAAGTTAAAAATAAAATCTTTATCTTCCTCTCTCCATCTCTCTATGCCCCTCTCTTTCTGTCTGTATTTCTTTCTTCCTTTCTTTGTTAGCTCTCCCTTAATTTCTCTGTCTTCCTTTCTTTGTCATACTTTTCTCTCTCTGTCTCTCTGCCTCTCACTCTGTGTGTGTCTCTCTCTCTCTGTCATCTCTCTCTGCCTCTCTCCCTCTCTCTCTCTGCCTCTCTCTGCCTCTCTCTCTGTGTCTCTCTCTCCATCTCTGTCTCTCTGCCTCTCTCTGCCTCTCTCCATCTCTCTCTCTGTCTCTCTCTCTCTCTCTCTGTCTCTCTCTCTGCCTCTCTCCATCTCTCTGTCATCTCTCCCTCTCTCTCTCTCTCTCTCTGCCTCTCTCTCTCTCTCTCTGTGTGTCTCTCTTCCTCTCTGTCATCTCTCTCTCTCTCTCTCTCTCTCTCTGTGTGTGTCTCTCTCTCTCTCTGTCTCTCTCTCTCTGTGTCATCTCTCTCTGTCATCTCTCTCTCTCTCTCTCTCTCTCTCTCTCTCTCTCTCTCTCTCTCTCTCTGTGTCTCTCTCTGTCATCTCTCTCTCTCTCTGTGTCTCTGTGTCTCTCTCTCTCTCTCTCTCTCTCTCTCTCTCTCTCTCTCTCTCTCTCTCTCTCTCTCTCTCTCTCTCTCTCTCTCTCTCTCTCTCTCTCTCTCTCTCTCTCTCTCTCTCTCTCTCTCTGTCATCTCGCTCTCTCTCCCCCTGCTTGTCGGGCGTCCTGCCAGTTGGTTTACGTGGCTTCTCTCACAAATTGAAACATGAAACCTCCATTTGCTCAAACCTGTCCTCTTCCCGTCTCCGTCCACGGGAGTCTTTGGCCCTCGCCTTCCAAAGGGGGGAGGACGGGGAAATTGGGTCGTTTCCCCATTAGGTCTACCCCCCTAGACACGACCCAAACCAACACAAGGCTCACTGCCTCCATACGCCTGGGTGTCGGGAGACAGGCCGCGTGGTGTGAGATGATATCGCATCTTTCTCTCTTTTCCCAGGGAGATTTAGGAGCCCGTAAACTGTGCTAGACGGCCATTTTACTCCACCTCCACGGGTGGTTATTGCCTTGAAAAATGATCTATCCCGCTAATCATGTCTCCTGAAGTGGCTACAAAATGAGTTTTACTGCAAAGACAACTGGATTGTTAAAGAGTGACTTCCCGTTGGCCGTTCTTTAGTTTAGTGAGGTCGGCCTCTTGCTATCAATTTAACGAACACATGTAAAGTTTTACAAACTAAGAGAAACGCTGGTTAAATGAGATTAACACGTCTCCCTCATCTCGTTGCGGATTATTAAAGATAAGGGAATACAACATGCCTTTAGAATCCCCTGTGTGTCAGTATTTATGATGGAGAGGTTTGTCGGGTGAACCCGTTGTGATGAAGCTTAGTCGGACTCTGATTGGTCGAGGCTCCCTGTACTTGTTATGTACTTTATGAGGATGCCTACTCTGGGGTTTTCACTTACCCAGGACACAAATATATACATGTTGTGTTATTGTCTTTGTTTTACCTGCTGGGAATGAGGCAGGGCACTGTCTGAATAGAAGAACAGCAGGGAGTAATTCCCCATTGCCACCACAGATGCTCTAGTGCCAGACACACACACCAACACACGCACACGCTAGTACATACACACACAGACACTACACGTATGTCATCGTCCATTCCCTCCTCGTCCCCTTCACAAGCCTAATGACCTCTGTAATGCAGTCAGATGGCTGCGTGGTGTACCAGCGATGTGTGTGTGTGTGTGTCAGTGTGTGTGTGTCTCTCTCTCTTACTCCATGCTGTTTTCTCTACTTCCATCTAATGCTTGAGGAGATCAGCATTCTGCATCTCTCCTCCACTCCTCCCTATCTCTCCCTCCTTCTCTCCAATCATCAACTCTTCACCTCGGCCTGTCTATCTCTCTCTGTCTATCTGCCCATCTATCAATCTGCGTGTCTCAGTCTCTCTCTGTCTGTCTGTGTTTATTTGTCCATCTGTCTATCTGTATCTGTCTATCTCTCTCTGTCTATCTGCCCATCTATCAATCTGCGTGTCTCAGTCTCTGTCTGTCTGTCTGTGTTTATTTGTCCATCTGTCTATCTGTTTCTGTCTATTTGTCCATCTGTCTATCGGTTTCTGTCTATTTGTCCATCTGTCTATTTGTCTCTGTCTGTCTCTCATTCTGTCTGTCTCTGTCTCTTTTTCTCTGTCTCTGTCTCTCTGTGTGTGGCTGTCTGGTCCATGCTGGCTGTATCAGACCAAGCGATCCATGGTAAATGTGTGGGCCGTGTGTAATTGTGTGTCTGATTCGGGTCCTGAATGCTCTGGGCCGAGTGAGCACACACACACGTCCCGAGACATGCAGTTTCCTCCCATGGCTGGAGAAGTCGTCTTTACAGCATTGTGAGAAATTGAACAAAAACGGCAAAAAGAGGATTGTGGGATTGTCTGAGAGGAGGCTTTCTGCCTTGTAGCGTTCCCCTTCAGAGAAGCAGCCTTTACCATGTCCCCACATCAGTGGCAAGCGGTGTCTTTTGACACAAGGCATGCTGATGAAACCACACACACACACACACACACACACACACACACACACACACACACACACACACACACACACACACACACACACACACACACACACACACACCTCCCCACCAACACCAACACAGACTGGCCATGCCAAATTTGAGCTATAATACTAAGAACCGCTAATTAACAATGAAATATGCCAAACACTCACACAACCCGCGACCACAACCATCTTTTAAAATGACCTTTCTAGTTGTCTACATTCTGATCAATGTCATTGTGTTGCTTTTCAAGTAGCACATGTATTGAATTTGTCCTACTTCAGCCAAAGCGGATATCGTATTTAGTATAAAATAACTCTAAAGTAATAATGTGGTGTTTAGTTACGGAGTGGCTGTGATGGTCACAGCTTTGGGTAGGCTTCTGGTGCATGAACTAGTAGTATCGTGGGAAATGTATGGCGGCATATCACTGGCAAAAACCTCACATTTAACCAAGAGCCTGCTCAAGAGCAGACGTCTCAGAACATGCTTCGGAGAACAATAAAGCACAGTGTTACACCTCAGACAGCTTGCAGTTGTTAAACAGCACATATGACTATGTGTGTCGTGAATAAAAGCAGGATCATCAGGCACAGGGAACCACAGCCAGCCTTGAAGATTAGCAGTAGAAAATCAACAGACCAGGAAATATAAAAGTGAAAAATGCTGATCAGGAATTAAATACTGCATGGCCTCGCTGTGGCTAGTGTAACATAGTTGTTTAGTGTAATGATAAGACAGTGATCCGAGCGTGCAGGAAAACACTTTGTGCGCACAAATGCTGCGTCAGTTGCGTGCTGCTTCACTTTATGTGCGCGCTCAACGAATCGTTTTCTTTCCTCACAGGCTATATTATCAGTGCAGTTAAAGTGCTCGCAATGATGATCTGTGTGCACGGGTGTGTTAGTTGCTGCGCTGAGTCAAGTGACTGAAAGGCTGAGGTGAATTCAGCTTTGCTCCCAACACACCCTCTTTGAGCCCCTCCCCCTCTTGACTGGGAGTGCAGTGGGAGATGACTCGGTGAACACTGGGCGGCATTCGGTTAGCAGTACGCCGCAGGTTCACATACCGCCACCCAGCGGCACAAGTCGTCGTTGATCGGAAATGTAACCATTGGAGGAAAGTGAACAACGTGGCTCATTTTGTAATATTTGAACGCATATAATGATTGTAAAACAACATTGAACATTTGTTTCAATAGAAATGTGGTCGCCACTGACATAATGTCCTCTCCGCCCGGGAGCCAGCAGGGTTTACTGGGGCCGGAGGAGTGGGGACACCTGGGGCCGCTTAGCGCCACTCTGGTGGACATTTCCAGGGTTGTCCCCCCGGTGCCCACCGAGTGCCTGGTGGGTTAGCTGCCCGCTTCCCTTCCTCCGTCAGCCCTTCCCTTCCAGCGTCAGCTCTTCCCTTCCAGCGTCAGCTCTTCCCTTCCTCCGTCAGCTCTTCCTCCGTCAGCGTTTCTCTTCCTCCGTCAGTGCTTCTCTTCCTCTGTCAGCTCTTCCTCCGTCAGTGCTTCTCTTCCTCCGTCAGCTCTTCCTCCGTCAGTGCTTCTCTTCCTCCGTCAGCTCTTCCTCCCTCAGCTCTTCTTTTCCTCCGTCAGCGTTTCTCTTCCTCCGTCAGCCCTTCCTCCGTCAGCTCTTCCTCCGTCAGCTCTTCCTCCGTCAGTGCTTCTCTTCCTCCGTCAGCTCTTCTTCCGTCAGTGCTTCTCTTCCTCCGTCAGCTCTTCCTCCGTCAGCTCTTCTTTTCCTCCGTCAGCGTTTCTCTTCCTCCGTCAGCCCTTCCTCCGTCAGCTCTTCCTCCGTCAGCTCTTCCTCCGTCAGCTCTTCCTCCGTCAGCTCTTCTTTTCCTCCGTCAGCCCTTCTTTTCCTCCGTCAGCATTTCTCTTCCTCCGTCAGCTCTTCCTCCGTCAGCTCTTCCTCCGTCAGCTCTCCATCGGGCCTCGTTGCCTCTGTGCTGCTTCACTCCTGCCAACCCGTTCTTCTTTTGGTTCCTTATGTAAGACATGAGCGGAGGAATGAGTTTCTCATTTTATTTCATGCAAAGGCTGAGAGCATTTCAGAGTGCAAATAATCAACAATAATTCATTATAACATGAGTAATAATGAAGTGGTTAGACCAAAGAGAGTGGTTAGTGGTTTTTTCCAAAATATTTGCACAATCATTTTCTCTTTGCGTTTCTTTGCCTGTCATTGTTTACGTTATACAGTCCTGTCAATCTTGCTCTAAAAAGGGGTTGGATTGCATGACTAATGTTTCAAAGTTTGACTAGGTCTTAACACCCTCCTGCAACATTTATCAATACCTTCATGGATTTAGTGGAACATACTTTTCTCTCAACTCAAAAGCAAAGTTTTAAGTTTTTAGATTGAAGCGGTCGCTGTAAAATGGTAATGGAGGGTTTATGTACTAACCCTTTCCAACATATTTGGTGTCGGTTTTTGGGGTCAATCTTTCAAAAAGCCAGTCCCCTAAAACACATGACTAGCTTGCTAACTTTAGAAGTAGGTCTGACTAGCCTTGTGGAAGACTCCGGTCGTGCTCAGTGAGTGCACGGGCTGACAGGTATTACATTACATCACATTTATTTGACCATATGCTGGATGTAGGATGGGCTGGATTAGTCGCAGCAGGGTAGGCGAGTACCAGTGACTTGGATGGGATTCGAGCAGCCAGCGGTAGCCAGTGCAGGGTGCGGAAGAGCGGTGTAGTGTGGGACAACTTGAGTAGGTGAAGTCCAGCCTGTGCTGCTGCATTCTGGAAGAGCTGCAGAGGACGATGGCACATGCAGGCAGACCAGCCAGAAGGGAACTGCAGTAGTCTGGACGCGAGAAGACCAGAGCCTGGAGCAAAACCTGCGTGGCCTTCTGAGGAACTGACGTTTTCTCCTGATTTTGCACAGAATGAATCTGCTGGAGCAGGTGGTTGCAGCGATGTTGGCAGTGAAGGACAGCT
This sequence comes from Lota lota, assembly GCA_026745465.1. Lineage (NCBI taxonomy): Eukaryota > Metazoa > Chordata > Actinopteri > Gadiformes > Lotidae > Lota > Lota lota. The sequence goes on along the minus strand of JACYXH010000690.1, from coordinate 3,260,644 downwards.
GGTCATCCAGGGTCACACCCAGGTCCCTGGCCGTCCAAGTCCCAGGCACCACAGAGTTGTGCATCTTGATGGAGAGGCCGTGGATGGGAGATGCCTTCCCTGGATGGGAGATGCCTTCCCTGGATGGGAGATGCCTTCCCTGGATGGGAGATGCCTTCCCTGGATGGGAGATAACTTCCCTGGAAGGCAGAGCCCCTCAGTCTTGCTCTTCCTTCCCTGAAAGGAAGAGCAGTGTTGGCCTGTCCTCTGCGTGACGTGCAGAGCTTTTGAGATGGGTCTTTTAATGACCGAAGGTGGACATAACTTTGGTTGATCAAGACTCTCTCCCACACTATGATACACTCTCTCACACACTATCACACTCTCTCCCACACTATGATACACTCTCTCACACACTATCATACACTCGCTCACACACTATCATGCACCCTCTCCCACACTATGATACACTCTCTCCCACACCATGATACACTCTCACACACTACGATACACTCTCTCCCACCCTATCATACACTCTGTCCCACACTATGCACTCTCATAAAGGGATAACCTTTCAGGCACCACGAGGGGTTTTCACTGTTCACACATGCAATGCCGGAATAGAGGGGTCAAGAGAGAGTCCAGCAGATGGCGGGAATGCAACACGGACTGAGAGGAGCTCCCTTATGTTGGGCCCTGTCCGGTTTCCAGCCATTCTTGAATAAGTGTAGCTTGTTTGCAAACAAAATAAGCTGTATTGATATTGTTAATGATTCAACTGAAAAGCTTTGGCGTTTTAAGATTTAAGTCACGGTTTCAAATACGTCCTCAGCGGAGTCCTGTTATTGGTTTACTTGCTCCACTATCATGCTCTCTCTCACACTATCATACTCTCTCTCACACTATCATGCTCTCTCTCTCACACTATCATACTCTCTCTCACTATCATACTCTCTCTCACACTATCATACTCTCTCTCTCACACTATCATACTCTCTCTCACTATCATACTCTCTCTCTCACACTATCATACTCCCTCTCACACTATCATACTCTCTGTCACACTATCATACTCTCTCTCACACACTATCATGCTCTCTCTCACACTATCATGCTCTCTCTCACTTTCATGCTCTCTCTCACACTATCATACTCTCTCTCACACTATCATACTCTCTCTCTCACTAGTATACTCTCTCTCTCGCTATCATACTCTCTCTCACACTATCATACTCTCTCACACTATCATACTCTCTCTCTCACACTATCATACTCTCTCTCACTATCATACTCTCTCTCTCAGTATCATACTCTCTCTCACACTATCATACTCTCTCTCACACTGTCATACTCTCTCTCACACACTATCATAATCTCTCTCACTAGTATACTCTCTCTCACATTATCGTACTCTCTCTCACTATCATACTCTCTCACTAACTATCATACTCTCTCTCTATCATACTCTCTCTCGCACTATCATACTCTCTCTCTCACTATCATACTCTCTCTCACACTATCATGCTCTCTCTCACACTATCATACTCTCTCTCTCACACTATCATACTCTCTCTCACACACTATCATACTCTCTCACACACTATCATACTCTCTCTCACACTATCATACTCTCACACACTATCATGCTCTCTCACACACTATCATGCTCTCTCTCTCTCTCTCTCTCTCACTATCATACTCTCTCTCACTAGTATACTCTCACACTATCATACTCTCTCACTATCAAACTCTCTCTCACACACTATCATACTCTCTCTCTCACTATCATACTCTCTCAGACCACTGTCTGTGGTGATACTGAGCAGGGATCACACACATAGAAAAACTATGTATAGACCCAAATGAGTAAAATAGCATGTTCAGAAGCAGAAATGCACACTTCTTTGTGTGACACTGTGACACGAAGGCCTCACATATCTAGCCCTGAATTGACCTTGATAAGTACATAACGGTATACCTTTAATATTTCATTTAGATGACACTATGGGTCACATTTAGTTTTTTGCGGAGGGGGTTCATTTACCTGTGAATTTATCTGTTCCTGTTCTTGTGCCTGCCGCTGTGTCTTGCATCCCTTTGTGTTTCTATGGTGAAAGCACTGGTTAGGTAATAAATACTAGAGTATTGATCACTATCATTATAAAGTTGTAAGTGTGTGTGTGTGTATCCCGGTGTTTGGATGTCTGCAATGTCAGCCAACGTGGAACCATTAAGTTACACTAATTGGATTCCCGCTGTGGCATATCTGTCTGAATTCTGGCTTTTATCAGACCGGCCTTCATCACTCCCTCATCTTCCTCATTATTTCATCTATCTGCCAAACCACCACCCCCCCCTCACTCTCTCACTCGCTCTTTCTTTCATCTTTCCTTCCATCTCTCTGTCGTCTCATCCTGGTGCTTCCTCCGTATCCTCCCTTCCCCCTCTGACTCTACCTCGTGTCTGGTTGTCCTCCTGACTCCAGCCCTAGTGTCAGAGGAACACCAGGTAAACACCATGTATTCCTCAGTAGCTACACGGTCTCAGGCCCCGGGGGGCCCCGGGGTTAAAGCGGCAGGATCGGACTCTTTTCATGGCCCAATAACATGTACATCAGATGTGCAAAGCGGGCAGAGCCCACACAGGGCCCATGGTCGGGGCCCATGGTCGGGGTCCATGGTCATGGCCCATGGTCGGGGCCCATGGTCGGGGTCCATGGTCGGGGCCCTTGGTCAGGGCCCTTGGTCGGGGCCCACAGTCGGGGTCCATGGTCAGGGCCCTTGGTCGGGGTCCATGGTCGGGGCCCACAGTCGGGGTCCATGGTCAGGGCCCTTGGTCGGGGTCCATGGTCAGGGCCCTTGGTCGGGGTCCATGGTCAGGGTCCATGGTCAGGGCCCTTGGTCGGGGTCCATGGTCGGGGTCCATGGTCGGGGCCCATGGTCGGGGCCCTTGGTCGAGGCCGTGCTCAGCTATGGTCATGGTGTCTGCTCCGCATTCAGCCGCCACCCACTGTTGTTTTGTTGTGTCAAACAAACAAAACATGAAAACAGTTCGACATGTTGTATTTTTGAATGCACTATTAGTTTATCTTCTCCTTACATTTATAACCCTTTACTGGGTTTTTCCTTTTTGGACGATTCCACAGACTGGCGTCTCCTGTCCAGATTTAACAGTCTATTGAGCTTTCCTCTGGCGTATATGTTTTTCCCTGCTTATAAGCTTTCATCCTGCTTATAAGTATATTTTGTCTGCTGAGTGTCAGATGCATACCCGCTGTCGACAAAATACAACATACACAAGTTGTGCAGCTTGTCCTTTTTGCCAATCACGATCCATACAGTTCATACAATTCACTTTGTATTAGCTTTCTTGTTTTGGATCATTGTCAATATGCAAAACAAAAATGTTTGTATATGTATATGGATCTAATTGATATACACGTGTGTGTGTGTGTGTGTGTGTGTGTGTGTGTGTGTGTGTGTGTGTGTGTGTGTGTGTGTGTGTGTGTGTGTGTGTGTGGGCGCGCGCGTGTGTGCGTGTGCATGAATGTCTGCGAGCGTGCGTTACCTGGCCTGGTGCTTGCTGTCCAAGCCCCGCAACATGACACGTACTTTGATTAGTTATGCAATCTGTCAATCAGGGCATTGACGATGGAACCTGTTGTTTGCTGAGCCTGTCAAAAGTCATGGTGAGCCCTGTCCAACCACCCCGCCAGCATCACTCAATACTGGCAGCTGCTCTCCTCAGAGCGTCAACGCATCGGAAATCATTTAGAGTCCTTGGAAGTCTCCTCTGACATTACTCTGACAACAGTTCAGGGAAAACTGCTGTGCAACATAATAGTCTGCCAATGGCCGTTGTGGTTCTTTCTTTGGGTGTTTAGACCCATCCATTTGGTGTCTTTGTCAGATCGCCCTCTCAAATGCCTACACTCCATCTCTCTCTCTTTTCACCATCGCCTTCCCTCTCACACTACTCTCAATCTTTCTTCTTCTCCTTCTCCCCCATTCATTAAAGTCCTCTTGGCTCGATAAAAGAAAGTAAGAAATATAAATTCACTTCCTGTTCCCACACGTCCTGATAGACGCAGAAATAGAAAGGCTCTTGTCCTCACTTCCTGATAGACGCAGAAATAGAAAGACTCTTGTCCTCGCATGTCCTGATAGACGCAGAGCGAGCCCCTTTTGGTGGTTTGAGCTCTGTATCTCCTAAAAAAACGACACAAACCCTTGAAACAGCCTTTTTACTTTACCTTACCACCCTGCTACTCCCCGAGATCAGTCAAGGAATCAAAAGACTGCAGAAAAGAAAAGAAATCCTAAACTGTGGGCATTGGCCCTTGTTCAATCTTCCTTTCTTTCATAGTCAAAGCCCTGTACCTTATTGATTTTTATACTTGACCGGGGTTGGTTACTACACTGAAGAATATCTCCATTAGGACATTTTAGTTGTTCAATCCCTTTCTCACTCTTAGATCTTTCTTTCCTTTCACTCCCTCAGAACTACCATGAGAGGTAATAAAAGAGCAGTCGAGGTGTTTGTGCCTCCCCCTCAGAGCCACAGAGCTTCTTTCAGTTGGGTTCGATATTTGCCTGTGCAACGCGTGTCCTCTCTGGCCGTCCCCTTTGATACGGGGACAAGCCGATCCGCGGAGGGACCCTGTGTTACGGTGTAGGGCCCACTGGCCCCGTCATATTTTCCATAACGTACCAACCAAGATAAACGCAGTAAACTGGCCAACAGCTCGATGAACGTTTCCCTGTCGCCCTGCAGATCTTCCTGGACGCCGACACCATCAGACTGGGCAGCATTCCTCACGGCAGCGCGGTGGACCCCCTGGAGGGGGCGCCGGCGGGGACCACCTACACCAAACAGACTGTGTACGAGTTGTGCGCCTGCGCCAGCGGCAAGCTGTACCTGTCCCCAGCGGAGAAGGGCTCGACGTGTCAGACCACCAGTAACTTTTGTCTGTGGAGCTGAGAATGAAGGGGGGGGGGGGGGGGGGGGGGTCGCCACGCCACGCCACGCCACGGCCATGGGAGGAGAATCATAGCGGGACGGTAACGCAACTGGATCAACATGGACTATTAGGCCAGTGCCAGCTAGCCAAATCAACACGGATTAGAGCTCTGTGGGTAGAGAAAGCCAATAAAGGGGGATAAAAGCATCAACACGAATTACGGCGTCGTGGGAAGCTAAATATGCTAACGGACTGGAACAGCGGGCTCATTTTGCTACTGCGACACTGACACTAACGAGCAAACATGTGGATGGACGTGAGAAGCGTTTTTGGACTGGCTTAGACCACGTGGCCGGCGAGCAAAGCGAAATGACACCACTTGGGTTCCGCGCTTACCAAGTTTTTTCATCCTTGATGAGTTAGCGAAAGTCCTCTCGAATTGATCTGGGACCCTTGATAGTGACTGCACACCCTCGACACGGATGTCAATTATTGGATTTCCACACAGAAGCGCGCCGCCGGTTCCCACCAAGAAGAAGCTCGCCAAACACCCGTGGACAATGGGAAAGGGTTTGCCTGGCAGACAGTGAAGAAGACACACAGACAATGACTGACTGTGGGGTTTGCCCAGCAATAAGCTACGGCTACCTAACAGACCAGATTTATACCAGAAAGGCCTTTACCCCATCCCCTCTCCCCCTCCAACCCCCAAACCTCCACCCTGCCAACTGCTCTCTGAAGGCCAGTTCAGACCCAAAAGACGAGACTACCCCCGTTATATCATTTGTTATGGAATGATCACGCCAAAACCTCACACATCAGATCAGGATTCTTTTCCCGGATTCTGTAGTGCACGCGTTTACCAAGTTAGACGGCTGTCAATCTGCACTGGACACTGATTGGCTGAGAGTGACGGTCTAGTTTGAAGTCTGCTGACATTTGACCTGTTGAATCTTGAAGACGGCCTCCGACGACTGGAGAACTTCTGCAACTAGACCGCTCACCATCACACAAAACGTTCTTAAACAGCAGTTTGAGTCCCTCTCGTCTTTTTGGTCCAATCCAGCCTTAAGTCTACTCTTCACCTGATCGTGACTGTACACAACAACAGTTGTTTCATACGCAAATAGCGCAAGTTCTTTTTTTGTCTCCAAAAGAAAGAAATCTCTTGTTTTTGTTCTACACATTAGACTGTGATTCTCTGCCATCTTGAGGTTTATTTGAGCACTGCATGTATTTTCTCTTCTTCCTCCCTTGACCCATTATTGTGTTGCATGGAGGTCATTCTCTGTGCATCTCCCCACAGTTACTTTCATTTCCGGTTTCCTCAAATTTCTAATATTGTGATATCAATCTCTCTGTCTGGTTTTGTTCCTTTATGTTTCAGGGTAAGGCTTTGTCTTCCCTCTGCCTCTCCCCTCCAGCCCATGTCACCACACTCTGTGTGTCACATTTCCTCTATCCTCCTCATGCCAAACGACTCGTAACAAAAAAAAAAAGAGGACATTAATAAATAAATAAAATATACAAAACTGCAATTCTCTCACTCTCCATGGTACCACATTCTGCGCGTGATTATTTTTGTTTCCTCTCTCAGGACGGTCTTTCTGTTGCTTTTGTGATTCTTTTTTTGCTCTCCATCTCTGTCAGCCTCTGTTACATCATTTTAACCCTACTTCTACTCTCTCTCTCCCTCAGCCTTTTGGTTTAACCTGCAGCATACTCTCTCTCATTTGCTCTCTCTCGCCCTTTCTTTCTCTCGTTCTCCCTTTGTGATCAGCTCTCAGTTTGGCCTATTGCTCCTTCTCTCTTTGTTGCACTCTGTTTTTATCTCTTTTTTCCCCCTTTTCTCCTGCTCTGTCTCTCTCTGTCCAGTAATTACCTTCTCTCTTCTTAACCCCTGCACCCCTTTCTCTCCTCTTTGCTCTCTTTTACTCTGACCTCTGCGTCCCCCTAACTCACTCACACACACGCACACATCACCTCTCGCTCTCGCTCAAAATACCAAGGAACGGGGAGCGACGTTCCGGATCCTCCTGAACAGTGACGAGCCAGTCAGTAAACACAGGAACTGTTTTTTTTCTTTTTGACAAACTGAAGGAACAAATATACACTTCCATGTCAGAGAGCCCATCACAGCAGTAAACAAAAGAAATGCGGACGGGGGTGGTGGGTGGGTGGTTCTATTTTTGTATTTGTCTCAGATGCGCGGAGGGAGAGCTCTTTCAATGACCTCAAGACCATCATACACAAACACGCACACACACAAACACAGAGACACACAGACACGCACACACACAAAACCACCAAATAGGAGGATATGTGGGCAGTGAAGAAGAGATTAGCTTGTAGTACACATGGAGGCGGCTGGATCTCGTTCAGTTTCTCAAGCAGGCCATTCCCGGGTACCTTGGCGGCAGTTTGAAAAAGCACATCCCAGTCTGAACCATTAAGACGACCTCCAGAAGACTCATCTGCAAATCGCTCTGGACAAATGTTCTTGCGCTCTGTCTCTTGCTCTTCCCACTGCTCTCTATCTTTTTATCTATCTATTTCCTCCGTTGTTTCCTGGTTTTGTAGAACTTTTCAGTAAATCCACCTGAAATCTGAATCAATCCTGGTTTTAAAAATGTACATTTCTGACGTGCCCTTATGGTTTTATTCTTGATACTGTAATAAAAAAAGCACAAATTATGATGACGTGTATATATCAATATCAATACAATAAAAAAATAAATAATATTGTTCTTAAAAGCAAAATCTCTGGAGTGTTGATGTCAATGTAAAAATTATTAATTGATCATGAACATTTTAATTAATTGTATGTTTTTATTGACATTTATTTCATGTTCATATGAAATTAATGACCATAAATGATCTATTTTTCCGCAATCAGATTTGTTGAAAAAATAAATGCTATCAATACCTTACACAACAAACACATATTCTGAAAAAAGCATAAGAATTTTATTTTGGAATATTATCGACTACATTTCATCAATAGTTCCACTTCCCGTCATTCACTTCCCCTCAGCCTTGCTATTACATAGCAGCATCGCCGCAGACTGACCGCTCGGACAGCGGAGGGAACGGGGTGATGCAAACGCAACGCACCTTCCCTTGTCCACTTACAGCCCAAACGGTCATGGATCGACTGCCAGTTGTATGAACTGCCTTTCACAAATCCCACTTGTTTATTGACGTTGGCATTGCAATAAGTATTGATTGAAAAACGTACCGGCATTACCTTGCTCAATGCATTCATCTTCCCCTTCAGTGGTAAGCAACCGCAGTTTTACGCACATTACTTACCATGGATGTATTTTATTGCACCAAATACATGACTACAATGCATTGTGGGTGATGTACACCTCTGGAGTGACCATCGTTGTTGACGTGCTCCCTCCACCCGACCTCCGACCTCCGAGGGTCCATCTCACAAAGTTCAGTGAGGTGACGGTTTGTCTGAGAAACCGAGGTGACCTTTGTGAGATGGACCCAGTTCACCGAGGTGACCTTTGTGAGATGGACCCAGGTCACCGAGGTGACCTTTGTGAGATGGACCCAGTTCACCGAGGTGACCTTTGTGAAACAGACCCAGTTCACCGAGGTGACCTTTGTGAGATGGACCCAGGTCACCGAGGTGACCATTGTGAGATGGACCCAGTTCACTGAGGTGACCTTTTTGAGATGGACCCAGTTCACCGAGGTGACCTTTGTGAGATGGACCCAGTTCACCGAGGTGACCTTTGTGAGATGGACCCAGTTCACCGAGGTGACCTTTGTGAGATGGACCCAGGTCACGAGGTGACCTTTGTGAGATGGACCCAGTTCACCGAGGTGACCTTTGTGAGATGGACCCAGGTCACGAGGTGACCTTTGTGAGATGGACCCAGTTCACCGAGGTGACCTTTGTGAGATGGACCCAGTTCACCGAGGTGACCTTTGTGAGATGGACCCAGGTCACGAGGTGACCTTGGGGGAAGAAACATGGAATCCCAAAGGAAGTTTGGCATATTGTGGCTCTTTGCTGAATACAAACATACAATATATGCAGCAGCAACCTATGCTTCTTTTGGAATTATATAAAGACGAGAGACGACCACTGTCAAGCAAGTTTTAACTGTAAAATAGCAGTTAAATTCCACATAATACCATAATTATAGCGAATTAAAAAACGATTAACACTTATAGCATAATGACACGTGCAAGCATTATGTCTTTTTATGATGTTAAAATGCCAACTAACACATTTCATGTTGTTACCGACGTCAAGTCGGAGCTCTGAAAGAATACCCAAACTTCCGAGTCGGAGCTCGATTTTCCAAGTTGTCTTGAACGCAGCATAAAGCCTTGGTTAATTTAAACGGTTAAGTCTAGCGGCTTCTACAAAAAAATAAAAAAAATTATCTGATAGTTTTATTGTTTTGTATCAGACTGTAACCAAAACCACTTTGGTCTCCACATTTGTTAGGCTTTTTGGCATTTTCCAACAGCTTTCCCAAGTCGCAAAGTTGCTGCTACCATGGTAAGTTGCTGCTACCATGGTAAGTGATGCCATGGTAAGTGATGCCATGGTAAGTGATCCTGCCATGGTAAGTGATGCCATGGTAAGGGATGCCATGGTAAGTGATGCCACGGTAAGTGATGCCGCCATGGTAACTGATGCCATGGTAAGTGATGCTGCCATGGTAAGTGATGCTGCCATGGTAAGTCGTGCTGCCATGGTAAATGATGCCGCCATGGTAAGTGATGCTGCCATGGTAAGTGATGCTGCCATGGTAAGTGATGCTGCCATGGTAAGTGATGCTGCCATGGTAGGTTATGCTGCCATGGTAAGTGATGCTGCCATGGTAAGTGATGCTGCCATGGTAAGTGATGCCATGGTAAGTGATGCCATGGTAAGTGATGCCATGGTAAGTGATGCCACGGTAAGTGATGCCGCCATGGTAACTGATGCCTTGGTAAGTGATGCTGCCATGGTAAGTGATGCCATGGTAAGGGATGCCATGGTAAGTGATGCCATGGTAAGTGATGCCGCCATGGTAAGTGATGCTGCCATGGTAAGTGATGCATTGGTAAGTGATGCCGCCATGGTAAGTTGCTGATGCCTTGGAAAGTGATGCCATGGTAAGTGATGCTGCCATGTTAAGTGATGCCATGGTAAGTGATGCTGCCATGGTAAGTGATGCTGCCATGGTAAGTGATGCTGCCATGGTAAGTGCTGCCATGGTAAGTGATGCTGTCATGGTAAGTGATGCTGACATGGTAAGTTGCTGATGCCATGGTAAGTTATGGAATGGTAAGGGATGCTGCCATGGTAAGTGATGTTGCCATGGTAAGGGATGCTGCCATGGTAAGTGATGCTGCCATGGTAAGTGATGCTGCCATGGTAAGTGATGCCATGGTAAGTGATGCTGCCATGGTAAGTGATGCTGCCATGGTAAGTGATGCCATGGTAAGTGATGCCGCCATGGTAAGTGATGCCGCCATGGTAAGTGATGCTGCCATGGTAAGTGATGCTGCCGGTTTAGCCATCGTTAGCTATTGACAGCCAATGTTAGCAATACCAGTTGATATTAACGCATCAAACAGTATGTTGTGCATAGAAAAACACCTGCAATATGTATACAAAATAGAAGGTGGGCCGTACTGTGTGTACAACCGAATTAATTATATACTAATAAGACAGAAGTGCTGACAAACAAGTATATTACTTCAGCGTTTGTTGATGTGCGGAGTAGCCTTTCCGAGTCAGAGTTTGAACTTCAGGGGGCGTTTCAGTTTAAATGTTTCACTGGGAACTCGGACATTCTGACTCATTCTTTCAAATGGAACGCATTGTGACGTTCGCAAACATCAATTGTTGTACATCACTTGGTTGTTAGAGTAAAATAATTCTATAATCGCCTCCCTCATCAACGATTATGAACCTACATGATTGTGGGAGTGTGTGTGGATGATGGCTGGTTTAAGCAGCCTCACCTGGCCCGAGTCAGACTGATTGGAGTCTGGAGCTGGGTGAGGCTGCACACCTGTTGCACATTGAGCAATCAATGTGCACAGGTTAAACCAGCCATCACCACACACTCAGAGAGAGATCTCATACATGGCAGCATGGAGCACCATCTGTTTGTGTTATCATACGCAACCTTGGCAATTAACCGGTTTAACATCACTACCCTGTGTCCTTTGTTTGGAGGAGCCCAAGAAAAGTCACCTAGGTGGAGTATGGCAGCCACCTAGGTGGCGTGTAGCATGGACGTTGCTACAATGATATTGACCAAGTTTATTGCTGGAAGGATCTTCAAATTGGGTTAAACATGGGGGGGAATCGGAGTGGAACCACACTGCCTATAATGGTCAATAAGGTGGCATCCATTTTTGTTGTTTTACCTTAAGATTTACCTCAGCTGTTGAAGCTTAGTATATTTTGCACTGTAAAGTCCCTGGGAACAAAATCAATCAATTTATTAGGACTTTCAAAGTTCAGGAGATTATTAAGCATTGTATACATAATTGACATCGGTAATACAACTTCTGATAAAATACTGCTCAAAAACAGCTTGACAGAAGCATAGGACAAATTGGAATTCCTAGGAGCTTTAAAGTAGCAGTATGCTAGAAGCAGTCAGACACGGAGGCTTTAGGAGGGCTTTGACCCTGTTTACGCCAGAGACAAGTCTGGATTCTGCAACCGTTTTTGAATGTCTATACACAGCCATCGCAGGCTGTTTATACGTAGGGGCAGTTTACGAGACACCCCTTCTTGATATGCGTGCGCATCTCATTGCATGTTGTCATGGCCTCCTCCACAGCTCGGGTTTACCCACTCGCTTACCCTTATGTTCCTGAGACGGCCCCCCAGCACTTAGGATGTTCACTTGGTACAGCCTGCTCTTCTCCTGGTCCCCCCTCGGAAGGCTTTAAAGTATGTATATTACCCTTTGTCACTTGCATGGTTAAAGCCATTTTCAAGCAAGAACATGACGTGACCTCCATGTAGGGTTAATCAGTTCATATCTTTATGAATGAAAACGGGATGCAAATGATAGGTAGGCAAAACTTAAAACTTCAAATGGATAAGCAATTTTTCTTTAAGATAACTTAGCAGATTATAATGTTGGTCAACAAGGCAAAGCATACATAGAGTAAAAAACCAGCAAGCGGGTAAAAAGCATTTCGTCCCTGATACATTTTCAGGTCATCATTTTCTTGACAAAGAACTTACAGAACAATCACATTTTATTGTTTCTATTACATGCAATGTATTCATGTTGGGTATGAGGAAGAATCACATCATTCAATGCATCAGGCTTTATAGAAGAGATATCCTTTCTAAACATACCTAATGAATCCTCATGAAACGGATGTGTCCATTAGGTAGGCTTGTTTAGTAGGCTTATCCTTTTTAAATAAATCGACTGAATCCCCCTGAAACGGGTGTGTTCATAAGGTAGGTAATCTAAGGGCTACCATAGCCCATAACACCTATAAGACCCAAGTTACTGTATAAACTGTATAAAAGATAACTCTGTCCATAAGAAAATTGTATTTCTTGTAAGGTGGAGATAACTCGTCTCTGCCAAAGATGAGGTCTAAGTGTCTCTCTCAGAAACAGGGTATTTATACTTTATCTACCATACAGTCCATACATGGGCTTTCTATATTACACATGGACTACCCGAATCATGAACATTTACACTGAGAGGAAACATCTGGCGGGCTGAACGTCCACACAGGAAACATTCTATACGGGTTACTGAGGCAGAAACTTTAACATGAACTTTAAATTCAACGGCATACATTGACACAAAAAGCTGGTGTGTTCACACAGGAAACATCCTACGAGAGTCACTGGCGCCAAGAGAGCGAGGTGCTTGCTGCTGACTTGTACTCTTCCGTCTCTGGGCCCCCGACAGACTGACCCGACCGCACGTCTCGGAGGAAGGCGAGGGCCTCCAGCGCCACTAATGTAGACGGCCTGGATGCTCCAGGGCCCTGCATCACAACAGTATGCAGGAATGGGACAGGTAATTCTCTTTACACTTTTAGTGTTATTGTCTTTTTCCTTCTATCAACGTTTGAGGTCTTTCTGGTTTTCTTTGTACGGCATTGTCCCGAGATTTGGTGTAATGATGGTTGGCCATCTTCTCAGCCAGATCTATTTCTAGAACCACTACAACTGATGTGGTGGCACGGCAACAGTGGTGAAATGCTGTATGTTCTTGAGTTTCTTAACACAACAAAAAACGAATTACAGCCCTTTCACCACACCTGGCTTGTTGACGTGATTGCAGTCACACCTCTTGTGATTAGATTTCACTTCCCTGCTCAACATGAATACACACTCCTGCTGTTCATCTCACTGGCTTATGGCTCTCCCAGTGAACACATCTCATCATTCACTCAGTCTTCCTTCACTTCCTCCTCTGTCACTCTTACTCTATTTTACTGTCTCTTGTTTTACTCTGTCTCCCTCTCCCTCTCACATTCACCCCCCCCCCCCCCACACACACCCTTCTTCAAATGGATATTTTCTTGTAACTATCTACCTCCATCTCAGTGGCTCTCTCAGTCCATCTGGTTCCTTTTTCAAGCGCTGCTGACAAGCAGACCAGGAGGTGAAGAGGGCTGATAAACACAGGGATCAAATTTGGCATGAAATTGTACATCTTCATAACCCACACACACTTCTCTCAAACACACACACACACACACACACACACACACAAACTGCATGCACATAGACAAACACACACACACACACACACACACACACACACACACACACACACACAGGTTATCTGTGCATCAGCTTTATGAAGAAGGCAGTGGTCAGAAGGTCCAGTAATGGAATAACTGTGGAGCGGAACAAGTAGGCGCATCTCCAGCTAGTCCTCCTCCAACACTTGATTTGGGGGGTCACTCCTCAGGCCTTTTTCATGGTCCTCCAACACTTGATTTGGGGGGTCACTCCTCAGGCCTTTTTCATGGTACTCCAACACTTGATTTGGGGGGTCACTCCTCAGGCCTTTTTCATGGTCCTCCAACACTTGATTTGGGGGGTCACTCCTCAGGCCTTTTTCATGGTCCTCCAACACTTGATTTGGGGGGTCACTCCTCAGGCCTTTTTCATGGTACTCCAACACTTGATTTGGGGGGTCACTCCTCAGGCCTTTTTCATGGTCCTCCAACACTTGATTTGGGGGGTCACTCCTCAGGCCTTTTTCATGGTCCTCCAACACTTGATTTGGGGGGTCACTCCTCAGGACCTAACTTCCCCATGGCTGGTTTCTCAGCTTATTACCGCTATTTTCCGAGGAGGAGACTGTTGCCGTGGAAATTATCTTGTGAGAGTAAGTCCCTTGAAACATTGTGTTATTAGATTTTTTTTGTTTTTGATTTTATTAGGATCCCCATTAGCTGATGCAGAAACATCAGCTACTCTTCCTGGGGTCCACACAAAACATATACAAAGAAGAACCATCACAAAGCATATAACAACGAAACCATCAATACACAAAAACAACAAACAACTAAACAAAATTCAAAAATAGCAAGTCTGCAATGTTCACTAGGCTGTAATGCAGACAGCCATTAGGTGTTGCTTCAACACTTGTTTTTTTTTAACTAGTTTTATTCCGATTTCTTGAGATATGACCTGCGAGGGAGTTCCATTCAGCCATAGCTCTATACAGCACAGTGCGTTATTTTGAATTTGTTTTGGTTCGTGGAATTGTGTCGTTTCCACAGGTGGCATGTCTGGTGGGGTATGTGTGTGCATTAGAGCAAAGTGTGAGCTGCCTATACAAACAGTCAGGGGTTTTCAGTACATTCATATATATATATTTTTTTACAAACGAGAGGAGTGATGCTTTTAACCTCTCATCACCTTTTAGCCAGAGGAGTCGGTCCTGCGTGACGTTTGTCTTAGCTCTCGTTGTGCACTGAAGGGCTGCTCCATTCTGAACCTGCTGTAGCTTCCCTAGGTTTGTCTTTGTGGTAGCTGACCACCGGGCGGTAAGCTAAGTGTGATAACGCTAAGGTCTGCAGGACCTGTTTGGTCAGATGTGGTGCTAAAAAAGAAGAGCAACTCTTGACTACAGAGATGTTTTCCCCCCATCTTTTACACCAGTAAATCGATATGTCTTGACCATGTCAGTTTACAATCTAAAGTTACACCAAGAAGCTTTGTTTCTTGTACTTGCTCAATAGCAGCATTGTTCAGTACCAGATTCAGCTGGGTTTTCGACATTCATGAGTGTTTTGATCCAAATGCAATGCTCTTAGTCTTAGATATGTTCAGGACAAGTTTGTTATCAGTGATCCAGTTAAATACTGTCTGTAACTCTTTCTTGAGAGCTGATGTGATTTACTTAACTGTTGGAGCAGACATGTAGATTATTGAATCATCTGCGTACATAGACACACATGCTTTTTTACAAGCAAGTGGGAGATCATTTGTGAAAATCGAGAAGAGCAGTGGTCCAAGTGAAGAACCTGGCAGAATCCCCCACTGTATATGCCTTGTATTTGAGAGGCTTCCATTAAAGGAAACCTTCTGTGTTCTATTAGTTAGGTAGCTTTCTATCCATGCAATGGCAGTTTTAGTAAAGCCATAACACTTAAGTTTCCTTAATAATAAGTTATGATCAATGATATCAAAGGCAGCACTGAAGACTAACAGAACTAATCCTACAATATTCTGTTGATCAATGTCTTTTAGCCAATCATCTGTCCTTTCAGTGAGCGCTGTGCAGGTTGAGTGTCCTTCCCTATAAGCGAGCTGATAGTTGCTTGTCAAGTTGTTCATAGAGAAATAGCATTGTATCTGGCCAAATACAACATTTTCCAACAGTTTGCTTTTAACAGGTAACCGGCTGATTGGTCTGCTGTTAGAGCCAGTAAAGGCAGCACGAGCATGTTTAGGTAAAGGGATTACCTTAGCCTCTTTCCAGGTTTGTGGGCACATATTACTGTAGACTAAGATTGAAGATGTGGCATGTGGGAGTGGCAATATGGTCCGCTACCATGCTCAATAGCTTTCCATCCAGGTTGTCAATACCAAGTGGTTTCTCATTATTGATCAATAAGAATAGTTTTTCCACTTCCTCTATCGCCACTTTACAGAATTCTTATCTTTCATTGTTTTGTCTTGTATACATGAATACAATGGCTCAGAGTGTGGTGTTGGCATTTGAGTTTGCAAACTCTGTCAATAAAATAATCGTTAAAGTAATTAGCAATATATATAGGTTTGGTTATAAAAGACCCTTTCCACTTCAATGAAAGATGGAGTTGAGTTACCCTTTCTGCCCATGATGTTATTTAGGTGCTCCAGAGCTTCTTTCCATCATGTTTTATATCATTAATCCTTCATAATACAATTTATTGTTCTTTTTGTTCAATTTAGTGACATAGTTCCTCAGTTTACAATAGATTTGCCAATCAGATGTGCAGCCAGACCCATTTGCCACTACCTTTGCCTCACCTCTTTGAACCATGCATTCTATTAATTCATCATCAACCCAAAGAGCCCTGATAGCTCTAGCAGTCAGCTTCTTGACTGCATGCTTATCCATAATTGGTTAATAACAGTTCAGTGTACAATACTTTAAGTGCAGTATCTGGGTCTCTTTGTTTACTGACATCAGACCAACAGATATTTCTAACTTCATTCACATATGAATCACGACAGAAACCCTTTTTGGTGTGTGTGGGTGTGGGTGTGGGTGTGGGTGATGGCTAGTTTCAGCAGCCTCACCTGGCCCGAGTCAGACTGATTGGAGTCTGGAGCTGGGTGAGGCTGCACACCTGTTGCACATTGAGCAATCAATGTGCACAGGTTAAACCAGCCATAACCACACACACTCGGGAGAGCTCTCCTGCATGTCAGCATGGAGCACCATCTGCATGCCTCACTCTACGCAACCTTTACAATAAACCGGTTCAACATCACCACCCTGTGTCCTTTGTTTGGAGGATCAAACATTTCACACAAATTATCAAGATACTGACTGTTAGAGCTTGGTGGTCTATAACAGCATCCCAGCAGTATAGGTTTTAGGTGGGGTAGGTTAACCTGTAACCATAGCATTTAAACATCACATGACATTAGATCCCCTCTGAGCTTAACAGGGATGTGGCTCTGGATGTACATTGCAACTTCTCCCACATAGATGTCCCTGTCCATTCTGTAAATGCCGTATCCCTGTAGCTCCACTATAGCATCATCTAAATGAGTTTGTATTGTCTAAATGAGTTTCAGAAATGGCTAGCACATGAGTTTTGTCAGACTATATCAGACTATAAGTTATCTATATCCTGAACTTTATTTCTTAGGCTACATACATCCACATGAGCTATTTTTAGCCCTTTCTTGGGAAGTGTTGACATCAGCATGGTGTAAGAAAGTCAACATTCAGTTGTGTGTGTGTGTGTGTGTGTGTGTGTGTGTGTGTGTGTGTGTGTGTGTGTGTGTGTGTGTGTGTGTGTGTGTGTGTGTGTGTGTGTGTGTGTGTGTGTGTGTGTGTGTGTGTGTGTGTGTGTGTGTGTGTGTGCTTGCCTGTAATTAGGAACTCGGGGTTCCTCCTGCAGTCCTTTAGGAGGGCGGGCAATACGTTTATCGTAGCGGATGTAGCAAATGTTTCCCTTCATTCGTTCAGCTTTCGTGGCCGGGACGAGTTCTTTGCGCTACAGCCTTACGGCTTCAGAGTAGTCCTCGTTAAGGTAGATGTTCAAACCCCTTAGTTTGTTTCCTCTTGCCAGAACAGCAGTGTAGGAGCCAATTCCTTTGTTTTCATTTAGTTGTCATTTTTAGTACTTTGTGTGTGTGTGTGCGTGTGCGTGTGTGTGTGTGGTTTTGTTAATGGCTGTGTATGCTGTGTACCCCTACCGGGCAAGTGGGCCTTAAAGGAGACAACCTGAGGCCTTGAGGTGTGGTGTTTGGCTGGGAAAGCATACAGTCTTTAGACCTTGCCTTAAAGTTTTCTGTTCATAACAATAATCCTTACTTTTGAACATTTGGTTAAATCAGTTGTAATCAATCGTAAAGAAAAGAAGATATTTTTATTTACAGCTCATCTGGACATTCCGTTTTTTCACAAGCCAACAAGCGTCTACTACAGCCTATTCCCAGTCAGCCCAACGGTGATCTACACAAAGGACACATCGTAGTCACTACAAGCAGTCTTGTCCTTCCATGTTAGAAACTTGACGACGATCGGTCCGTGTCGGTCTCCTGCTGTTGTCGAATCCATTTCTAGCTTGTTAGCTAGCAGCTGCTGGACTTTGTGTCCAGTTTCCTCCCAGCTCTCTCGATGAGACTCCGGAATGCCGTCAATGGTGATGATGTTCCTTGTTGACTGCCCCTCGAGATGGTCAGCTTTTCCATTTAGTGTGAGTGCATAGCCACATACTGCGTGCATCCCTGCACATTGTAGCAATCCCCTCACTGGACTTGGTCTTGTCGTAGCAAATTTAGACAACTCATGGCTGGCTTGATTTAAAAGGCTAAGACAAATATCCGTAGTTGGTTTATTTCACATGCTGCAGCATATCAAAGACGCAGTTTCAAAGGCAACTCCACACAGGGCAGAGTTCTCGAGAAAAGACGCCCTGAGCAAAGGAGGGAAGCCCTTTTGTAGAGTGGAACAAACAACATTTAAAAAGTAACACTAGATGGCGCCATTTACCATCTATAACTGGTTCAATGCATAGCTAAGGCCAGACACCTGGTTGCAGCTCGACATTTATGGCCCCACTATGTCGGGTGCAACCTACGGTCACTCGGTCGTAGCAAAACAGTTATAGCGCCACCTATTATTTATGGTGGGTACAACGTACGGTCAAGATAAGATATGCAGTCAAGAACAGACCCAATGTTTATAGAGAGGGGCTTGCTCAAGATTTTCTCACATGATAACATAAGGGAGGATAACATGCAGCTGGGGGGAGGTAGGTAATTAAAAGAAAACAGATAGGTCACTATAGTGTGCACACAACAACTTGAGTGCTTAAACCAACTAGTTTAAGCAAGCTAACTTTGGAATAAGGCCTGAAGTCATTTTTCCACCACAGTCTGTTCATCTAACTGCGCTTGTGTGTATTCCACGCTCCGTTTAGTTTCCGTGACTTCTTTTACAAGGTCATCGATGCGTTTGTTTGGTGTCTCCATGACTATCTGTGGAAACACTTTGATGTTTTTTTCCTGGGGATCGATCATGTGTTCGAAGTAGACTTTCTGTTGTTGTAACATTTCTGTCAGGACATCGATGGAGACATATTCCTCCTCCGCAGCGAGCCACCTGATTCCACGTGGTGTGATGCTGACTAAGATGTATGTTGATTGACTCTGTTATAACAAAGCATTGTAGGTGATTTAATTAAGCTGAAGGAGAGAGCACACTGTAGCGGTTTGTGTCAATGTTGCTGACTTGTTGTCAAGTGATGAGGGTGAAGTAGTGAAGTCTGGTCACCAGTCAAACCCTACAAAGGATGCATGCATCAACAATACCTCGTAGGAATCTCATGAACCCTTTTAAACATGTAGAAGACAAATGTGGGAATCTAGGTGATTGGTGCACATGCATAGTCACATGACATAGTCACATGACCAGCAGGTAATCAGGCAGCGATAAAACGATTTCGGGAGAGCTCTTTTGACTTGGCTGCACACTCCTCATTCTGGTGGACTCACATGCAGATGTGAGCGTCCCGTCGCGGGGGGGACTGGAGTAGAACCGACGGTGATGCTCATGGCAGTTTAACCCTTATTGTGTAGCATTGAATGGCTGTGGCTAGTGCTATCCTGTTTGTGTTTCGCTTCCGTTTTTCTGTGTCGCGGATGCTTGTCATGTTTACAGCATTTTGAACGCTGGGGCTAGAGGCCCAGAGAGGTGAACTCCGAACATGTGTGTCTGTGTATTTTTTATCCGTGTTTAGCTTTGATATTTATAACCTATTTTCTTTTATAGCTGTAGCACTGGAACTTTCCCTCCTTCTGCACCAATGTGCTACAGGAGTTTGTGTCCATCAGCAAAGAAGGCTTATATTTTTATTATTTTCCTTTACGGTTTTAGGTGCAACACATTGTAACATTGGGACTGGCAACTAATGTGCTACTTTGTTTTCTCAAAAGGGACCAGGCCAGCCACTGTTTTTCATTGTTATTTCACTTTTTTGTGTTTGTTTATTTGATTCTCCATCCCTTTTCCCCCTGGCTGTTGGCTCTACTATATTAGTATTCGAGGCACAACCTCTGGTGGTTTAGGCTAGGCTTTAGGTACTAGACACCTAATGTGTGTTACATTTCTGGATGGTGATTTCATTTAATGAATGTTGCTGTATCAACAGGGTGTGTTGAAAAGGCTGTCTGTTCCTTTCAGACTGTGGGGACTGAGTGGCCAATCACTGGCCAGAAGAGGGCATAAAGAGCAGAAAGAGGAAGACCAGCTGTCAAAGAGAACCGCATGGGGATTTAAGAGTTCACCACAAGCCTTTGAGTTGATGATTTGAATACCCCAGTTTATTGTTCCGCTTTATTTACAGCATGATTTGTGCGTCTATGAAAACTATGAGGTCTTTCCTAAGCATTAAGAGAATGTAAGCTGTATGTTTGCCTGTTTACCGTTTTAAGATGGCATGAATACAGATTATGCATACATATGTAAGATATTTACACGGTCAATAGATCACCTTTCTGATAGAGCTGCATATTAATATAATTAAGTCTGTGGAATATCTGTTGGTTACCCCTAAGACAGTACCAACGATAGTCTAGTATATATTCATGTTATTCTAGGTTTTATTCTAGATATTAGAGAGGATGCGTATATTCTATATTCACAGTATTATCTGTATACTTAATTATATACTTTGTTTTCTGTTCATGTTTACAGTGTTTACAGAAACCACAAGTTTCATTTCCTCTAGTTCCACTAAATAAAGGACTCATTTATTGCAACAAGGCCTGGTTGTTGAAATCCTCTTCTAAGACAACGGCAGAGTTCTAACCACACTCTCCACAGTGAATCGTACCATTACCACAAAGTTCAACATGTCGCGGGCTGTACAAGGCCGTGTCCGTGTAGACACACTGCCTCCTCATCGTGGGACTGCACCGTGAGACACTTTGTAGCGGTGTGTATACTTAACCCTGACACCGCAGGGTATTTTGTGTGGATGTTTTAGATGTAAGTGTGTAGTTGTCAGGTCTGTGCTCTCACTCTTCTTTCCCACGCTGGTAGGACGGTGTGCACAAGCAGACCTTACCTTGAGGAAAGTGAACTGGTCCTCTGGTAGGACGGTGTGCACGAGCAGACCTTACCTTGAGGAAAGTGAACTGGTCCTCTGGTAGGACGGTGTGCACGAGCAGACCTTACCTTGAGGAAAGTGAACTGGTCCTCTGGTAGGACGGTGTGCACGTGCAGACCTTACCTTGAGGAAAGTGAACTGGTTTGTTACATCTAATGCCTCTGATACTTTAATATGGCTTTATATATATATTGTATTCTGTTAATAATATCTTATCTTAAAACTCAAGATGATCCATCTTTACTGTTAATAGGCTTGTTGTTAGGGTTTGAACTAGTACCCAAACGCGAGACACACGACGAGAAGGGAACGGGTTAAAAGGGATTTATTTCGGTACAGGCAAGGGTTAGGCAGGCGGGTAGTCAGGCGGGCAGGGGTTCGTTGACGGTAGGCGGGTGGCAAGCAGGCAGAGGGACGTAGGCAGGCGGGTGGTCAGGCAGGCGAGAGGTTGTTAACGGGGAGGCAGTCAGACGAACAGGAGCAGGAGTCGGGACGGGACCGGGGAGGACTAGGAAGAGGAAAGACGGTTAAGGACAGGCTGGAACAGGTAAGCAGGGAACTAGAATGCTGGAACGAGGTAACTAACTTGGAAAGCGTAAACAACGAACTGGCGCCGGCTGCTTGGTGAACGGGGAAGAAGTAGGGTGCGTTGATTGATGATTGGAGACCGGAGTGTAGAACGGAGTGCATGAGGGTAATTGCTGACGGAAAGGTAAACAGAGACACGTGGGGAAGTGGCAGCCGGTGCCACTAGGTGCTGGCAGAGGGTGATGTGACACTTAAGTATAATAAAACTCAGATGTAAAATATGGGGTTTTACCCATATTTTAACATGGGCTACTATATAGCTAATCATAAATGTAACTACATGGCTGCAAAAGCCTCTTTGAGTTCAATTATGTATTTTAGTATTGGGTGAGCTTGGCAACATTTGTTATGGCTGAATATGTACACATTTTGTGTTTTATTGGACTTCTGTCTTGTACTGTTGTGGTCATTGTAACACCTGAATGCTTTATATTTACATTTTAAACCTTCAGTCGATACTTTTGTCCAAAGCGACTTACAATAAGTAGCCATCATTGGTAGAGCACAGAGGAATGGAGAACTTGATAGAGGACAATCTTGAAAAGGCTTCCTTCAAAGAATCAGACTGATTTAGAATGAAAATAAAAATAGTTTTGGTTGAGATCTTGTCAGAAAGCACACGGGAGTAGGGATGAAAAGTAATTTGGCTCAGCTCACCAAGAGTCGGCTCTTTCGCTCTTCATGCAGAACCACACTATAAATCAGACAAATTAAAAAATGTTGACCCATGATTGGTATGTGTGCACATATCACTTCAATTATTCAATGCAATTATACTAAACCTTATAATTTTACATTATGTTTGGTATAAAAACCTTAAATAATCTAAAAATAATGTATTACACCTGTGTATTGAACGTTTAATTTCCAAAACGCAAACAAATCACACTTAAAACGGAACACGGTGTTCAATATAACATAAGATATAAATAACAATGCAGAAAACAGTAATTGTTAACAAAGAAACATTGTGCATTGTCTTTAGGGCGGATTGGCATTCAGAAAGACTAAGTGCCTCAGCTTAGCGCAGCTCATCCTGTTTCTTCTTTCTGTTATGATCTGCCCTGGTTTCGAGAAGACCCTCTGATGTCTCCTTGACATCCCCTTGACCGGTTGTGGGTAGACTGAAGCGGGTCTGTGGCTTTTTGGATAAGGGGCTCCTCAAGATAGGATCTTACTTTGAGTATAGCATCTGCTGAGGGATTCCTTCTTGCAGTGTCTCCTGTTGCACTTTCATCAAAGATCCTCCAAACAGCAGACGTTTGTGGCTCCCCTTCTAGTGCCCCTGCTCCCTCTTCTCCCTCTTGGCCCCCTGCTGGTGGAGCCGGCTGGCTGCTGGGGCTGCATCTTGCTGCTGCTGCTGCTGCTGTCTCGCTTTGAAGGGCCTCATCAACGACTCTGTTGTCTCTAAAGGCCAGCTTTCTGAACCTCGGGTTACCTCTGTTACTGTTATGTGGTGTATGGACTTTGTTCAGTTCATTCTTGTCTATATTACTGCCATTCACCTCTAATATGCAATTATATAATGATAAATGATGTAATAATTGTCCACTGTACCGGTCAGCACTGATCTCCACAGTGGCCGGCTCAAAGGGCTTCAGAACAGTCTCTCGCACTACCTCCCATTGTTCTGGGCTCAGAGCATCAGCAGGTGCTCTGATCATGGTCAGGGTAGAGATAATAATGAATGGGCAATGTAGTATTAGTTTTAAATAATAGGTACACTTGGAATACCATTCCTTATTTACAAAATGATGTGAGCAAACCCCCTGGAGAACGGCTGCGGACAATGTTAACATGAAACTGACCGGACCTTTTCAGGTCAAAATGACACAGCCTATCATTTCTTTACAGCAATCACATTGGGGAATAACCACATTCTAATAGGCCTACATCAGTTGCATTAGGCTTACATAGAATATTAACCATGAGTAAGAGCAAATAACAATTATTATTGTTATATTGTGTTGGATCTAATGAGAGATCTACAACTAAACACTTTGATGGGGAACGCTCCGCCACTATTCAGGAAAAGAAAAGAGCTGAAACAAGCTATGCACGTTACTGACACTCGGTGATAAAGTCATCTTAAGCGGGGAACGAATGGGACAATCCTCGGTCCAAGGCTAGCGGTGTGTTCGACCGAAACGCCGAAACAGCGGCCGATCCCAGGTCGAACTTTACTGAAAGGCTAAACAGGAAGACCTCTTAAGTGTGCATACCGATGCTGAAGGGACTGGGTTGGGGATGTCTGGTCGTTGAGGTCGATTTCCTTGGCTGTGAAAGCCTTGTATATGATGTACTGTGCGGAGGGCAAGTATCTCATTTTCTCCTGCAAGTTTGAGCTGTTCAGATGCTGAAGGTAAAATCATGGTTCGGACTGCACCGTCATCCAGTATGGCGTATGTTTTGAGTTCCCGTTCCGCAGCAGTATTGGAATTCCCTTTAGTAGCCCTCGATCTGAGAGGCGGGCATGGGAAAAGCAGACTCTGCTATGGGACAGTGCAGTGTCAGCTGAAGGCTTCTTCCTGGCTACAGAAAGCAGAACCCTAAGATGCAACTCTCCACATTCGGGGCAGGGTGTCTTTAGTGTACAGTCAGCCGCTGAGTGTGAGGTAAGGCCACATTTCCAACACCGGCTCTCCCCCTTCATCCACTCCTGTATTTTCTCTTTGGTTAGGGCTTTGAGGTTTGAGCACGCCGTAAGATAATGTCCGTGGCTGCGGCAAAAGAGGCCGTGAAAAGTAGACTTCTTACGTGTGGTTGTAGGAGGATTCCCATGCTGAGCGGACTGGCTGCTCTTAGCTGAGTGACCTTTAGGCTTGGGTAGCCTGTTGCTGGGCTGCTGCTCTTGTTGATAGTGGTGGGCAAGCCGATTTGAGAGCCTCTGCTGCTGAGCCTTTGATTGTAGCCAGCCGGCCAAATCCTTCAAGTTATACGGATTCAAAGTGGCTGTCGTAAGCTTTCCTTGAAGCTGTGAGAACTCAATAAAGCCATCTCTCAAATATTGAGTAATCGGTCAACGTGAGAGCAGCAGTTTAGTTCATAGCCGGTCGGTTCCTCTAATGACATCAACATGCTCACCGACAGGTGGACTCTCAAGGAAAAGCTCTGGAACCCTCGGAGTCTCCAATCTTCACATCAGGTGCTGTAAGTGTTGCAGCTACCTCGCTTCGGGCTAGCTGGTGAGGCTGACCATACTGTAGCTGAAGGGCCTACGTTGTAGCGATGTAGGGTGCTGGGTCGTGGCGACAGCACTGCACAATCATCTGAGCTTCAGGGAGTTTGAGGTGTCCTGAAAGAAAATGATATGTGTATTTCTCACCTAGTTGTGGGTAAGGGTTCAGAAGATTATCCACATCCAGCTTCAGGTTACTGTCACTGTCATTAATGAAGTCTGGAATGGTTGGCTTGGGCACGCCATACACGGGTGGTTCATAAGCACGTGTCATTTGTTGCAGCAACAGCAGGCTGGAACGATACAGGATGTGATGATACTGGTACATGAGCTACTGGTTGTGACTGCAGTGGCTGAAGTTGGCCAGAAGAAACGCGCAGAGCGTTGGTGACAGAGAAAGGCTGCTGTAAGGCAGACACGTACTGTACATTACCCAAACCTCTTGGTTGGACGGTGTGAACAGGTTCAAGAGGAGCAGGATTCAGCCCATGATTTCGCCGGGTAGGCAGGAGCGGCCCCGGAAGGGCGGGGCCCGAAGCCTGAAGAACAGGTGGTGAACATGCTACGTGGGCTGGTGCTCGGCTCCCCTCGTGTTGTGATGCTAACGCTGGGGTGGGCGTATGGCCTGCTGTAGCTGAAGGCCCCGGTGAAGAGGGGCGCAATTCTTGTCTGTATCCACCAGGTGGGAGCGATGACCGTCTTACAGTGCTAGGAGGCAGTTCATAAAG
The DNA here is from genome assembly GCA_026745465.1 of Lota lota. Classification (NCBI taxonomy): domain Eukaryota; kingdom Metazoa; phylum Chordata; class Actinopteri; order Gadiformes; family Lotidae; genus Lota; species Lota lota. The sequence goes on along the minus strand of JACYXH010000690.1, from coordinate 3,234,894 downwards.
TTTATGGGCAGTGAAATTCTCCTTGTCTGAGGTCACAGCTAGCCCTCCCACGTGACCTTTGGCCTCTTGGGGACTTCTTCAGAATTAAAGGGGCGTTTCTAGATTTGGGTCTGTCGAGTGGGTTTGATGAATGCACAGGACTGGATTGAGGAGAGGATGTTCCCACGATGCAATGTGTATTGGGTTGATTGGACTGAAGGTGATGAAAGGGGTCAATGCCACCCACTGCCCCTTGTGATTCAAGAGAAGAATGCAGAATGCAGAATTCACAACAGTAATGTTAGTTGAGGCTTATTTATTGGTGTTACAGAACATCAAATTAACGGGCAGTTCTTCTATGTTATGTTGGTGTAATTATTGTTTGCATAAAAATATTACGATTCACCACTCACCAGATGTTTAGTTTAACAGACATTTCAAATATCAGTTTTGCTTCAGACAAAACAGACACACACACTTAAATCCTCAATGTTTTATTAAGATAAAAGCAACTCTGATTCTGCTTCGGATGATTAAATGACGTACAATAATACATTTGAGAGACATATTCGTTTGAGAGTTAGTGTGTGTGTGTGTGTGTGTGTGTGTGTGTGTGTGTGTGTGTGTGTGTGTGTGTGTGTGTGTGTGTGTGTGTGTGTGTGTGTGTGTGTTGAGGAAGGTTGCTATGCAGGAACTACGTTTCTTTCTTTTTTTGGCTGTTTCGCTTTCAACTGTCGGGCAAATAGGTCCCACTAGCAGTCAGCAGCAACATCCTTTTCAATTGATTGAATCAGAATCAGAGTTGCTTTTATTACATCTTAACGCACAAGTACGCAAGAGTAAAATTCTTAGGCTTGGATCCTCAACAGTCACATAGCAGCATCAATACAAGATCAATAACAAAGTAAGTAACAATAAAAAACAATAAGTAGCAACATCAAGAGGTAGTGGTACCAGCCACGGTGGTAGTGCAATTTTTTTAAATAAATAAAATGCTGTGCAAAATACAGAACAATATAACGCAGATAATCAAATAATGGGTTGTTGTGGTGTGCGTGGCGTTGGTTTGGGGGTAATGGATTTCTCCAGGAGCCAAGTGCTCCAGGATTGAAGGGCGATTCCACGTCTGTCCTGCGACACGGAGGTGCGCAAATAAATAGTTGTTAATTTAATTTCAACTTTGAAAAGCTTCGTATGCCCGATGCCACCGTTACTGGGATAGTCAATTGGATCCTGGGCGCAATCTCACAGCTGGGGAAGGATCCTTCACTGGTTTTGAGGAAACAAAGTGTTTCAAATGCTGTAGTTGTTCCCTTTGGAGTTATCTCTTGAAGTATCCTCAACTCGTGGAAGATGTGCGTTTATGTCCTGAGATTCGGACGTGTTCAGACCATCGTTCAGTCTTAATGGAGCAAGCACTACTTAACCAAGCAATATCGAACATTTAAAAAGGAGTATTTCGTTCGATTTTTTTCATGTGACCGTGACTATGCCATGTCTAATGTTTTATTTTGCATTCATGTTGGGTCAAGAGCAGTCATACAAAAAGTGTGTGTGTGTGTGTGTGTGTGTGTGTGTGTGTGTGTGTGTGTGTGTGTGTGTGTGTGTGTGTGTGTGTGTGTGTGTGTGTGTGCGCGCATATATATATATACTTAAAAAACAACATTTGATTGTATTTTTGCAGTGACTAACTGACATCACTGTTAGTACCAGTATATACATGTAATTAGTGGTCTACAGTACCTTTACTGTTATGTTTTACATTAAAACAGCTGTACTGTTTGTCTTTTACAGTTAGTCTTTCCGTGAGTGTGCTTTACAGTATAACTGCTCTAATGTAAATGTGGTTTATAGTATGATATTGTAATTGTCTTTTATAGCACGAAATTACAATTGTGTAAGTTAGAGTATAACTGCAAATGACACAGGTTTACTGTATTTAATATACTAATATTTTATTCTAAACAATTCTATTTCATGAAAGGATTAGTCTGCATACAGTGAATAAAACAGGTATTTATTGTAAACAGATACAAATTAAATCCATTCAAGTATTCTCAATGGCATAAAGAACAACATCACAAAACAAAAAACTATACCTTTTGAGTTGTTCACTACACAAAAATCGAACCATAGGCTAATTTTGTTTTTGGAAACCCCCCAGGAAATGGCAAAATGTGGTCAACATGCACATGCATAAACATGAGTACATGTGGGAAAGTGCCAGCCATTAACTAGCAAAAAGGCTGACTTGAAAAGAAAGTATGGTTCATGAACACATCATTTGGTAGTACATTGTGTACATTATCTGTCAGGCATGAGAGACCCAAGAGCTGAGGTTTAAAAATGTGGAGGGTTTCATTTCCCCAAAACAACAGGTTACAGGTTTAACAAACATGCAAACATGGAACCTGGCATAAAGTTATAGGATTTACGAACTGAGTGTTCTGACAGCAGTCTGACTAATATAACAACTATGTTTGTGATCTTAAACAACTTCATCAGACTACTTCCGCCATTCCCCGACAGATACAAATGCTGGCCTATCAAACTAGACTGGCCTATCAAGCTAGACTATCAAATGTAAATCTACAATATCCTAGAACAACATATAACTTTAGTTGGCACTCATTTGCAATAAACCCCCACCCCTGTCTCGATGGATGGAACCTTCCATCTCTCTCGTGGAACATTAGTGGGCTGCAGACAGCGTTTACCACCCACAGAGCAGTCATCTGTAGTACTAGTGGAAGTCTATGAGCCCTAGCAGTCATACTAGTGGTAGTGCTGTAGTTGTAGTGGAACCAATGGTCATTGTAATATCAATAAGGTTGGTGATAGTACTTATTGTAACCGCAATACCGTTTGCAAGGGCGTCGCATGACCACAAGAAACATTAGGATTAAACAGTACCATGAAATGGACTTTCAAACTGATGCAGTACCAGACGTGAATAGTTGTAGCCGATGGTACTACTGATGTCAACATAGTAGTAGTACTAAACGTATTAGTGAAGGTAGCACCAGCAAAAGCAGTAGTACAAATTACAGAAGTGGTGATAATAGCAAAACTAACTGCAGTTTTGGTAAAACATAAGCAATAAGTAACAAGATGAGTAGTTTTAGTAGCTGAAGGGTATGTTTTTATAACTGAGTGATAACAGAAGCTGTGTCAGGGATGGCTTCATTTCAGGTTTCATTTCAGGTTTCCCACAGCTGTTTATAGCAAAGCCACCCCCTGCTTGATACAGGGGGTGGGCAATTGGTTTATTTCTGTATTTTTAGTTACATAGTATAGGAGTATTATAAATAAGGTTATGTATTGGCGTACAGAGTAACAGCATCGGGGACACTGGTAACATAATGACATGAGTATATTGTACAACACTTGTTTGTAGGTACATAAAAAGCCTTTTTTTCCCTTATCATTGGAATGTTGTCCTTCAAACCTAGACCTCTTGCATTTGAACTCTTTTCTTAATCAGGAACTTTGCAACCAGCCCTGTGCCTTCTGCGATTGGTTCTATAGATGGCTATGGTGTTCTCATTGGTGGTAACGGGGTTAGCTCCTCCTATCAGTGGAGCTTACACCTTAGAGGTGTGTGGAGCTCTGTCTGGGCAGTGGTAGATGTTGACTGTGGTGTCGAAGAGAGGGCCATGCTTCTCAGACACTTATAGTACAACGCTACGGTGTGTGGTGCATTTCAGGTACTACAGCGCTCATTATAACGCTCATACACAGCCACGGCACTAAAAAAGTATCACAAAGTTGCCGCGGGTCGTTAACCATGGGAATAATACGACCCCTCCTTCCAAGAACTCTCTGCCCAAAACGCCTTTTTCAAATGTCACAGTGTTCGAATTCCTGCTGAAACAGGGGTTCACTTACACTTTAAGATCACTTACTGAGCATGAATATAGAGTAAACATGCACAGCTAATATATAATATACAATATGTAATTTAACAATTATTATTTTCTCTAACCCATGGTTAATAGCCTGTGTAAGCTTCATGCAATTCATTAGTCCTAATACAGTGTGCTGTAGACAAGATCCAAGAGCTATCATTTGAGTGTAATTTGTTCGTCAGGTATTAGACTTTCTGTCTATAGTTGACTGTGTGTGCTGGATAAGACGATTTAGCCTTTAGACCGCTCCCGCCTCATTTATGACCAATCAGGGCAACTCTTGTCTGACAGTTTCGGGGAATCCAATTTGCCTGTCAATCACCTACAGCTAAGCTCCTCCCCAGGTGCGTGAATGCAACACTTCTCAGATCAACTTTATTTTCTTTTTATCTTCTGCTCTATTTCCTACTTTCAAATCTGGCCCACAGCAGCCTCCATAACCTGTTTGACTTGGTTACTATAATGCACATGATTGTGATTGCTTTTTAAACACACAATTGAAAATCCCAGAACGATGATTAGACAGTTCAAATGTAAGGGTACCTTAGGTAACTGCTTGCCTCTCTCTCTGAAGCATTTCCCTCTCGCTTAAAACCTTCTTCTTTATTAAACCCCTTAAACTGTGAAGCGATCCGGGACGATGACCTCTGCTGCCAGCTGCTCGTCATGTTGTGTATCCTAAGTGCTCACATCACATTGTGTACGGGCAAATAATGGTGCATTCACCATAACCTGTAGGTTGCGTTATTTAGCTCCATTCGTCCCAATCCATTCCTACACTCCCTGGTGCTCGTGCATGGTACTGCGGCCTTGCTTTTACGGTCAAAGGGAGTGGCGTAGCGCTTTCTCTAATAGCTCTGGCGTCATCCCAGCATATTATAGTCTAGCGTATAAACGATGGACAAAAACGTAAAACGTTTATAATGCAGCCCGCATTATACATTTAAATTCATTCAACTGTGATTTTTCTTTCTGTATATATTTCCATTTGTAGCTTCTGTTTGGGGATGGGGAGTCACAGTGGCCAAGTTGGAAACAGCGTGACAATCCAGTGCTCGGATTGGAAGGTTTGGTCATGGACTGATGTAACATTAAACGAGAAGTACCTGTGCCGTTATCCATGTGAAGACATCTTAATCCAGGCAGGGTCCCAACAAACGGCCCAAAAGGACAGGATACACTTGAACAACACAGGACATCATTTGATTGTGACCATGACCAATCTCCAAAAGGAGGACAGCGGAACATATGTTTGTGGAGTGGAGGAGTCTGGCAAAGATTCATATAAAACGTTTGATCTTAATGTTGAAGATGGTGAGTTGAAGAATTGGTCTCTAAGAATAAACTAAAATATTTTGTTTAGATAGTTGATAACTTAGATTTCCAGACTGCATACATTGTTGAATTCATGAGTGACCATCCATTGTTTGCCTGTTTCTAGTGGTTACCACTCCAATGGGGCCTACTGATAGTACGCCTACCACCATGAAACCAACTACTACCGTTGTTCCAGACGTCTTTACCACAAACCACAACCCATCTACCTACTACCCACTCTCAGATGGGACAACATCACAAATCGATGGAAAGGCCATAGCATCAACTGGTATAGAGTCTATTTTTGTCTTCAAATTAAACTGTACAGTATCACCATAACAAAAAGTTAACATTGTTTATTCTTCCTTTTCTGTGGTTCAGTTTTTCTACCATGTTTACTTGCCGGAATCGTTATCATGGGTGCTCTGTGTCTGCTGATTTTTATCAAGTGCAGAAACAGAAAACCAAGTAAGACACACATAAACACACACACAATTGAAATTCACTGCTACCGATACCGAGAAATAAAGTAGCTAAAATAGAAATATAAAATTCTAAGAAAAGTATGTAGTTATGTGTGGCAGGGGCCAGATATATAAACAAACAAGTACACACTCTGTCATCAATACATCCTCAAATTCCAGCACATGCTGCCAGATGCATTATTAAAATTGTTCAACATGTTCAACAGGAACCACTAAGAGTGACAAACCTGTGGATGAAGATACTCAAGAGGTTGTTGTTTTTGTTATTATTATATAATTATCGTCCATAGTGGTGGTAGTAGTAGTAGTAGTAGTACTTTAAAGTGGAACTGTAAGCACGAGGTGAAGGTCAATGTAGGTATATGTGTCCACTATGGTACAATGTCCAAACTGTCAATGTAGTCTGTTTATTTAATTCAACAAATTCACTCTTTTGTCGTTTGGGGGCAGCCATCATGGATTTACACACAGCCAGGGAAGTCACCAGAGGTTTGCGCTGACACAGTAGTTGTTACATACTGTACAGAGATATGGACTCATCAGGGAAGATCTAAATGGACCGGGTATTATAAGACCACAGTGACAGGAGAAGATTCCGATACTTTACAAATATTTTACACTACAGGATAAACAGGGCAATTACACCTAATTTGGCCCCTCCCGGCGATGGGGGGGGGGGGGGGGGGCAATTGGTCAGGGATTGATCAGGACTGGCACACGGTACCGATAACCTCGTAGAGTGTTTTCAGATCTGGAGCTTTCCCATCTACTGGACAGCTTTTCATGGCAACCCCGATAATATCAAGCTATGCGATACGGACGATAATGCTGAGCACAAATAGCGAATGAAACAATATCTTAAAAAGCATTGCCTCTAAATGTGGAACCCTTAAATCCATACATCTAATGTTACTCAACATGACCATCGCTGAAACATTTGTTTCTCTGTGTCTGTTAATATAACTCAAAACCGCCTGAAATGTAATTATTTGGGGCAACAGCTCCCCATTTGTTATTGTGTCAAACCAAGTGAGTGAGGGCTGGAGAGAGGAGAGATTGTTGTGTTGCACTACAGAAAGTGTAGTTTAGTATTATCCAAAAGATTTGAGTTGAGAAAAGTTGAGATTGTAAGGACTATAAGGACATTTCCTGCAACAACGAGATTTCAAAGCAAGACTTCACCTTGAGCAAGACTTAGTCCCTCAGACCCAAAATGATCAGAAAATATAGTAAACGTTTTGGAGAAACAAGTTATGATTCAAAGTGAAATTTTGGATGTGGTTCATCTTGTGACAAAGTTTATTAGTTCAACGTTGCTCTGTTTTTGAGAAGAAAAGGCTATAAATGGATGTCATCTTTTTCTTCTCCCATTCTTCCACTCAAGGTTTCAAGTCTGTATGTGAACTACAAAGAGGACGTTAAGTGGAGACAGAGAGATCATCAGGCAGTGAAGGGGAAGTCTTCTACTACTTTGGAACTCCAAGAAGATCTGTATGCTAATGGTGCCTTCACAAACCAGTGTAAAATGCAAAACAAATACACCCACAAACACACACCTCACCACCCCACACACAGAATTTACAATAATTGACTACAAACATGATATTTGCAATTATACACAAAGTAATGTAATGTAAAATTGCATGTTCCATTATCAGGAATGTAATGGTTAAGCTATAGTTGCTTTTATATAATCCGTCACCCAATTGATCAGTCGTAGTCAACTTTCCTGCAAGGTGAACAGGTATTAGCCAGTCCCGGCGAAATATGCACGTTTTTATATTTGTCCAATCACGCAACATTTCTACATAGTTTTGAGTAAAGTTACAGTCATTGCACACAACCCATTAATCAGCAGACTTACTTCCTTCTTCATGGTAATGAAGAAGCATGTCTACGAGCGTTTCCCATTTAATGACTTAAAGTGAACAATATATATATATATATATATATATATATATATATATATATATATATATATATATATATATATATATATATATATGTGTTTCTTTAAATCGCAATGTGGGAGTGTGTGGTTGATGGCTGGTTGAAGCAGCCTCACCTGGCCCGAGTCAGACTGATTGGAGTCTGGAGCTGGGTGAGGCTGCACACCTGTTGCACATTGAGCAAATCAATGTGCACAGGTTAAACCAGCCATCAACACACACACTCAGGGAGAGATCTCCTGCATGGCAGCATGGAGCACCAGCTGTTTGTGTCATCATACTCAACCTTGACAATAAACCGGCTTCAACATCACCACCCTGTGTCCTTTGTTTGGAGGAGCCCAAGAAAAGTCACCTAGGGGGAGTATGGCAGCCACCTAGGTGGCGTGTAGCTTGGACGTTGCTACAATGTTTTTTTTAAGAATGTGCCTACGAAAAAGTTTTGTGCGATATGCTCATGCCATTATATTGTCAATGTCCCCTATGCTGTTACTCTGTAAGCCAAAATGTAAATTTTAATTTTTATACTATATAACCTCAATGTCTTCTTGTTATTTTTACATGAATGATTTGTTTAAGCCAAAAGAGCGTTTTGTATTGTTTAAATGCATGTTTTCAGTATGAAGCGGCAACAAACAATGACATCATTGAGGAGTGCTCCTGCTGCTAGGGGGATTTCCAACTTTGAGCAACCTTTTAAACTAGTATAACCAAAAAACGTAATGACCATTGTACAAACGGGGCAATAAAACTGAAACCACGCCTACTAGATCTTCCCTATATAACAGGGGGATACAGTACAAGAAGGAGTTAAGGTGATTGAGGTGACATGTAGCGGGGAGAATCAAGGAAGATTGGGAACGAAGAACAAAGGACCCAAGTGGCCAAATCCCTTTGTGTAAGACTCTGACTTCTGTAAGGTCATCTCTGTTTGATTTGATATGTTATTGAAATTAATATCCAGTCTCCAAAGGACTTGGATTTAAGACAGGTTTCTCCTGTGCTTAACCACCCTCGCTAAAGTAGACATACCCAAAAAACAAGCTGTAAACAAGAAATAAGAAATAGACCCCATCTTTACCGTAAGGATGAAAGTCAATACTGGAATGAGCACAAAACAGTGATACTACGAAGGAGTCCCAGGGAGGTAAGGGCTCTTACCCTGACCGTTAGAGAAGAATGAAACCTAGTGAGGTTGAATGAGATCTCTAAATGAGATATTGGACAGAGCTTGCTCACCCTAGCCTCTAACTCGAGAGATTGTTAACCAGTGACTGAAATCCATCGTAGGAGGGAACAAGAGTTATAGTCCTATCATAGAAAACTCTTGGATCACACAACAGTGTGTGTGTGTGTGTCTTTGCATGTGTGCGTGTGTGCGTCTTTGCATGTGTGTGCTTGTGGTGTGTGTGCCTCAGGGAGGTTGCTAAACAGGAACTGTGTTTTTGGTAGCCTATTAAGTTCACAGTAGCAGAGAGAAACCAGTATACTTGCATTGCAATATTAATCGTCAATCAATAGACTGTCTAGGTGAGTAAGCTGCTTGTATTTGTGTTATTCTATGTGTTGTCTTTGTCCAAATATTGGTTCGAAATCTGTTCCAGACAGTTATTAGTTAGTCATTAAGTAATCATATTAGCGTTTAAAGGGAAGTACAGTAGGGTGTGGCATGGTGTTGCATGGACATAGGATAGCCTACTATGCTAACCATAGTATAGTCTTGTATCATATAGTTCGGCATATTAGTGTACTAGCAGTGTTGGGATTATATACTGTTGTTGAGTATTTGTTCATCTTTTATTAATGTCCTTTTAATGTATTGTTGTTATGTATTGATTTCCATGCCTAGCTTCTGTTTAGTGGATGGAGATGGAGATTCACGAAGGCCAAGTTGGAAACAACGTGACAATCCAGTGCCCAGATTGGGACATTTGGACTGATGTAACATCAAAGGAGAAGTACCTGTGTCGTGATCCATGTGAAGACAAATTAATCCAGGCAGGGTCCCAACAAACGGCCCAAAAGGACAGGATACACTTGAACAACACAGGACATCATTTGATTGTTACCATGACCAATCTCCAAAAGGAGGACAGCGGAACATATGTTTGTGGAGTGAATAAATTTGGCTATGATCCATTAACAAAATTTACTCTTGGAGTCACAGATTGTGAGTTGAACTATTGGTCACTGAGAAGAAAGTAATCTTTTCTGTTGTTCAGATAGTTGATAACCGAAATGTCCAGATCACATACATTTTAGAATAAATTTGTGACGATACATTGTTGTCCTACATGTTTCTAGTGGTTACCACTCCAAGCTCTACCTCCATGAAGCCAACAACTTACCAGAATCCATCTCCCAGCCCCTCAGATGTGACCACATCACTGATAGATGGAAAGGTCATAGCATTAACTGGTACAGAGTCCTTTTTTATCCTGAAATTAAACAATACTATATTACATCAAATAAGTCAATAATTCTTCTCATTTTGTGGTTTCCATTTTTTTACCCTTTTAGTTGGTGGAATCGTTGTCTTGGTAATCTTGGTAATTCTGCTGATTATCATCAAGTGTAAAAAAAGGAAACCAAGTAAAACACACACACACACACACGCACGCACACACACACACACACACACACACACACACACACACACACACACACACACACACACACACACACACACACACACAAAATTAGAATTGAATCAGTTCTGCTTACTGTTTAATGTTAATGTTAACTTAATGTTTCCAACATTGTTCTTAATGTTCAACAGGAATTAGGATTAGTACACCGGGGAATGACTACTCTCAAGAGGTACTAGTAGCAGTATAAGTTGTAGTGGTTGTATTATTCATAATATAAGTGGTAGTATTATTATTGGTAATAGTTCTAGTAGTAGTAGTTGTAGTGGGAGTATCATTCGTAGTAGAAGTGGTATTATTGTTGGTAGTAGTTCTAGTAGCAGTAGTTGCAGTATTATTTGTAGTAGAAGTGGTAGTATTATTATTGGTAGTAGTTCTAGTAGCAGTAGTTGTAGTGGTAGTATAATTCGTAGTAGTAGTATTCATAGTAGAAGTAGTTGTAGTGGTAATATTATTCCAGTATAAGTGCTAGTATTATTATTGGTGGTAGTAGTAGTGGTAGCACTTGAAGCATTCGATAAAGAGACATAAACACAACACTCAGACTACAGATGTACTGTTCTGTAACCACTCCCCCTCTTCTCTATTCCAGGATTTTGCTCAGTACGCAAACATCCCAGAGGATGTTAAGTGGAGACGGAGGCATCTTCCGCCTATAGAATGCTCTGTAGTCAGCAGCCTCAAACATGAGGAGGGCACAGAGGAACTGTACATTAACAGTGCCTTCGCTAGCCGTGCGACCACACAAGCCTCCGCAGCAAGACACCAGACCAGGGCAGAACCCAAGCTCAAGCCATGACCATGGCGCCTTCCCCAGGGTCGATGATGGTGTTTACAACATGCCTGCAGTCACAATGTAGCTTGGCCGGGCAACACACACACACACACACACACACACACACACACACACACACACACACACACACACACACACACACACACATACATTTTCTGTATAGAAAAGCTTAACAAGGGACAGGGGTCACAAATACGCCTTGGCTAAAAAGCATTCATGGATCACATTTGTGTCATGTTTTCTGTATCGTCCCTGATGAATGAACTATACATAAAAAATACAAATTGAGAGAAACATAGATCACACAAACCTGCACACCTCTGTATCCCTCACACACACGGACACACGTGATGAACAAGCTTGTACCTGGCTGTAGATCCACCCTTGCACTGTTTAAATACTCTTGTAGACTATTTGTACTTCTTTCATTGAATGCATTATAATTAGGGATGGACGATATGTCTGGAAACCTGTCTGTATTATTACGATAATGAAATTATAAGCAATCATTTGATGCCAATATTGTTTCTGTTTGCTTTACCATAGGGCTTAAAAGGTATAATATGTTAAATGTCTGCATTAAAATAACTTAAAACGACTAGACCTATGTTTCTTCTTGAGTTGTGTACTTACATGATCCGAGTTATTTCCAATGATGTTCAAACCCAGAGATATCTGTCGTTTTATTCATGGTTATGGCCCATTAGATGTTGCCCACATTGTGCTCAAATCGTCCAATTACCTCCTCTTCTCCATCTTGGATTCAGCAGACCATTATCCAACTATACAGCCACATGCATATGCAATGAATTCTAAAGCCACGTGTTTGGCTCATGCACACGTACACATGCACACGTACACATGCACACACACGCACGCACGCATGCACGCACGCGCACACACACACACACACACAGACACAAAGAAAGTTTGGTGCACTCATAAAGACAGGTACAGATTTTAACACACAACTACTTTCTTGCTCACACATTGTCTCACTGTGTTCTTCCTCTGTCTATGCAGCCATTTCTCTCTCTCTCTCACTCGTTATAAAGGGATACTTTGGGGGCCCATTCACACAGAGCAGATTTGTTTGTGCTGTGAGTGTGTGCGTGAACTGCTTTTCATTCACTTCAAATCCCGTTCACACAAGGAATAGATGGGCCAAGAGACCGTCCAGCCCAAGAGACCGTCCAGCCCAAGAGACCGTCCAGCCCAAGAGACCGTCCAGCCCAAGAGACCGTCCAGCCCAAGAGACCGTCCAGCAGAGGGCGGTAATGCAACACTTGTGGATGCCAGCCGCCATAAAATTTGCGGACTGAAAGGAGCTCCCTTATTTTGGAACCTGTCCAGTTTCAAGAAATTATTGAAAAAATTACCTTGTTTGCAAACAAAAGAAAGTGTATTGATATTGTTATTGGATCAGCCAAAAGCATTCAACTACGTCCTTAGTGTAATAAATGACTGCTTTCATTTACAACACAGCGATACAGGCAGTGTTCCAGAAATGTTACCAGGTCTTGAGAAGGAAAATTGCTCGCTTTTTTCCTGGAATATGGAGCCCTGTTCCCATTCACACATGACCCCCCATACAGGAAATCTTCCAGAACATTGCAGGGAAAGAGTAGCTATGTGAAAGGAGCCTGACACTTTTACCTCCCTTGTAAAGCATTTGAAGTCACACATGAAATAAGGATTGGAAACCAAATGCCCATTCAGAGGTTGTGACTTCCAAGCCTTATTTTACAGACGTGATGTGCTGAGGGCTGTGATGCTACATAGCAACCCTCTGCCTGTCCAAGGTACTGTTGACATCTGGATTTCATATGTATATGTCTAGCTGCAAGAAATATACCAGATATTTAAAAAATGAACAAAGAAAAGCACTAGATGATATCTTCACACAAAGACATGTTTTCATACACAGGTTCCCCCCGTAAGTATTTTACTGAATAATTTCTGATAGTTTTGTGTTTGCTTACTCAGTGAAGATTGGTAGAAAAGTGCTCGGAGCTAGAAATGAAACATTCTTCTCTCGTTCATTCAGCGCTCAATTTCTTTACGATAGCACATTATGGGTATCTCTGTTCATTTCAGGTGACATGATGAAGACTAGGGCTTCTATGCTGTGCATTGAAGGACAAGTGGTGATGGGACCACATGGCAACTTCATCAATGGGAGGGCTGAAGTCTTGTGAGGTACTACAATTTCAATCTGCAGTATCCTGAGGATGGCTCGTGCACTCTGGATTTTGTGCAAAAGTATTGTAACACTCAAATTAACATTGCACTGGCCTTCTTGCTTGATGAACCAGCTAGCTTTCTCATTTTGCTTTCACAGCATATATGCTTGTTCAATTGGCATACAAGCTTTCCTGCCTCCTATGCTTTATTAATTATTTTATTTTATCTGTGCCACATACTCATTTGCTTTCAGTCAACGTCTGACATTTCCAAACTAAAATAAGCCTTCATGTGATTCTCTTAGAACGTAAGTGTAAGCGGTGTGGGAATGAGCGCTATGGTTGAGCAGTCTCCAATTGGTCCTCTCTGCGTTTGGTCAATCTGAAACAAATTCAGCAGTCCAACACTCTGACGTTCTCTTTTTGATGTAGCATGGCAAAGAGATGTCACAGGCAGTGTGTTCTCTTTGCCATACTATATCAAAAGGAGAACTTCATCAATTTTAACACATCATTGTGTCACGAATTTCCCATTAGTACTTATGACTTGACAGCATGGACGCTTGCTTGCTTAACATTCTTGCTTGTTTATCGACAACCGTTTGTTTTTCAATGCTAGCATATGTATCTCAATTTCTTCACATCGGGTTTGCTTGCTTGTAAGATGTGGTATCAAGCTTGCTTGGCTTTCAATACTGCTTTCTTTCTTTAGTGTAGGGTTTACTTGAAGGGAAAGGGGCACCACTGCATGTGCCTTGGATAAGCGATACAATATATAAATCTAAGTAAAACTGAAAGCTGTTGTCTTGGCTTATTGTTTGATACCTCAGTCGTAGAGGTATCAACCCACACTTTTGAGAAAACTTCTGGACTTTGAATGGATGTCGATGTATACATAATTGTATTCATATTTTCTAAAAGGACTAATATTAGACACTCACAAACAGTCAGTTTGAAGTGTTCTTAACCTCTGAGGTTTTGCTGTTGGATTTTCTTACATTTTGCACACCATGGAACAACTGAAGTTGAACTTTGATATGTTCAAAAGAAATCACGGGGCAAGAAAAAAGGTTAATGTGAGCAGTGTTGAAAGCAGACCTTTGTCAGTTGTGTTTATGGGGTTTCATTTGGAGATATCAGTAATGGCATATTGAAAAAAGATTGATGGACTTCTCCAGGTAACTACTTGAGGAGTTTAACCAGAGATACAGCCCCTCAAATCATGGTTCAAATGTTTAAATATTTTAGAAATCCTGACCTGGGTATTTGCAGAAAGTTGTACAGTGCAATTGGACATTTTCCAGTTAATTACTAACAAACCAAAAGGTATGTGTACCATCTGTTACTATACATTTGAATGTGCCACCTTAAAATCCATTTGGGATTTAGTTTATTATCCAACATATATTCAAATTCCTCTATTAAAGCATATATAAAGCACTGTGTGTGTGGATGGTGGCTGGTTTAAGCAGCCTCACCTGGCCCGAGTCAGCCTGATTGGACTCTGGGGCTGGGTGAGGCTGCACACCTGTGGTGCATTAGCTAATTAGGGCACACAGGTTAAACAGCCGTCGCCACACACCTTCGGGAGAGCTCTGACATGTCAGTGTGTTACATCTGCGCTGCATGGTAACAGCTTGCCAACTCCAAATAAACTGCCGTTTAGAAAGCTGCATGTGTCCTGTTCTTCGCAGGAACCCAACAAAGCCACCTAGGTGGTGTGTTTGGTAAGGGAGGAATCTATTTTATGCATGTTCTTCCTGTGTCTGTAAACAGTACCGGTGTTGGCTAGTAGTCAGTGTGATTGATCCTCTCATAAGTCTTTTTAAATCTTCCTCTGTTTATATTCATCATCCTCACACAAGTAGGATAATAACTCCTGGGAATGATCTCACTATGTTCCCATTGAAAATGAGAATCCTTGGATGCTGGGTGTGTTACTAGGGAAACTAGGGTATTTGTTCATTTCTTTATGTGGAAGCTGTGCTCTCGCACACATTGGTCATTCTGCTCATCGCGTGATTGCCCAAATCACGTTGACGCATGCAATAGGACACACACGAACACCCTCTGAGTGCTAGATACTATTTCTTAGTTCAGAGCTTGCACCCCGTTCATGCAAAGAGATGGGTAATTTCCAAACTTTGGAAGTTTGTTTGAAACTTGACCGGTCAAAGGGCATACCACCCAGCTTGGCTAACTGAAGTAAGGTATTTAAGCTATAAGTAAGCTCTAATGATGACTGAGCTGGTGCAGATGCTGAGTCTTATCACATCATCTGTTCACAACTATTACTTCCTGTGAGCGCTGCCCGTAGTCCAAGTGGAACAGTAATACGGACACCAGAAGAAGAGGAGAGGAATAATAACGGCAACAAGAACTATAGAATTATTGAGGACATCGCTTCCTCTGAAATCCCTCTCCCCTTTCTTTCGCCACCATTGGCATGTTTGAAACCCCTCCGGGCGTTGTCCCTCGTGAGATGAGGAACGATGTTGGGGCAGATCTGGGTGTTGTGTGCATACTCCCAACCAGACCAATTGATGACTCCAGGTGGCATGGATGCTGGAGGCACTGGGGACCTCAATGAGACCAGTGAGACCTGATGAATCATGAGTTGTGCAGAAGGTCTTGTTTTCTTTGCCTCTGTCCACCTTATGTGGAGGGTGAAAAGCCTCAAGGCACCCAATGCAACATGGTTGCAAAAAGTCTTCAATATACGTCTGGTCAACCTATGCAGGTGTCATTCCAGTACACTAAATAGCCAACAAACGTAGATGATGGGGTCCATAATAAAATGGCACCCCTGTTTTCCAACAATATGAACACCTAGTTTTTGTTTATTGGAGCAGATCAACTTTTGTTCCAAAAGTAGAGCCCCTCCCTCACTGCCAGATCTACACACCAGGCCTGGCTTGTGGAATAGAGGTATAGGTGAAGGCTAGGGGACCAACATAACTACATAGCCTATTGAATAGGCCCTGTTTTCTGGGTTGCCCTGGTTTCGTTAATATTGTATTTTGTGCCTTATTCACATACGTTTTCCGTCACTTGTTTCTTTAGTACTGTTTTTATTTTGAGTTATATTTCTAAAATAAAGAAAATCTCAAAGACTAGGCAGTTTCTGTGTGAGTATTTGAACACGAGTGGTGGTGGAAAGGGCTGTGACCGATTTTCCTTTACATAAATGAAGACATTTCTACCATACATTGATGCAGAAAAGGCACAAATTTGTGCATGCATTTAATTCATTTCCAGAATGCAGGAAATTAAGTGTTTGACACTCAAAATGTAATGGGAGAGGGTCGCCCCCCCGGCCCTGGTAAGGAGAATGGAGGAAAGGAGAACAATGAGGAAAACTCATTGGGTGATAACTGTTGGAGGAGTTAAAGAGGAGAGGACGGGTGGAGGAGGAGTGGAGTGGGGCAGGGGTGGATTAGAGGAGGAGGGGTAGATGGGAGGGGTAGATGAGGGGTAGATGAGGGAGGAGGGGTAGATGAGGGAAGGAGGAGGAGGAGGGGTAGATGGGGGGAGGAGGAGGGGTAGATTAGAGGAGGAGGTGGGGTAGATGAGAGGAGTAGTGGAGGAGGGGTAGATGAGGGTTAGAAAGGAGGAGCACATACAGTAAGTATGTGGTGGGAGATGGAGGGCAGCGTAGATAAGAGGCGCGCTGCAGCATCGCTGAAGACCATTGGGTTTATTAGCCTTCAACGCTGTCTGCCTTATTGACAGGTGTGTGTGTGTGTGTGTGTGTGTGTGTGTGTGTGTGTGTGTGTGTGTGTGTGTGTGTGTGTGTGTGTGTGTGTGTGTGTGTGTGTGTGTGTGTGTGTGTGTGTGTGTGTGTGTGTGTGTGTGTGTGTGTGTGTGTGTGTGTGTGTGTACTTCTTCCTCTATCCTTCAATATCTGTCACCCGCTCTTTTCTCCCTTTTTCTCCTGCTCGCCTCTCGTTACCATTCTCTTCCTCCACCCTTAGGCGTGGGGGGGGGGGGGGGGGGGGGGGCACTGTTGTTGTTTAGTGTGTTTCCTTGCTTGCTGCCAGTCAATCATCCTCACATGAACCGATAAGACTGTTTAGTCCTGGTTCATGCTCCACGATCATTCCATATGTTGGGAAAGATCTAGCTCTGCCAAGGTCATGCTTGCTCAGTTTAACACTTGGTGCTTTTTTCACCAAGTACAGGATGACTGATCTTTGAGTATTTATTTGCTGAAGCTTTGGGTGTTTTTGTGTGTAAAGATGATTACAGCTGTTCCTCCACACCTACCTGCCGTCTTCCACAAAGCAGCTAATGAAAATCCCACCGTAATTCTCCCGAGTCTACTTGAGTAAGCGCAGAACGACTGACCCTGGTGGGATTGATGTCATCACCAGGGGTCGGCAACAGATTGACCCCTAGGAGGAAGATTGCCATTTTCTATTTGATTTGGCTTATTTTTCTTATTCTTCAGAGTAACTTTCTGTCTAAGCTTTAGTTACTTTTCAGTCCAGGTAAGCAGTACAGAGCAGAATGCTTGCATTGTATTGTTATTCATATGGAGAGTGAGAGGCGTGTGTGGGGCCTTATCTTATTGGGGGCTTCAGGCCTGGGGGGTGCAGAAGCCCCCAGGCACCCCGTGCTTTGACTCATAATGCTGGCTGATATTGCTTTCTTTGCACACGTTGACAGCTTAGCTGCAAATGAGACACACTGACGTGGTATTGGTGAAGCTGGGTGAGGAGAATGCATATTTTCATCATCCAATTTTCACTTCATAGCTTTTGGACGGTGATACTTTCTCCTGCCAGCAGGCAAAATGCTAATTTGTGGGCAAAAAAATGGAGCTGCACCTAACATAGCCTGCAGAACAGCACCCCCCCCCATCACCCCCACCACCCATAGCCACACAGCAAGACTAAACAACCAAATAATACCCAGTGTTGAGTCGCCTTACTACCTGACTCCAAGTCAACATTGTCCTCGTTTGTGATTAGTCTGAATAAAACGACATGATAAAGGGTGATTATGGCCTTGTCTTTGATTATGGGTGATTCACAATACTGATGATCACAGTATTTTTCAATTATGCCAGGGTATGGATTGTTTTATGTTCCACACAAACAAACACGCACACACCACTTGTCATCACCTGAGCCTTGATTTATCAACGGTTTTTAGAAAAAGTTATAAACCCATGAAATTTAGTCTAATTCTTGGCAGTACGCTCACCGGCTTTGCTAATAACCACACAATTACCTAGTTATTACCACACTTACACACTTATAAATACGCATGTATGGTCACAAAACATCCCCTTTAACGCCACTGGAAACGCCACAATTCAATTGTTGATGAAATGGAAGTGTGAACTGGAAAGAATAAAGAAAATACATTTACATTTATCACAGAGTGAAACATAAGTAATTGTCACAGAAGTCAAGTTATCAAAGTAGTGCTCGAGTAAACTGAGTGACCCTCTACCCAGCGGAGGTTAAAAGTGTTTGGACATAAAATCAGGTGCTATAATGTTCGCTTAATAGCGGGACACTGGCCGAGCTGATGGGGAAAGGACTGAGGAACAAAGTCTTCTAGAGATGCGCATCGCAGCATCATGGACGAGTGCATTCCCTTTCTGTTGACGTGATTGAATGTCGGATGGTGATCTCAGTCTATTACTATGACGTTGATGTTGGATGGGAAGTCCCTCTTTATATCGGTCTGTTGTGCAGACTGTCTAGTCTGTCTAGCATTTTTGTCTATTTTATCTTTCTAGTGTAGTATGCCCTAAATAGGTAGTTACCGGTGACTGGTCATACGAATTACAGTGCCCAGTCCGACTATGGTGTTCAGTGCATCTGACAATAAAATACTTAAACTACTGTGTGCGTAAAGTGATCTTACCGTCAAGGACTGCAGTCATTAGACAGCTTAGCGAGGGCTGGGAATCCCCCGCTATACCTCCTAACTTTCGCTGAAACGTGCCAGTAGCCAAAAACCTGTGGGTGGAGTGGACTTCGACACCACCAAAAAGTGGTTGTGTAAGAAGGAAACGCGCTCCCTTCTTCTCAGCAGCCCGCAGCCACATCCTCTAACAACCCTGTTCTGCCTCCGGACGTGCGCATCCTCCCACAGTTTTCGTGTTTTAGACAACTGCATGACACGACTTAAATAAGTAATAGGCCTACGCAGAATGGTAAATTAATCAGATAAATTGTCAATAAGAAATCAAAACGTACATTGATCGCGATTGCCATTTCTATCTGATAATTGTTCACTATTCACTCTACTCTAACGCTGTGCGTTCGCATGTTCTGAGTGTGAATTGACTCTCAATGCATACTTTGAACCCAAGAACAAATCAATACATATCACATTTGGTCGATAAACTGCTTACGCGTGCTTTACGCACAGATTTATTTGTACGCAGCGTTGATAAATGCGGGTCCCGGACAGAGTCCCTCCATATACAGAGTATGGGGTGGATTTGCTATTCCTGAACTCAGTGTTCCCCAACCTCTGCGTTGGGGCCTTATTTGGGGTCACTGGAGACTTATAAGCTACATATTGGATTTTTCATATAAAGAAAATATTGAAAAGGCTGGAAAGTTCTCATAAAGTGGCTGCATACACGAACAGACTTATGATTCGTAGCTAGGACTGAACTACTGCTAACCACTTGGTTCCCTGCATAAACGTTCAGTGGGACATTACTGACACAGACCACGGTGTAGAAGATAGCACACTTAAAGATGGGTTTGTTGAGAATATATATAAATGAATCAAATGGAAAAAAAGATAATATGATCTTGATAAGTATCTTAAGTCTGGCCTGGAGGGAGGTGAACAGAATGAGGAACATATTTAGTGTATATATATACTTTAAAATCCAATCGACTTGCATGAAGGGGAAATAATCTAATGATACATTTTCTGGAGCAGTAATAGATTGTAACCAGCAGGATGTGAAGAACTTCAGAATCTGTTCCCTTGTCTGCCTGAGGACATCCTGACCTGCCACAGACTCTTTTCACGATCTGGCAACGCAACCTTAAAATTAGAAACGGTAGCCCCAGGACAAACTGACTTGCCAACCCTTGACTTAAACTCTCTTTCCAGCAGAGTTATTCACAACTCTCTTAAAGACGCTATGTAACTCAATTCAAACCACATCTCGCTGTAAAACAAATAAAATAACAATAGGTATCCACAGATACTCTGTGAATACCTAATGAATAAAGCAGGATATTAAAGAGATATTGTGCGACTTTATTTATAAAAACAACTTGGAGGATGCACTGTGGATTTTTATTGCAATGTTGACAATATAGACAGACTCATTTGGAACCTCATGTTCAAGAGAAGTGTGTTGGTTTCTCCTCTGCAGTCAGTGCCTGGATCGCGGTGCTTCGTGGTCATATTGAAAGTGTTCTTAAGGTGGCTCGAGTGCCTTGTTTTTAATGAATAGGGGCGTTCGTCAAGGATGTTATTCAACCGGGATACTCTATCTGTAGCTAATCGAGTCCTTCCTTTGCAGAATCATGAATAGCTGGTGTAAGGACCATTGTCCTGCAAAATATTTCTGGTGAACTGGGATAAAAGTGATGGGAATGTGGCAGACGGAGGTATCAAGGTTGACAGCTTTCATTGCACTGGGTTTGTGATTACAGGCTGTTCTGCCAGAAAGCATTCTAGTGTACTTGATGGAACCGCGATCCTTCTGGATTCATCTATACCATAGTTAATTTAGAGCTAAACTTAACCATCGTCAATTTCATTGTCCTTTCATTAACGTCATTCTTTGTAAATATAGTTTAGAATCAATCGTCTCCTCTTTGCTTTAGAACATTTTGGGAGGAGAGCCAAACCCGAACCCAGCGTGTAGACGGCTTCATCAGAGGTGTGAGGGACAGACGTGGAGCTATTTTCCCAATTTCATTTTCCTACATTAATAACCAATAATAATACTTTTTAAAACTTTCCCTGGTTCAAGGACGACCTACTAAATGCATAATACGATTTACAGACTATTTATCTACAGAAGCATATTGCATTGATTTCTCTGTCTATTGCCTGGATTGCATTCATATTCTAGTTCAGTGTTGTGAGTCCTTGTAATTAGCATAAATACACCTTAGATCACAGCCATCCAGCATGCATATATATTCATACATGTATTTACACATTGTTTTTGATCAGGAAAATGTCTGTCCAGCC
The DNA here is from genome assembly GCA_026745465.1 of Lota lota. Lineage (NCBI taxonomy): Eukaryota > Metazoa > Chordata > Actinopteri > Gadiformes > Lotidae > Lota > Lota lota. Next base: position 3,213,436 of record JACYXH010000690.1, on the reverse strand, counting down.
GACGTTGGTGGGATAGAGGAATCAGAACTGATCCCCTCTTGTTCAGCATGGCTATTGATGGCACCAATGACACATTTTGTGGGCGAGAGAATTTGGTATCAACACTGGCTCCCCTGAATACATCCTTCAATTCAGTTTCAATCAGCGAAGGACAAGCCTTTCAGATCAACACTAAATCAGCAGGTGAAAGGGTAATCATAGCTGTCAAAGGGCATTTGCATCGCCACTGTAGCCACGAAGTCTGATACTGAGGCCATGCCAATCGACTGACTTCTTTGTTGTGTAGATTCCTTTAGCTGTCTTGCAGCCTTGCTTGCAGACTTGCAGACATGTCCACTTCACCCACAGTGTATTGCAATTTAACTTGGTCTCTCCCGCCATGGCTGACTTCAGCCCACGGCCAATCCTAAACTCTCCACGGTGGTCACTCCCCCTCACCTTTGTTTCCTTTGTACTTACTGCCCACCATGTGAAGGTTTCCCTATAAGAATCAACACCCATTATCTCATTGAACGTATGCTTGGTAAAGTGCTGCCAACATCTTGCTCTAAAATTAAATCAAAGACTTTGCTGTCCCAAGTGTCCTAAAAATGAGTTATTCTTCATCAACAACTCAATCGTGCATATTACTACAAACACAGGCGAACATATAAGACCCAACACATCCTTACCGGCTGCCCACACACCAAAGGAAACGCACAAATACAGCTGCTAACATCCATAAGTGTGAAGTCCCAGTGGGACCCGTCTGGATCTCAGGATAAGACTCCAACATAAAAACATCCCCCACGCTGGTTCTGAGAGGGCCAGGTGCTTTGCACACACAATGATCCAATACAAAAGAACCAATTTGATCCTACGCCCGTTGGCTTAGTCAAATCGTTGCCAAAATAGAAATGAATATCCGATTTAGTTGACATGATGGTCTTTCTCATTAATGTTTAGTGTGACCAATAGGATGCAGCGCTGCTGTCGTTCCTCTGACCATGCCTGATAGTGATCTGTGGGGGTTTGTGTTTCTCATTCAGGTATCTGAAGAGAACCTTAACCACACAAATGTCTTTTATGTAGAAATAAAATCTACTGTGGACACCGTGGATGGCTACACTTTTCCAAGGAATGTTTTCTGCTCAAATTGATTAAAAGAATGTCACAATGACATTGTTTCACGACCAGCTAACATTCTCCTGTATTGAGGTTGGTTCAATCAAGCAGGGGGATAAGAGAGAAATCGAATAAAGAACATGAACAAACACTAATACAAGTTGTTGAACTCGTCTCGCCTAGTTCTCAGTGTTTCATTGCGCCCTCACACCGATGACAAGTTTGGTTTTGTTTTTGTTGTTTTCTTGGCTTGTGTTTTCTTTCCTCTCTCTGTACTGGTGTGTTTTTACTTCTGAAAGACACATTTTATGATGTGGTTATTCACAGTACAGAGAACTGTGGATGACGTGTTAATGTGTGATCCACAACCGTGCCTTTGATTTGGGGACATGCACGTGACCGGCCTCGGCAACCATGTTGCGAGGTCGCCTGGCTGTGTTGCAGGCCTGGTTGTGTTGCAGGCCTGGTTGTGTTGCAGGGCTGGTTGTGTTGCAGGCCTGGTTGTGTTGCAGGCCTGTTTGTGTTGCAGGCCTGGTTGTGTTGCAGGCATGGCTGCGTTGCAGGTTGTGGCGCAGGCCTGGTTGTGTTGCAGGCCTGGTTGTGTTGCAGGCCTGGTTGTGTTGCAGGCCTGGTTGTGTTGCAGGCCTGGTTGTGTTGCAGGCCTGGCTGCGTTGCAGGTTGTGGCGCAGGCCTGGTTGTGTTGCAGGCCTGGTTGTGTTGCAGGCCTGGTTGTGTTGCAGGCCTGGTTGTGGCGCAGGCCTGGTTGTGTTGCAGGCCTGGTTGTGTTGCAGGCCTGGCTGTGTGCAGGCCTGGTTGTGTTGCAGGCCTGGCTGTGTTGCAGGCCTGGTTGTGTTGCAGGCCTGGTTGCGTTGCAGGCCTGGTTGCGTTGCAGGCCTGGTTGCGTTGCAGGCCTGGTTGTGTTGCAGGCCTGGTTGTGGCGCAGGCCTGGTTGTGTTGCAGGCCTGGTTGTGTTGCAGGCCTGGTTGCGTTGCAGGCCTGGTTGCGTTGCAGGCCTGGTTGCGTTGCAGGCCTGGTTGTGTTGCAGGCCTGGTTGTGGCGCAGGCCTGGTTGTGTTGCAGGCCTGGTTGTGTTGCAGGCCTGGTTGTGTTGCAGGCCTGGTTGTGTTGCAGGCCTGGTTGTGTTGCAGGCCTGGTTGTGTTGCAGGCCTGGTTGTGTTGCAGGCCTGGTTGTGGCGCAGGCCTGTTTGTGTTGCAGGCCTGGTTGTGTTGCAGGCCTGGTTGCGTTGCAGGCCTGGTTGCGTTGCAGGCCTGGTTGCGTTGCAGGCCTGGTTGTGTTGCAGGCCTGGTTGTGGCGCAGGCCTGGTTGTGTTGCAGGCCTGGTTGTGTTGCAGGCCTGGTTGTGTTGCAGGCCTGGTTGTGTTGCAGGCCTGGTTGTGGCGCAGGCCTGGTTGTGTTGCAGGCCTGGCTGCGTTGCAGGTTGTGGCGCAGGCCTGGTTGTGTTGCAGGCCTGGTTGTGTTGCAGGCCTGGCTGCGTTGCAGGCCTGGTTGTGTTGCAGGCCTGGTTGTGTTGCAGGCCTGGTTGTGTTGCAGGCCTGGTTGTGTTGCAGGCCTGGTTGTGTTGCAGGCCTGGTTGTGGCGCAGGCCTGGTTGTGTTGCAGGCCTGGTTGTGGCGCAGGGCTGGTTGTGTTGCAGGCCTGGTTGTGTTGCAGGCCTGGTTGTGTTGCAGGCCTGGTTGTGTTGCAGGCCTGGTTGTGTTGCAGGCCTGGCTGTGTTGCAGGCCTGGTTGTGTTGCAGGCCTGGCTGTGTTGCAGGCCTGGTTGTGGCGCAGGCCTGGTTGTGTTGCAGGCCTGTTTGTGTTGCAGGCCTGGTTGTGGCGCAGGCCTGTTAGTGTTGCTGCTGGTGCCCGAGCATCTAAAGGCCTTTAAGAATGAGCGATGTTGTGTATGAAATGCGCCACACACAAGAAACCAGAGTCTCTTCAGGAGACTCCCCAACGACTCTGTGTGTTTCCACACTTGTCTCATTCACGTAGCCTGTAAGGCAAGATAATGACTGTAATCCTTCTAAGGGTATAGTACAATTCACCAACAAAGGGCAAGTCATTATCACCAGGTCGCTCCAGATAGAGGGAAATACTGCGAGCACAATTTATTTGTAATGCTTTTGGGAAAGTCTGGGAAATAATTTCCCTATGAGTATAATCATAATACAAGGTTAATATGATAACTAAATATTAAAAGGTATTAACCATTTATGCTTATCATATTTTGTATAATCATATAATAATAATAAAGTAATGGAATCCCAGAAAATAGTAATGAGCTCCACCAATAGAAGGAGCTTGTTACCTGCAGTCACCACCAATGAGATCACTATGGACAGAGCCAACCCTAGTAGGGGAGGTGCTGCTTGCAGGTTTCCTCCCTCAGGGAAACGCTCCAGGGAGTGAAGGAAAGTGCCGGGGGTGAAAGGTCAGATGGATGGGGTCTAGACCTCAAGGACGTTGTTCCAATGTAATAAGCAAAACCTTTTCTTTTAAGAATGTGTTTACAAAAGAATTGTGTCTGATCATGTCGCTATATCACCGCTGTCCCTGATGCTGTTGCTCTGTACACCAATATATAACTTTTTTATAATACTCCTATACCATGTAACTTTGACACAAAGAAAGAATGTGTTTACTCTTTGTATTAATATCTAATAAATTTAAAAAAAAACACATCGTATTCTCTTTTTTCTTATTCTTTTTAAACAAATGATTTGTTTCAGTCTAAAAGTGCTTGATATTATAACTATTATAAATCTATTCGTAGCAAAGTCAGCAACCTTATGAGATAAAAGAAGACTCTTTCCATGAACCATCTCGCTGTATTATTTGTTGAAACTTCAGTAAACCTTACTTCATTGAATTCTCTTCTTGTTAGTGCTTATTCAGTTAAGAATGTATTCCTTATACTATAACAAGTAATCTTTTATTATAAGAACAGTGCTTGTTGAAGATAAAGACATCTGGCCCATCTGAAGATTTTCTCCAACAATAGTGTAAAAGACGAATCCATGCGATGAGTTTGGAACCGAATGACATCTAAAATAAATCTTTTGAGTCTCTTCCTTGTGAAATGAGTCAATGATACAGAAAGAGAGCGAGACTTGATGCAGAGAGGGAGACCAACCGCTGCTAAAAACTTTAAAGAGGCAGAGGGAGGGAGAGAGAGAGAGGTAGGGAGAGAGGGAATGAGAGAAACTCCATCCGTTTAGAACAAACGAGAATTTAATGAAGGAGCTTTGACGTCTGCCATTTTTCATCGAATATTCTCATCTTCTGTATTTCTCCTACACACACACACACACACACACACACACACACACACACACACACACACACACACACACACACACACACACACACACACACACATATATAGATGGACCAAAATGCATGTACTCACATATTTTACAAAATTGCATTAATATTAATGCACACACATGGAGATAAATGATCATCCTATCACACACACAATGTTCTCATGACAAAGTAATATCTGTGCTAAGAGATGTTTTGCAGTTTTATCACCATTGAGATTAATTATACTTGTGTGTGTACCTCCTACACACACACACACAAATGTTTTGTCAGGTAATCTGTGTATTTATGAAAGGGCCCAGCTGTGATACTGAAGGTATCAGGACACACACGCATCACAGTGCATTCCAATGTCGCAGTTCAGCCCCAATAGAGATGTTGATGAAATGCTGCAGTGGACTGGATGTTTCTGGGAGAGACACTTGGAGCACATGAAAGAGGAGGAATGGAGACATGAGAGGGGAAGAGACGTACTTGGAAAGAGTCAGAGTGGTGGAGAAATATAAGGGCTACACAGAGCGAAGAAAAAGGGAGAGATGGAAGAAAGGGCGATAGAGATCTAGACAGCGGGGAGTTTGGGAGCAGGCAGGCTTTAAACCTCATTTTAAAACCTGCCTTGTCAGCACTGAAACCCAGTTAGGCCATCTCTTAGTGAAAAATGTCAACACTTGGAATAAAAGCACTTTATTTGCCAGCTTCATCTAAACTTTGTTCATCTTATTCCCCTTCCACTACCCGACAAACATTTGGTAATCTGGTTGCTTGTGTGGATAAATAAAATAAAATAACTTGGCATTAAAGCAAATGCTATGACGCCAACAAAACAGATTATGAATGAATTAGAGAACAAAATGAGTGCAGACTAATCGGAAGAGGCAATACAACGATGTTCATGGCATGACGAGTAGCAGGGTTTGGGGAGGTCTAGTCCTATGTCATGGGCCCATAGTGTCCAAGTGTCGTCCAAAGACTCTGCACCTCTTCTTTTTTTTGTCATCTCGTTACGGGGACTGTTAACTGAAGTGCGCAGCTCATAGGTAGTAATAGAGCATAAATTGTGTTTCGGTACACTGGATATATACAATTACACTCATAACCTCCTCTCAGCCTTAGCGCTGGCTATAGTGGTCGACAACTGGAGCGTGGGAAGGGCCTGTTTTCAGCACTTCCTAACAAGACATCCCTCAAACTGTTGAATAAAACGTTGGAACGTGGAAGGAACCGACAATCAACCAACCCATTGGTCAGTCATTGTGTGTGTGTGTGTGTGTGTGTGTGTGTGTGTGTGTGTGTGTGTGTGTGTGTGTGTGTGTGTGTGTGTGTGTGTGTGTGTGTGTGTGTGTGTGTGTGTGTGTGTGTGTGTGTGTGTGTGCTCCGTCTCCATTGAATCCTGGGGTCTCTCACAGCCAGGCTCAGCGGCTCCTGTGCAGTGCGCTGACAGGGATGACTTATTTTTTGGATCGCTGAATGTTTCTTCTTGGGATGCATTTCCGAGGAGCTATCCTGTTGGGCTGTGCGAACGCCCAGACGTTTTGTAACTTGTTCAATAGAGTGAGTGGAGGGTGCTTGTCCTGGTACAGTTGCTAGGCCTATTTGGCGGGCAGTGAGTGTTTTTTTTTGGCCACTTGCAGTATCGGAAAATGTTGCTTTTTATCCTCTAAATCCGCTACATGGATTATGTACAGTCGATCAATAGTTTGATTAACTATTATCCAAGTTACGGTCTTAGTTTGGTCTTAGTTCAATAATTGAAAAATCTTTATTGATTGTTATAGTTAATGATGAATGAATATATGTGTTTGGTTCAAATTAAAAGATAAAGAGACTACATGCAATAGAGAGGGAAATGATGCCAGGAGAAAGCGGAAGACGGAGATTGAAGCCTATGGATTCCTGGTTGTACACTGCCACCTTGTGTTCATAACGATAACTACACCAAGTCATCATTAGTTTAAATTTCTCCAGTTTTCCAGTCCATCCTACTGACTTGAAATCATCACTTTCAATGAATTTGGTACTCAATCTTAATCTCTGAATATAATGCAGTATTACCCACACAGGGATTGCCAGATCATTGTTTAGTTTACCTGTCATCTAGAAACCAACATTGTAAGTACGCAGTCACACACAGTGGCTAAAGTTGACAGCCTCCTTAAAGCAAGTACATCTCTTTAACACCTCACAGCTAATTAAAGAAGCTTGAACTCTGCTAGAGAGGAGACTAGTGCATGCATACATTAAAATAGGTTAAATGTTCTAACTATTGTGCTTTTTTGCATTTAGAAGTCTCATCTGTCCTGGAAACCACAAAAGAAAAAAGCACTGTGCCTCAGCAACCCCAACACAACAGGATATGTGCTTTTCCATTATGTCCCCACTGTTACTCCTCAAAGTATGCTACTCCGCTGTTATAACTCTACAGCACGCCTTGATGCTTTCTCTGCGACATCCTCTACCGAAAAAGAAGGAACACCCTTGGACCGTTACTGACCAACACCACTGCTGTGGTGTAAAGACAGCCTCGTTAAATACTTCATCCTGATTCCAGCCCGCTGTGGTTTTTAGACCAGCATTACTGAAATGGCGGAGCAGGTATTTACCTCAGCCTAGTTTCATGACCAGGCTCTGGACTAGCTGGCTGACATTGTCTTTGGTCACAGGCCGATGTCATGTTTTACTTGGAAATAGGTCGTATTACGGGAGAAAGATACGCTCTCAATGCAATTCCCCGTGTCTATGAGAGGGAAAGAGTGGTGAAGGGGTACAACTTCGTTTCTCTCAGTTCGTAAGTGCAGGATTCCTCCAGACAAGGTAAAGGTCAGACAGCCAAGGTCGTCAACATGGTGTCACCGTCTCACTCGACGTGAGCTGTCTTTTACAGTCAGGCAGACAAGTATCTCTATAAACATATCTGCATGTGACTGCAGAATCTGTAGGCAACGGGACAAGATGTTGGTTTGGGAAGCGTTCTGGTTTCCGTTTGTAGTCCGGGTTGGATAGACCAATCCCGTTTGAGCGTGTTTCGGCTGCATGCAGGTAAATGGTCGGTGATGTATTAGAAAATGATACATTTAGCTCTGGGATTAAGGATGGTTTAGATGTACGGCAGATTTAGTTGAGGTTTTAGGTTAGTTGTGAGACTATGGTTTGGAAGGAAAGACCATAGTCATTATTCCTCATGGTTAACTGTAAGCTTTTGGTTGCAGAATGCTCCTTCCTAACAGGATTAACCAGTTCAACCACAAGTTGTGATCCTCTCGCCTGATGTCTGACACCAACAGGTTTATAAGACCAAATGTATGTTTTTTCAATATATTGACAGATTCAATATAATCAGCAAACTCTGGGAAATAGGAAGGTAAAGGGAAATGGAGAACTATTATTTCAGCAAAATGACCCGCTTACCGCACTATCCAGAGACGAATGGCAAAGCTAAGGAACGGCTCTTGGTATGCAGCCTGTTGTACCTGTAATTCGTGTGTGTGTGTGTGTGTGTGTGTGTGTGTGTGTGTGTGTGTGTGTGTGTGTGTGTGTGTGTGTGTGTGTGTGTGTGTGTGTGTGTGTGTGTGTGTGTTGTCTGCCACCTCTGAGCCTCAAGAGAGAGACACTATCCCAAGACTCTCCAGTAAGACTGTTGGACCTCCTGATGAATGCACTCGGCAATGCAGAGGTAAGACAACATCTGTTTTTCATAGCGAAACTCGACAGTGAATGATGCACGCTGAGACTGTCTTTAGTGGACGCCCACGCTAACTATGACTGAGTGCAAACCAAAGAAGCTCAACAGGAAGTGGTTTGCAGTGTACTGCCAGTTATTGTATGTAGTTCCTTAAGTTTACCCCCGCAAAAATGCCAGCCAGTAATTATAACCGTCCATATAAACACTAATTTCACACTTTCTTTTGCCTTTATTCTATTAAGTTAACACTAAATATGGGTCTGCAACTCTTACGTACCGGACACATGTGGTGCAAACATAAACAGTAAAGGAAACAAAACGATTACAAAAACATTGAAATCGAACATCGTTTAGTAGGAATCTTTAGAGCTAAAATGACTACTATCTGCCTATTTTGGATGCGTGTGAGATAACGTTACTGCAATTTAAATGTAAATACCCTCAGCAAAAAAAAAACGTATGGTCAATTATAATTCCCATCATTGTGGGCATATAGTATAATAATAATACTATTCTCCATTTCCATGTAATGTCATGTTAGAAGATGCAAAAATAAGTCCTTTCAGTTTGGTCCCTCCTAAGCAGCACCTGGGCGCTTTATGTGCGCCAGGGACTGGGCGCACCGGTGTGTCCGGTGCAAACGTTCCTTGCCCTTTTATTCTTTGCCGGACCAGTGGACTCTCTGTGTTCCAGCAACACTGGAAATATCAAGAAAGGGTTCATCTATATGAAATAATTATTAGGTATTCACAGTATATGTGGATACCTATTGTTATTGCAGGATGTCGGTATCATTATTATATTGGATTGGTAACGACTATAGCTCAGCCCCTGAATTTGTCGACGACATTTGTATTCCCGGTAAGCAGGTCTCCAAAAAGTGGTGCCAATTCGCGTATAGAGGACGCTGTAATTCATGGTCAAAGTCAAACGATCAGCCCCGGTCCCCCTATTGGTAAACATTTCTGAAACTTAGTGTACATGCATTATTTGCTCAACTAAGCGCTAATGCTCAAACTCGATCACAAGTCCGCTGCAGACGGTGGGACTGGAAACTTGCATTGCAAAGAGAGGACACATGCTTAACATGTGTATACGTTTTGTGTTGATCTCATTTCATGACGTCACATTGTCAATTTAACACATAAAGTGTGTGTGTGTGTGTGTGTGTGTGTGTGTGTGTGTGTGTGTGTGTGTGTGTGTGTGTGTGTGTGTGTGTGTGTGTGTGTGTGTGTGTGTGTGTGTGTGAATAGACCCAGTGCTGAAGAACACCTTTCGTGACTGCTAGCAGTCCTAGTTTTAAGTACTTTTGGGTATTTGTTTAATTTGTATTTGATCTGAGTGGTCAAAACTAGATGGTATTTGCACGCAGATACGTTTGGCCATTGTAGTTTGTATTTAAAATGCTTCAATTACTTTATAGGTGCCTGACAATGAAATGAGGATATCATGTATTTATATTATCCTCATATTTGTTGTAAGCAGCAAACCTATGTTGTCGTTTGATGAATGTTATGACTTGCCAGCAGGCTTTTGATGGTTCTTATTACTGGTCGCCACTGTGGGGCTTGCATTCTAGCTAGCTAGGTAACTGATTTAGCTAGATAGCTAAATTAACTTGAGAAAGCAGTTGCCCACTTGCTTGACTTGCTAAAATCTGGGTGAACATGCCGTTTCACTTTCTTTCATTTAATTTTGTTTCAACCAATCATGTTGCTGGAGACGGGGATCTGTAAGCATGTAATTGGCTATTAACAGCAGAGAGAATCCCAGCCAGCACTAATAACTTTTAGAAAGTGTAAATGCTTACAGAATAAATCCACATCCAATTAATTGAGCACAAAGGCATGCTACTGTATTCCAAAGCAATTGGAGCTTCAATCCAGAAATATTAGTATTGGCCTGAAAAACCCAGACTTGTTGGGCTCCACCTACAGTAAAGCTTATACTCTCTATCACTCTCATCTTCTGTCACCAAAACAAAATAAATCTCAACCACCACGCCCGTGGAACAACTCTCTCCCTGGGCTGGTTTCACTGTGTTTTTATCTCTTTATCTGTCTCTCTCATGTTTAATGTAATAGTTCTTGGCTCCAGGCAAAGTAACGACGGCCCCCAAGACAATCTGTTCTCTAGGGCCTGGGTGTACTACAGCTCATGCAATTCAAATTACATGTATTTAAATTAAACAGATTTGCTCACACAAGGAATGTGTCATTTATTTTGATACATTAAGTGTCAAGATACATTTCAATAAATGTTTGCTCCATCCCTGGATATATTATTAGCTAATCGAAAGCCTTTGCCGTTGCGCAGTCATGCATTGTTGTTGAGACACTGTGTAAAATAGGTTCATTCACCAACACACAGTGAATGGTGAATGAAGTTTTACAATAATGACCGCCTACAAGGAACGTCCCGACATCGAAAGTGAAATGTATTGCTGGAAAGTGCTGCTGTGGTGGTGTGTTAAAAAGTCATCACATCTCAAAAGGGATTTGAAGTTAACGTCACACTGTTGAACGTTGAGAGGATCGCTGCTTCTGTTGCTGCATTTTTCTGTTGTGATTCTGGAAACCGTTGCCATGGTAGGTCAGTGCTGCTGGTCACACCATTGTTCAGGGATAAAACTGGACAATCACACATGTGTGATTCATAATCTCATCAACTGTCGGTTGGCCATTGATACTGATATGCCAATGTTAGGAAGCATAGTGCAAAATAACACTGAAGGTCATTGACACAATATGCACTTGAAGGTTGCTTGACACCAATGAATGACAGGTTTAAACAGTAATATGTACTATGCAGGGTGGCTCTGATATACTGTATTACAGAGTATTTAAAGGGCCTGATCAAGCGCACAACAAAGGCCAAGACGCAAGCGACCACAGTCAATGCCCAAGAGCAGCAAACACTAAATGGACACCTCACTTCAAATATGATATTTCAAATATCAACATTGAGTTGATGTATACTCGATTAAGAAACTATCCAAGGTTCATTTTGAGGGTGCCCATGGGGATATTACGACTGACAAGTAGCAGAGAGGTGAGAAGTAGCGTCACTCATGTGTATGCCGCCCTCTAGTGGTCAGCATGGATGGATGCGTTTGTTTACCGCCAGGAACTGTTTGTGTTGGCTACGGAGTTCAAATAGATGTCCTACTTTTCAGATATGAAGTGTGGGCGGAGACCAATGTGCAGGACGTCACTGCTGAACTGTGCAGCACTCTGGGCGTTGCTTCTCCTGGCCGTGGTGCTGTTCCACGACCCATCTCTGGACATCTGGTGGCACGAGAAGCCACTTCAGGTCAGGAATGTTTTTTGTAGAGGCTATTGAAGCATTCTGGATATACAGTCGTATTTATACTGTGGTCCACGTGTATGTTCGCTGCAAATGCACACACAGTCCTGACACGCTCAGTGTGTTGCACACACAAGCGGTGTTATTTTTAGGTTAAGGTTTGACATATTTTAACACAACCCATGTGCTCTTTTTTGCTGTCAACCAGTCAAGGACAGACGTTATTATCCCCCTGGACATGGAGACGGAGTCCATCGACGACATGTACGCCGGGTGCAGATCCGAAACGGTAGCTTTGATTGACCAGTTGGGTGTGTTTGAGTGGCATGTGAACCAACAGTTTAGCCAATCCTGGGCAATCATCGAAAAGCAAGCGAAACTACCTGCCCACCCGCACCTAAGAGATGACCATGCTAAGGTCTTATACATGTACACATTCAGGTATCTCCAAAGGTTTCGAGAAAGCTTTGACCAAATGGTGAAAGCTTTAAAGCAAGGATACAGCACATATGGATTCAGGTTCCATTACTTGTACTTCTACCTGACCGACGCAATTCAGATCCTGAGAGGAAACCAAACGTGGTGCAGGACCACCTATCTCAACACGGACAAACACTTCACTCGGGGGGTCCTCAGTAAGGAAATCAGATTGGGCACCTTCACGTTGACTTCTTCCAACAAAGCATCGCATCTCTCCGCTGGTAAAGTTTCTTGCTTCGAAATCGACACATGTTTTGGTGCCGACATCTCGTATTACTCAGCCATTGACGAGAACGGACAGGTTTTAATTCCACCCTACGAGGTTTTCAAAGTCACCAGCATCTTGACCGGAAAGAACCAGGGGTGTGCAGTAGTTTACAAGCTGAAGAGCACCAAAACACCTAAAAGTGACTTAAATTGTAAACTCGGACCAAGGAAACAGAAACCAAACTTTACAGAAGTTAGTCGTTTCTTCCTCTCATCAGAGTCAGCAAGTCTAGTACTGTTAATAACAGTGTCTGTAGTCCTTATCAAACTTCGCCAAGGATATTTTGTGCTTGTAGTTGTTGGAACTCTGCTAGTGGTGCTGGTCATTGCTGAGATATTTGCAAGATATTTGCCTAAAGGTCATAACCCCCGTAGCACCAGCCAGGAATAAGGCACATTATAAATGAGCACCTTATGTGCTTCAGTGCAAAAAAAAAAAAAAAGTCAAACCCTTATTGTACCAACCCTGTATTTTGCAGCTGAGGGACTTTATTTGGACATTATTTTAATATAAAACTGAACCGAAACCCCCTGATCTAGGACAATGTGTTTGATGAATCATAAACACATACATATTGCTTCAAGTTACAATGAAAGGGATCTGCATTTCCTCCTGGGGATGAATAATCTCATTTTGCTCATCTCAAGACCTCTTTGCCCATAGTGACTACAATTAAATACTTTGGACCACTTCCCACGTCCACTAGATGGCACTGTAAATGCACGTAACTCCAACGTGATCTCAATCATCGACAGAAAAGATTGTCTGTCAATGTGACCCAAAACAAACCATATGAGCGTTCGCTGGTACAGCAGCCTTATCGACTGGTGGAAGAAACCAGCAATGTATCAAGTATGTCTGGTTTCTGTCTGCTGAAACAAAATGGATGTTGGTTTTATTATCAGTGGAAAATGCTGTACTTAAAGATAGCTTTATCATTTAAATGCATTTTGAAAACCTTTGTAGGGAGAAATGTGCATTTCCTTTTCATACCTTTGTTCAGTGACTCTATTATGGTGATATAAGTTATTTTATGTAACTGATGATGTTTTTTCAATAAAAACTTAGATTTGAGTGACATTTGTTCTTCATCTCTGGGACAGACTAGGCCGACACGTTTTTGTAAGGTAACCCGGAAGGTTATGCTTGCTTAGCGGAAGATATATATAATTATATATATTTATATCATGAATAAAAATGTCAAATGACCTTTTTTTAATCTGGTAAGGGTCTTGGCGTGGGCCCCTTTTGACCCAAATATGAACACCTGTCCACTTGCCAGCTGTGTTTACACGCCTCATGTAACAGAAGTCTGCTCCAATGCCATGGAGTTGATTGTGATTACCTATATGCATCTTCCATTATGATTGTCTACACAACACATTATTAGTATAATTTTCACAATAAGGACACAAAATAGTAGTGTGTGTGTGTGTGTGTGTGTGTGTGTGTGTGTGTGTGTGTGTGTGTGTGTGTGTGTGTGTGTGTTGCAGAATCGGGAAGTCCGTGATCGCAATCCCTGTAATAAAAATGCAATATTAATTGGATCTCACACAACACTATGAGTAGTGATATATATCCATGGAGATACAAAATCAACAGAAGTAGTCATACACATTTTGAATACAGTGTTTATTAATTGTATATTTACTGTCTTGACTCCCAAGTCCAGAGGGAAACAAACTTACGGGGCCATGATTGTAGCAAAACTACAGTGCAGTGATCAGTGCAGTGACTGCTGTTTAAAGCCGATGGCACCACTAAAGGGGAGGATGTGGCAGAATATTTACTGATCCTTTGGAGGTGAGGGGTTGGCATCAAGAAGACATTTGCTGTTATGACCGATGGGGCCCCACGATGGCAGGGAAACAGAGGGGGTCCGTTATTCAGAAGATGTGTTGGCTTTATCACTCAACACGGGGCCCCCCAATGACAGGGAAGCAGAGGGGGTCCGTTATTCAGAAGATGTGTTGGCTTTATCACTCTAGACGGGGCCCCCCAATGGCAGGGAAGCAGAGGGGGTCCGTTATTCAGAAGATGTGTTGGCTTCATCACTCTAGACGGGGCCCCCCAATGGCAGGGAAGCAGAGGGGGTCCGTTATTCAGAGGATGTGTTGGCTTTATCACTCAACACGGGGCCCCCCAATGGCAGGGAAGCAGAGGGGGTCCGTTATTCAGAAGATGTGTTGGCTTCATCACTCTAGACGGGGAGTTGAGCACCAGCAGTAATGTAAGAAAGAAATTCATATTATGAAAATCAAAACTGGCAGACAATCGTGATTTTCTTTTAACATTGTAAAGTGGCAAGGACATCAAAAGGTCACCGACCTCTGGTCTAGAGGGTTCATACAGCAGAAGCGTTTCAGTGATATGCTTTGGCTCAGTGATTTGTAGGCTAGCAGCAGTCTTTTCAAATCAATCCTCTGACATACCGGGAGCAGAGATTTGAGAATGGGTGTACAAATTGAATTAAGGAAATCGTTTGTTGGTCTTTGTTAGAACTCTAGCTGTTGCATTCTGAACAAGCTATAGCTGCCTACCTTTTTTTGTGTTTATACTGGTGCACTGCCATACCTAAATCGAACGGACCCATAATTAATGTCATGAGCTACACCTGTGTTTTTCCTACCTGAAAACTGTCTTTTATTTGTCTGCTACTTTCATCTACAAGTGCAGGGCTTAGTATACTTCTCTTCACTAGTTTAGTCTACTAAACGTTCCCTGGTAGATAAAAAGAGCAAACCCATAATTGCTGATGAGGGACACCTGTCTCTCTCCTACAACGAGGCCTCCTGAAGCGGGGCTATCAAGCCAGCCGTTTGATTTGAAATGGAATGGGACAGGATACGGTTTGTGATTGGTCAGGCTTGTGATTAGAACCACTAGGTGTTGGGTCACATGTATTTATCCCGCCTTAAAGAAATCCATTGACAGATATAGGCTTTTCTTTATTAAATAGATATATATGTACGCATTGACAGGAAAACTGTCACTTCGACTATACACACTGAATGCCAAAAACATTAAAACAAACCTTAATTGAAGAAAATGACAGATTTGTGACCAGGGACTTGAGTAGTTTTGCTTGAATATAATTTGTTATAGTACTTGATATAAATTATACATTATTTGATATATGATATTCATCATCATACCCTAATGTTTTTTATGAAGACAGATTCCGTTCTTGACTCATAAAAGGGATGATGGTTTATAACATGTTGGTTCGTCTAGTGCAGGAGTGCCCAAACTGTGGCCCCTTTTGATTGCAAGGATGGCTTTCTTTGTTTTTTATTAAGATGATTCCTTTTTTTTGTAAGGCTAAAATACATGCAAACATGTTCAATCAGTCACCTCCGTGTGTAATTAAGCCTTGTCCAGGATCTGAGAGCCAGAAACCTTGGTTATGAACAATTTGCCTACAAAAAATATCTTATTGAATCATATCAGAATGCTTGCCATGTACTAATCAAAACTGCAAGAGCTAGATTTAAACAGCCCTCAATCAGTTATAGTCTCAAAGGGCTTCAAATTGTATGGCAATTTATGATATGAGGGGAGTACATAATTATCAAGACATGGACTGCTTACATATTGTACAGTTGTCAGAGTTGAATAGTTATTAAGCTTAGTAATCATTACTAATGAAGTAGCCTAGTTTTGAATGACAGGCACCCTGCTATCACTTGTTGCTAATATAGCCTTTAAATAATTGAAACTTCAGGGATATATTTTGTTTCATTGTTTATAAAGATTTTCAGCTTACTTTTTAATAAATGCTGCTGGGAGCTCCCTGCACTTTTTATTTAAGATAATGTTCTTATCTTATGTTCTCTGTTATGTAAACATATGCTTAAAGGCATCTCAACAAAGTTTTGTGTTGGGGTTTGTGTTATTAAAAAAATGTTCACCAAGATTAACATTTTACTGCAAATGTATATCGGTTCCAAATATCTGTTATCTGTCTTCATTACTAATAATCTATATCTGTATAGGCCTGTATTGACCCCTACTCCAAAGAACAAGGAAAAACTCCCTTTATTAATAAGGAAGATATTTTGGGAGGGAACACAGACTGGTGGATCTCTTCTTCCATAGATGGTGGCAATGGGTGTCATAATGGACATACAAAATGGATGCATAACCAGCAAAACTGTGGCAAGGCAAGTTTATTTGTATAACACATTTCAGCAACACAGCAATTCAAAGTGCTTTACATGAAACAGTAAAAGCATTTAAGACAAAAAACCTCTTAGTGAGGACTCGAGCAGCAGTTCTGAATCAACTGCAGCTGTCTGATGGATACTTTAGGGAGACCTGTAAAGACACCGTTACAGTAGTCGAGCCGACTGAAGATAAATGCATGGACAAGATTTTCCAAATCCTGCTGAGACCTCTGTTCTTTAATCCTTGATACTATATTCTTAAGGTGGTTGTAGGTCCACTTTGTAATGGTCTCAATGCGGCTGTTGAAATTCAGGTCTGAATCCATGACTATTTAAGTACAGTTACATTTGGGAAAATATAGAATAAGCAGTGTCCATGGTGGTGTAGAGGTTCTGGTTAGTGGGTAAGCAGGTCGCCAGGCATCCAGATGTGATCACACCACCAACCTGAAACCGAGAGAGCATTATGCTTTGATGGGGCAGGTGGGCATGTAGGTAAAAAAAACGAATCCAGCACCTATCCACAGCCGGGTAGTATAGTGCTGGCTAACAGTTAATTTGATGTTGGTTTTTAGAGACCTGGGACCTAACCCTATTTTATATGATAAAGTGCCTAAAGGACATATAATGTGATCAATTTCGTGGCTGTAGCACAACAGGATGTGATGCAAATGGTCATTGGGAGGTAATCAGAAGATTTACCAGGGACTAAATGTACTTTTGAATAAGCTAGAGACCTGGGGTCTCTTTCATATCAAAGAGGGCCTGAAGGAAATATAAGTTCATGGCTGTAGCCCTACAGGAAATGATGCTAATGGATGTTTGGAGGTCATCAGAAGATACATAAACACACTATTTACGGGGGCCTAAAATGACGGGAATAAGCTAGAGACCTGAGATATCTTTGATATGAAAGTGGGCCTCAAGACATGAGATTATCAATTTGTTGGCTCTAGCCCTACAGGAAGTTACTCACAAAGGTTAATCAAATGTGCGATTTAAATGCATTGGAAATAAAAAGTGTTGCTATTTATTATTCCTACCTATCAACAAGGGTGGCGCCTTTGGGTCGCTCATGGAAAATCTTGAGTCTCAGCAAAATGAGGGTGGAATTACCCTAACCCTAATGCCGATCCCTAGAACCAAAAACCAAACCCTAGGAGGAAACCTTTACCCTAATTCCAAACCCTAGAATTGAAAAACAAACCCTAGGAAGAAAACCTAAACCTAATAACAAACCCTATAATCTAAAACCAAACTCAACCATTAGGAACAATAACCCTAATACCAAACCCTAGAACCCAAACCCAAACCTAAAACCCAACCCACAGGAAACCCTAACCCAATACAAACTCTAGAACCAAACACCAAACCATGAAACCCAGCACTGAGGAACCCCTTATTTCAAACCCTTGAACCGAAAACCAAACCCTGAAATTCAACACAGGAAACAGTAACCCAGTACCAAACCTTAGAACCAAAAACCCAACACTGAGTAAACCCTAATACCAAACCATAGAAGCGAAAATCAAACCCTTAAACCCAACCCATAGGAAACCCGTACCAATAAAAACCACTAAAGAAAGTTAACCCTAGGAGGAAATCCTTATTCTGAATGTAAAACCAACCCCTTAACCTCAACACGTATGAAACCCTAATCCACACATGTCAATAGCATGGCCCTCCACTGCTTTTAATCAGGACCGCCAATAAATTGACTGGTCAATTAAAGGTGGCCCTGGCGCAGGTCTTTCGATGTACGTCCGTACCAATACAACACTGAAACGCAAGAGGCGCTGCCGCGCTCCACTCTCACGCTTTTGTCAGAGCATTAATGAAGGCCAAATAGCCTACCGTAAATACCGTACCAACGACGCACATGCTGTCTGCCTTTCCAAAGGTAGCATTAACAATGGGCAAAAAAGAAAAAGAAAAGTGGACAATGAATATCGACAATTTCAAGAAAGATGGGGAAACAGAATATTTATTCTGTGAATTCAAACAAAAGCCAATGTGTGTCGTATGTCAAGACGGAGTCATTGGCAGTTTTCAAAGAGTATAACCGTCGGAGCATTTTGAAACGAAGCGTGAGCATTATGGCAACGTGGACATGCAACAGCGGCTGCAAGAAGTTACAGGATTAATACGCAACCTGCAACAGCAGCGCATGTTTACTTGCATCGATAATCGGAAAGCAGCGGAGGAAACAGCAAAAGCATGCAAGCCCCTCACAGAGGGAGAGTTGATTAAAAAAGTGCATTGAAAAGGTAAGTGTTTGCCCCGACAAAAAGCAGGCGTTTATAGCCTGAGGCGAATGTCAGCCTTTCCCGAACTACCGTGTCTGGTCGGGTGGTTGAGCTGGCCTCAGACTTCCAGATCCAGCTAAAAACTAAAGCCAAGGAATTTGTTTCGTATTGGTTGTCTGCAGATTAGAGTGCAGACAGAACGGACTCTGCAATTGCAATTTGAGATACGACTGGCTGCGTTGACTATTTTGCTTTATCCAACGCTTTTGCTGAAAACCATGACCTTATTTGTTGTTTTGTTAAAGACAAACGTACTGTGATCCAAATGTGTTTTGTTTAACGGTGCAATTCTTTTATACAAACATTGTTCAGCACTTGATAAATACTATTTTGCTTTATTAATCAGTTTTGCGTTACCAACAAATATGGAAAAACTGCATGCATGCATGCGATTTTTTTTATTTAACAGTTACTATCCTACTTTTATTTCTTTAAAAAAATAATTTGTAATTAATGTCTGGCCTGCCCTAATCCAATACCAAACTCCACAACCAAAAGCCAAACCTAAAACCCAACACGTAGGAATCCCTAATCCCACACCCTTATTGTACATG
The DNA here is from genome assembly GCA_026745465.1 of Lota lota. NCBI lineage: Eukaryota > Metazoa > Chordata > Actinopteri > Gadiformes > Lotidae > Lota > Lota lota. The sequence goes on along the minus strand of JACYXH010000690.1, from coordinate 3,194,249 downwards.
TTAAGGTCCCATGGGGGACAACAGAAGGGGCCGGATTTAGATTCTATAGAGTCTATAGAGATTCTACAGAGTCTATAGAGATTCTAGAGTCTATAGAGACTCTATAAAGTCTATAGAGAGTCTGCGGTGTCACAGCCTATCAGTTAGACACGTGACAAATAACCCACTGTCTAGAAATGTCTATTCGTAAGCAAGCTAAACCCTTTTTCCATTTCAAAATCTATTCATACATTTTCTATTAAACTGGAAAATGTCTGGGGACAGCTCTGGCCAGGGAATAGCCCCGTTTGGACACCGTGCTGTAATATATGTTTTTGTGAAGGAAGTTAAGTTTATCTGATGGCAACTGGATTTTACTTACTTTTCGCAAACCCAGTGCCATTTTATAGTACAAGGGACATCATTCCATTTTTCTGTACTTGAAAGCACCCCTGCACAGTCTTCATCCCCGATATTGTTGGGTTCACCAGGAGCCCAAAACCTGTTTTACACAGAGGAAAAACAAGCGGTGGAGAGCACTGAAACGACTTTCATTTCTGATGAATTAATTGATTTCTGATCCGTGTTTTAAATGCAGCAAATCGTAGAAGCTGCATATTGAACCACAGGGTTCCTATCCTTTTTGTCAGAGATACTAGAAATCCCAAAGAAACTTCATACCGAGGGTGTGTCAGGGGTGACCCGTCAACCCATGTCCACACTGATTCTGCTTCGAAATCAGATAGACCAATCCAGAGTGTATACCCTAGGTTGATGATGAAGTCCTGGAAGATGGGGTAGGGGGAATTGATCAGTTAGAAATAATCAGCAAAACATACATTCGCTCATCAGTGGTCCAATATTGCATTGACTCAATAGCTGGTGGCAACTTAAGCTGCTACATTCTAAAACGTCTGTGATAAAAATGCTATCACCTTTTCCGTTTGGTGTAAAAAAAGAAACACCACCAATAACAACGATCGCTATTAAATTGAGCCAAACTGGGTGAATTATGCTTGTAATAGCTGCAATAACTCCTTTATGTTCGAGATCGTGCTGTTAATGATGTCACACCCTCTCCCGTTTCCGTCCAATTCCGCCATCTAGTGGCACCCAGCCTCCATTACACCTCGTGCTCCCTCTGTTTACCCACACCTGCAGCTCATTTCCAATCACCCACCACAGTACTTAAGCACTGGCTTCTCACATAGCCAGTGCTAGTTCGTAAGTTAACCTCTCGTCTGTAACTTCGTCCCCGCCTTTAGACTCTCCTATTCCTATTCCTATTCCTATTCCTATTCCTATTCCTATTCCTATTCCTATTCCTATTCCTGTTCCGGGTTCCGTTCCTGTTCCTATTACGGGTTCCGCTCCCGTTCCTGTTCCTGCTCCCGTTCCTGTTCCTGTGCCTAGTCCCTGCCTGCCTGCCTACCGTTGCCGAACCTCGCCTGCCTGACCACCCGCCTGCCTACGTCCCTCCGCCTGCTTGACTGGTGGTCCATCAGACCTGCTTTTGACATGGGGCTTTGATGGAGGTGCCAGTGGTGTTAATCAGGTGGTATTCATCAATTCCCTCTTTTTAGATAGTAAATATAAGGGAAAAACTCATACTGTGCAGAGAATGGTTAGTTCCTGCCTGACCTAACCCAAAACTACGTACATTTATAATTGCAGAACAAACTATCAAAAATTACGTCAATGAGTTGTGTACTATTAAGTAGTTACGCACCCATTTACACTGGGATATCGAGTTGTTTAAAATATATATATATATATATATATATTAAAAAAACAATTATAATTTATTTAACAATATAAACAGTTTCAATGTCATTAAATAATAACCAACTGAAACCCTTGCCTCCCTTTCCAACAACTATGGTGTCCTGTACTGGCCTGTATTGTGTAAGGTGGCCTGTACTGGCCTGTATTGTGTAAGGTGTCCTGTACTGTGTGAGGTAGCCTGTACTGGCCTGTATTGTGTGAGGTGTCCTGTACTGGCCTGTATTGTGTAAGGTGTCCTGTACTGGCCTGTATTGTGTAAGGTGTCCTGTACTGGCCTGTATTATGTAAGGTGTGCATCAAAGTCTTCATCGGAAAATGCATTACTTAGACTAATTTGTTGGTGTAGAAAATGCAATGATAATAAATGGTTTATAATCCAATTGTATTGGCTTTGTTTGAAAAAGAAAAGCAAATTTTAGTGTAAGGGAACACCCAAAGTGCACATATACATTCAGAACATGTCAGATCTGATGGTTGTATGTGAAGAACACCCTAAAAAAAAACGATGCATGGACAGAAATTATGTGAAAATGTTATGTTAAGAAGCAGAGATATGCGCTTTGTGTCATGGGACATAAAGGCCACAAATGTTGACCCCTGAATTGACCTTAATCCACTCTGTGTGGATCAAGGTACAATACTAGTGTATAATACTATACCTTTAATGTTATTTGGATGTCCCTAGGGATCACATCAAACCGTCAATGATTGCTATTGTAATTTTACCTGGATCAAACCACAGATTGACTCTCACTCACTCACTCCCAGCCTTCCATCCTGACCTGTTCCTCCTGGCTGTTGATGATGACCAGATCAGCGCTTCTAGTCTGGCAGTCCTTTCTGCTGTTCATCCAAGTTTTCCTTTCTCTAGAGAGAAAGTAGCAGCTGCCACCGTAGGACTCCCAATTTGGAGGACATCCCGTAGAGTTATCAATCAACACTAGAACACATAGAAGACAGGTCAGACAACTTGCAAATTGTTTTAGATAATGTATGTTTTATCAATCGATTTAGTACCCAGCCGAATTTAGGAGATTCCAAAAATGTAAAATCACCAACAAGGTTGGAAAGTTAATAGTCTGCTATGGAAAATCCATGGTACAACTTACTAGCTACAGGTTCTTTTGCTATATATTATATAATTACAATGTAAAATATGATTTACATTTAATAGTGCCTAACACCTACCTTGGTTGTTCTCATGTAACTGATGGATCTCGGTTTTAAGCTGGTCTCTCTCTTGAGTGAGGCTATTCAAACTGGTTTTAAGCTGGTCTCTCTCTTGAGTCAGGTAGTTGTTAATGGTTTTTAGCTGGTCCCTCTCCATAGTCAGATTGTTGTTGCTGGTCAGCAGCTGGTCTTTGTCCTCAATCAGTTTGTTGTTGCTGGTCTTTAGCTGGTCAAGCTTCATGCTCATGTTGCCATTATTGATTGATTGGTCCACTGCCACCTGGTAATCTGCAATATAGGACATGAGTCATATATGTACCATATGATCCCGTCTTTTTCTTTGCTGGGTAAAGATGACATCATGGCTAAAGTAACATAGCCTCGTAGTAAAAATAACGTTATACTCACGGTGGCTGGCTAAGATTATGATCCCAGTCAGAAGTAGAACACATAACAAGCCAAGACAGAACGAAGCAGCTCTGAAGGGTCTCTCTCTTAACCACAGCACTACAAAATAAAGATAGGAACTTGTAGTCTTGACCTTGTAGGTCAAATAAACACAGACATACAGAAAATATCACTGTAGTCATTCTTTTAAGTGTATGCAATCTCCTTTTTTACCTGACCGGTGACTTGCTTTCCCTGGATTGTATGTCTTTAAGCTGTCATCAAATTCCAAGTCAATCATTATAAAGCTCTGTCAAAAGTAGTGTTTTTAAGAATGTTATCAAACATTTTGAAAAGGTTTTACTCTTTTTTTTTTTTTTTATATGTGAATATGAATGCTTAGAATATCCTCCAAGTTAAATGCTGGCTCCAGCAGTGTTATATAAATGGCCTGAACATGTCAGCCAGAAATCTGGGTTAAGTTGACCTGTGACCCACAAGTCAATTTAATTTAATTTCTTGCCCATATTTTATATGACATTATATTTGAATGTAAGCACAAACATTGCATATACTTAAGTTGTTATTGATTTTCACTTGCTAATATGCAAAGTCATTGACAAGCAAAAATGAAAATTGTGTTGTTGGAATCAGATCAGATATTCATACATATTACATAAACATTAAACAATTGTAATTGAAATATTTTCCCAATTTCTTTAAAATATATATATTTTTTACTCTCAGAATGTCACGTATGTCAACCTTTACATAACCAACATTCCTTTAACAATTTCCAACCATGGTTGCTGTGTTATGAGGGTTTACATTGTACCACTTTCTGTAACAGTTGCAACTTGTAAAAATCACAGCATCATCAATTTTTCCCAACACATTACCGGGCATGCAGAGGAGATTTCATATGATGGAGGTTGTGAAATCCGTCTATATTTCCTGTTTTTGTCTTAGAAGAAAAGCTAAGTTAACATTTATCTGCAGAATTCCCAATATTTTCATGAGTTTGTGGAAAAACACTGAATTTCCAACGTGATTGTGTTCAATCACGCTTTCCCAAAAGCCTTGGTAGAAAACAGAGACGACCCCAAGCCCGCTCAGTTTATACTCAATATACACAATTACACTAATCACACTATTTATTCCCATTGAATGTTTTTTTTTGCAAAGTAATAGGAGCCATAGGAGCCCTGATAAACATGTACTTTTTTTCAATGTCCTCAGGTCCTGAAAGCATACATGATATTCCCCTGGTTTGAACTTTGTATCACATGCAAACCAACCAAGGATCCCCACGTCTGTCTTTAATCTGTGTTTCTTCACGAAAACAACCCATATTTCCAGTGTGAAGGCTATTATTGGATTATTTTATGTCTCAGTCAAATATTTGTTTCCCACCAAGATAGCCCTGAACTCTTTCCATCTAGCCTGATAATATGGACTACACAAACAGCCATGGTGTCTGATTAGATCCGCATAACATTTCATTCTATTTGGTAAGGCCATTCCCTCTTTGTTCCTAGGGATTTGGTTTTTCCCATCCATGACTCTTGATATAATTGTATCATGTGTTATGGATGTGTCTTTAGGTAGCATAATCTGTAGAGTTTGGAATACATATAACAGCCTTGGTACAATGTTCATCTTAACCACACAATCATTTTTTACCAGGTATATGCTTTTGTCCTCCGAGGAAGTATGTCTCCCAATCTTTTAGAAGTTATTGCTTTTATTTTGGTATAGTTTCACTATGTTGATATAACACATTTTCCATTTGTATTTGCTTGACATTTTGTTTTAGTTGTTTGCCTCCACAGTGAAATAGTTTAATTTGTTCTGCCATTGAAACAACACACAAAAATACAATTGATCAAGTGACCTCTGACCTCTTTTGAGTCCAGAGTTTCAAATCAACAGCAGTGTTGATTAGAGTTGTGATGTGTAATTCCTAAACGATCTACCACTGCGTAGAACTGGCCACGGCTCCAGGAATGCTGCAGCAACTTGCACGTCTGTTTGGCAGAAGTCAAAGCCACTTTAACCCGAAAAAGATTCAAGTTCAATGGAATTGCCAAAAGGGAAGTGAAAGCTCTTATTTCAGTGAAACACTTGGTATTAACTCTAGGGTAAGAAGGAAGTCAGATATCTACTGGGCTTGAAAGATAAAAATAATTCACACACTGAATTGTTTTAGATTAATGTTATTAAGGAGCAGCTATGGGAGACATGAGACACACAGCAGTAATTGGCTGTATCATATGTTTCGTTTTATAAAACAACCCCCAACACATACACATACACATGCTTTTATTTTCTCATAGTTTCACTTGCCACCAAAATAGATGGTCCCCAGTCAAGTCCTGGAAGCATGACATCAGGCACCTCCATATTTAGCAGGATGCGAACCACAGTATTATCTGCTGTGGTTATGGTAACATGCTCCCTGGTGTCGTTGGGTTGCCGTGGAAGTTTGAACCTGAGAATTCTAATTAGTGTACTTTCCAGAGTGGCTGGAATTGACATTTATGTTACGTCAACATAATTAGCCTGTGAATGATTAAAGTAGTAGTTAAATCCAGGTTTTACTTATACACTGTAGTTGTGTTTGGTCTCACTTTTGGCTGTAGACACAAGTTGACTACATTTGAGGATCCCTCTTCTTCCATTCGCTTCAGTACTGTTCACTTCATGCCACCAATATCATGTTTGTTTGTAGGGCTAACCATAGACTGTAAAAAATATGGATAGCGTTGTAGATATTTACAGATAGCTAGGGCCAGGGTCTATGTTCCTAGGAGCATCTTATAACTACAACTCAGGGATAACAGACCAGACGTACGTTTTGATCTGCCGGAACTGACATTAACGCGGTGCCTTGGTCAGTTAGAATGTCCTTCGGGATTCCAACTCGGGAGATTAAGTGAAACAGTGCCTGTGCTACGCTCTTCGCGGAGATAGAGTGCAGGGGCACTGCTTCTGGGTACCGGGTTGCATAATCCATAATGACCAATGCAAATCGATGTCCCCATGCGCTACGGTCTAATGGCCCGATGAGATCCATGCCAATCCTTTCCAAGGGGGTCTCAATTTACGGGAGAGGGCGCAACGGTGCTTTTGGGGCGGCCGGGGGGTTGACTAACTGACACTCACGGCAGGACGCACACCACCGACGTACATCCCCGTGAATGCCCGGCCAATAGAAGCGGGCCATGAGCCGGTTCCGTGTCTTATCGCAGCCTAGGTGACCCGCCATCGGGCTCTGTGGGATGAGCAACTGGCTCACTTCTTCCCCTGACTGAGCGTCCCGATTCACTCGATATAGCCTGTCCCTCACCGTTGCAAAGTGTGGATGTGTCAGCGTGGTCTCGGGTGACACGCGGATGGACCCTCTGCCCCGCCCCGGGCCCGGCGGGGCAGAGACAGATGGCCCTCCGCCAAGGTGATGGCGGCCGCCATGTCGGCGGGCCGGCGGCACCGGACCCACTCGGCCGTGGCGGGGGGTGAGCCCTCGATGAAGCGGTCCAGCGCCACCTGCTCCACCACCCGCCGGCTGCTCCGCTCTTCGGGCCGCAGCCACCGGGCCGCGGCGTCTACGAGCTGGTGCGCGTAGGCAAAGGGCCGACCCGCGTCCGCCATCCTCATCGCCTTGAAACGCTGCCGGTGGCCCTCCCTGCGGCAGCCCGAGGCCCCGCTTCACCGTGGCGGCGGTAAGGGCAGCTCCGGTCTGGAGGGGCATCCGGCCACTCACACGCCGCCGCCGTCCCCTCAAAGACCTCCAGGTAGGCCTCCATATCGTCCTGGGGGGACATCCTGGGCAGCGCGATCTGCATCCGCGCGGTCTCGGCCCCCGCCGCGGGCTGTAACAGCTGCCAGAGTGCCGTCCACTCCTCGGCGTGCTGGGTGGCGTTCTCCATGAACGCCTGGGTCTGTTGTCGATGGGCCAGGATGAGCCCCTCCTGGGTCTCGGTGATCCAACGCAGGGTCAGAGGGGACTCCGCCGGCGTTGCCTGCTGATGCCGCTTCATGTCTTTCAGAGTCCTTGTTCAGGCGCCACTGTAGCGCGGTCTACGCTACTCAACAGGGTTCACAGAGAAAACACCGACTCGAGTATCCCGTGCAGCGTCTTTATTGAATGCCGGAGGGGACGCCGAGTGGCCAACTTCCAGGCATCGGGCTGCGCTACACACACATGTGGCAACACTATAATCAATCCAACGGTCTACAGGGCAGAGCACAACGCCACGTCAGTATTTATATCCTCCTTCCTCATTGTGCTCATCTCCCACGGTCCATCTCCTCGGCCCCCACCGCCTCCACACTGCGTGAGAACCAAGGGGGGCGTACCTCGAAAGGGAGGTGGGGGGGGGGGGACCCCTGCGAGCGGGAACCCGCTGCAGAAGGCAAACTCACAGCTCGATCGCTCGCCGTGCTCACGACAGGCTCGCTAGCTCGCCGTGCTCACGGCTAACAGCTCCGACGTCTCCCCCACAGCCATCAGACTGTAGAGAGGAGGTTGAGGGGGCAAAGTCGGGGTCTGGAAGACCGTAACACGAAGCCGCGTAGACGGCCTCGTGCGACGAGTCTTCAACCCGCTCATGAAGCGCACGGGGACGCCGCATGGAAGCGGACGACCCCCGGGCTATGCTACGCAGTCTAGCCGCCGCCCCACAGCCGCCAAGCTGAGAGGGGGGGGAGAGGAATGCAGGGCGCGGTCGGCTTAAAGGACATAGCTCTTTAAAGATGTACTGCCGTTCGGTCGAACGGACTTTGGAATCTTTATTAGGGAGGGAAAAAGACGCTGGTCGACGCCAGCTTCCGCGGTTTCTGCCCCTTCGCTGCCTGGCGCTGTATTTGTGTCCTCCTTCCTCATTGCGCTCATCTCCTACAGCTGCGTCTGTTTCCCCCGGTTGAGCCACTCCGCTCCTCAGTCTGCAGCCGACGCTAAGCCACGCCCCCCACACACCACAGCAATGTTAACAAATCATTAGCTGATACAAGATTATGGTAGAAACATTAGCTAACAACCTGACATTACGTTACCAGATTTGAGAGATGGCTACAGTGCGCAACATTGTCTAAACAAATGTTGCCTTTCCCGACATGGTTGGTAGCTAGTGTTAGCTGTGCAAGTAGCCACACCCATGCAACTTGGTAGTTACATTGTCATCAAATGTAATACAAAATCTACATCCAACAAACAATATGACCTTTCATGATACAATCCCCCGCCTCTTTGTCTGTCATTTTTAGCAGGACAAATTTTGGCTTTTATCATCGTGCTATGGGGGGATCCCAGTTACAAGATTGTCCAATCAAACACCCGAAGAAGCTAAAATATCCAGACCCACACAACTATACACAGGCTTCTTCCCAAACTGTGAAGCTGCACTTTCATTAGCTCAGTTCCTTTACCACAATAGACGTTAACCAAGTGTGAGATATTCCAAAAAGTGTGCAGTGTAGATACTTTTTTTATAAATGCATGTTCATTTTTAAACACTTTTGCACTGTTACATTGCTGCTATAATATTGTTTTCCCTACATGTTACTGTTAATAATTTCCCCTGCAGTTTGAGTTTTTAAACGAGTTGTTTTAAAGGTCCAGTGAGAAGAATTTATGTCCCTCCCTTTGCAACGACTACGGTGGCTTGCATTGGCCTGTATTGTGTAAGGTGTCCTGCACTGGCCTGTATTGTGTAAGGTGTCCTGCACTGGCCTGTATTGTGTAAGGTGTCCTGCACTGGCCTGTATTGTGTAAGGTGTCCTGCACTGGTCTGTATTGTGTAAGGTGTCCCGCACTGGCCTGTATTGTGTAAGGTGTCCTGCACTGGTCTGTATTGTGTAAGGTGTCCTGCACTGGCCTGTATTGTGTAAGGTGTCCTGCACTGGTCTGTATTGTGTAAGGTGTCCTGCACTGGCCTGTATTGTGTAAGGTGTCCTGCATTGGCCTGTATTGTGTAAGGTGTCCTGCACTGGCCTGTATTGTGTAAGGTGTCCTGCATTGGCCTGTATTGTGTAAGGTGTCCTGTACTGGCCTGTACTGTGTAAGGTGTCCTGCACTGGCCTGTATTGTGTAAGGTGTCCTGCACTGGTCTGTATTGTGTAAGGTGTCCTGCACTGGTCTGTATTGTGTAAGGGGCCAGTAGTTATTTCCATTTTGGGAAAACCAACATTAAGTTTAATCGCACCACGGTCGATTTTTGACAAATCTAGCCTGCGTATAATCAGTTTAACCAATAACATCATGTATCTCGCTCATAGTCATTGTAACTGTTGTAGGACATTGCGGAGGTAACAGCCTATTTATGTTTCTCAACACACATTCCTCTTATTGCATCTATAGTGGTAAACTATATTCATAGATAACTATCGCTATCTGTTATATTCAATTAGAATTTAGCTGCAGCATTTGCTGTCCTTCTACTTAATTCACTTGAGTTGAGCAATGTGTGTGTAGGACTACGGTAACTGAAACTCAATCCTTTTCTGCAGTGTGCATCGTATTTACATTGTATCTTGCTGTCATCTTCAACCGCTCCCTTGAAGTTCTCCAAGGCCATGAGACGATGCTACTAGTCCTAAATAGAACTACAATTCAACCACGTTCCTCCTGTTCTCTCTCTCCTAGTACCAGTTCAAATCTCAATATGCTACTATGCAACAAAAACCTGCTTCCAGAGGACACCACCTCTAAAATCACCTCGAAATAGCTCGTATCGGCTATGATTAATGGGCGATAAAGGTCAGATATGCTACGTGATTTTACAACATTAATCAAATGTTTGGCTTTCATTTCAAAGTCAGAGCAGCGTCTCTTTATTCAAACAAATCCAATTTGCTTTTAATGTGTGATAAATAGGTGAAGAGTCAATAGTTCAATTTATACTGAAGGTACACATTCTGTACTACATAAAAAAAGAAGCTTCAAAGCTAAATTTTTACAACAGCTTTCTAATAACTTGTGTACTTTATTGTACCTTATTTAGTTGTGATTTAGAACATTGTTTTGCCTATGTGTATGAAATGTCTATACAAACAAAATGGGACTTCATGCTTCCTCGTCATAATGCAATCATTCAAATTGTTTTAAATAAAAAATGCACCATCAGATCTACAAAGTGTAAGTCAGCAATCTTTCACTACCCGTGTGTGTGTGTGTGTGTGTGTGTGTGTGTGTGTGTGTGTGTGTGTGTGTGTGTGTGTGTGTGTGTGTGTGTGTGTGTGTGTGTGTGTGTGTGTGTGTGTGTGTGTGTGTGTGTGTGTGTGTGTGTGTGTGTGTGTGTGTGTGTGTGGTTTCACTTCCCACTAGAATTGAAACTCCCCAGTTAGGTCCTGAACCCATATTATCAGGTACAGGGCCTTTTGATCAGGATGAGCGCCCCAGTTGATCTGAAGTGGTTTTGGGTAACTGGGACCATCTACTCCCTGGTGTTATGGGTTGTAATGGAAGCATTCACCTGAGAATTACAATTTGAAGACTGAAATTGATATATTCGCAAGTTGTATATCCTTTGACATTGCATAATACTTAAGGTCGTTAGTAGCCCTGTTTATAATTAGCCCCACTTAAATTAGTTAAAAGTAGTAAAACCCTGGTTTTACTTCTCCAACTAGGTTGAAATAAGAATGGAGCCGCAGCAATTGTTGTCCATCTATACAGTCACATCTGTACCATACTCAATTCACTTCAGTCTACCACTTTCATGTTTGTTGGAATAACTCAAGCGCAACTCAAGCCTCCTCTTCTGCAGCATGCATCATATTCATTTATCTTGTATCTGTCGTCTTCTACCGCTCCCTTTAAGGAATTCCAGGCTATAAGATGATGCTACTAGTCCTAAATGTAACAAAATAAATTAACCACATTCCTCCTATCAGTTAGATACACTCAATATATAAATCCAGATAGATATACTTTGTCCATAACACCTGTTCTGATTTGAATGTGCCACTACAAAAACCTGCTTGCAGAGGCGACTACTTCTAAACTTCTCACCGTAAAATAGATCTTCTCAGCTAGATGGAAGATAAAGGTCTTATTTGTTTGGTGGTTTAACAACATCACCCCTTTAAAAGTCTGGCTTTCAAGCTTTTCTGCAGCTTCCCTTTCATTTAAAAGAGGACTTGAAAAATGAGTGAATAAACACTATCTCTAATGTATACCTTTTTAATGTGTGATTTATTGAGGAGTCAATACTTAAAGTCCATAAAGTATAAACCGACGTTGTTTTCGATGTAGTAATTAAAACAGTTTATTATAGTCTTCTTATGGTCTCAGTGTAATCATACAAAATGTTCATTATTTGCATAAAGTCCTTTATCAATCATAATAAACACTACTGTCATGCATTGGGGGTAATGTTTCTAATGGCATAAGTAAAGAACAGGAAATGAATTATATTAATTCTACTAATACTAAGTACATAGATTCTGCATAACATATTTCACTTCAATATGTCTAAAACAAACTGCAATGTTATCCAATGCAATCATCATTTCGTAGAAGTTTTGATCTCTGGTTGTCAATTTATTTTACAGATTTTGTTTCATGCAAACCCAGTTTATTTTCTGAGAACAGTAGACATCGTTCCAGGTTTTTGTTCCAGGTAGCAACTCTACACAGTCTTCGTTTCCTAAATTGTTGGGTTCACCAGGAGCCCATAAACTGTTTGGAGAAAAGCAAAGATTCTTAATTATACCCTTCATCACTAGGCCTCCGGCTCAGGTTTTGGCTGAAAATAACGTCTGTGAAAACTGATTGGAGTATGCCTCCACAACTACAAGGGCAAGAAGTTAATTGACTTCTCACCCATAGAAAGCAGGAATCCTAAAGGCACAAACCTGTTATAAATAAAAATAAATAATTATATATATATATATATATATATATATATATATATATATATATAATTGCTCATTGTATATTATGCAGGAAAAACTGTTTCTTACTCCAGTTTCAAGGGTGATCCATCAACCCACTTCCATGTTGATTCGGTTTCCATATCATGCAGACCAATCCAGACAACACAACAGAAATTGTCGATGAATTTCTGGGAGAAAGAAGGAGGTGCTTTGTAAAGACAATAGTCTTAACTAAACACCTAGGATGCACTGCTGATTGGCCTTCAGACTTCAGATTCTCTTGTTAAATCTACATATTATTACATTTACATAAATAATCCAATTTCATGGCACACCATATTTATCTGTGTGTAATATATGTAATATTAAATATGCTGTGTGTAGGATTTAATGATGTCTAGCCATGAGGTTGCAGATTGCAACTAACTGAATCCCCCTCCCCCTAGGGGAAGCTACGCTGCCTGTACTGACTTGTAAGAAGGCAGTACAGGCAGCGTAGCTTCTCCAACGACCTAGGGGAAGCTACGCTGCCTGTACTACTAGCTATTCCAAAACGAGGTCATCGTCAGCAGCAGCATCAATTAGCCAAGTGTCAAGTGATGAGGTTCCTTGATCGATTTATAAATTGTATTTAGTTATTGAGTCTATTAAACCATAGGTCATACCTTACAAGAAAGATAGTGATTATTATTGTTAAAAAACCTATGTAGATATAAAGGGCTCATTCTAAAGTAATGAGCACAATGATTCGTATTTTCATCGGATTAAACCCTAATTAAAACGTAACTTTTGAATATTATGTTCTATCTGCCAAGTCCATAATGCTAGATGCCACTTAATTCGACAGCCCTTGCACCTTTAAGTATATTCTAAATAAAATGCTATTTGAAGAGTTAATTCAGTGCAGAAAACGTCACACTCACTCCCTTACTAACTCAGTCCTTCCATCCTGACCTGTTCCTCCTGGCTGTTGATGATGACCAGATCAGCGCCTCTGTTCAGGCAGTCCTGCCGGCACTCCAGCCAAGGTTTCTTTTCAGTGGAGAGAAAGTAGCAGCTGCCACCGTGAAGCTGCCATCCCTGCAAACATCCTGTTGAGTCGTCAGTCAGACTTAAGACAGCGCACACACAGTAGGTAGGGAATTATTGCTGTTGATTTTGTACTACCCCAATACCCTCCAATATAGGGGTTTTCTAATTTACTAATGAAATACAATGCTGAAAATTCTCATGAGTCACCGTATGTTCCAATGTGTCGCATAGTCTACTATCCTTTGCTCTTACAACTTCCATTTTAATCATTTAAGTTATAATACTGCTTATTTGCACTAGCAAAACCTCCTAGTAATAACCTAATTGCCTCTAATTACGTCCATGAGATGCATAACATTACTTGCAATCTCAAGCAGTTACTTATATTAGCCATCTATGGCAGTTGTGTGTTCCTTTTTATAATATTGTTTAAATGCTAAATGCCAAAGTAAAATCCTGTTTTTTGGGTGCCATGTGGTCTTTCTGCTAGCAGACCGCAATCATATTCTTCATGCCTACTAGTGGCTTAACTGCACTTCATTTCCTACATATTTTGCAACCATCCTCAAGCCTACTTGTATAGATGCTGAAAATGTGTAATATTTACTTCCACCTCTTTAAAACGTAAACTGGTATCAAACCCTAACCAACGATTAACTATTGCGATAGAGCAATTTGAGTGCACTCAATCTTGGATCCAGCAGTCCTAATATTATAAAATAACTTCTGGGGGGAGAAGGCACAGAGCTTGGGCTGGAAACCGAAACGTGAATTGGGCAGAGTAAGCCTTACTTTCTGTTGACTGTTTTTAACTCTGTTTGGCGAGAATAAAAAGTAATACACAAAATATGAACACCATACTTCGTATTGAGTTACCAATTAGTTGTTCTTAATATACCTTCCTGCCTTCCTTACCCCTGTCTTTCAACCTGTTGAGCTCTTTGAACTGGTCTCTCTCCAGAGTCACGTTGTTGATAATGGTCTGTAACTGGTACATTTCCTTAGTCAGGTTTTTGTTACTGGTTTGTAGGAGGTCTCTCTCTTGAGTCAGGTTATTGTTAATGGTCTGCAACTGGTACTTTTCCTTAGTCAGGTTTTTGTTATTGGTTCGTAGGAGGTCTCTTTCTTGAGACATGTTGTTGTAATTGGTCTTTAACTGGTCTCTCTCCATAGTCAGATTATTGTTGCTGGTCAGCAGCTGGTCCCTCTCCATAGTCAGATTGTTGTTGCTGGTCAGCAGCTGGTCTTTGTCCTCAATCAGTTTGTTGTTGCTGGTCTTTAGCTGGTCAAGCTTCATGCTCATGTTGCTATTATTGATTGATTGGTCCACTGCCACCTGGTAATCTGCAACATAGGACATGTGTCATATCATATGTACCATTTTATCCAGTCTTTTTCTTTGCTTGGTAAAGATGACATCATGGCTAAAGTAACATAGCCTCGTAGTAAAAATGACGTTATACTCACGGTGGCTTATGATTATGATCCCAGTCAGAAGTAGAACACATAACAAGCCAAGACAGAGCGAAGCAGCTCTGAAGGGTCTCTCTCTTAACCACAGGACTACAAAATAAAGATAGGAACTTGTGGTCTTGACCTTGTCAAATAAACACAGACATACAGAAAATATCACTGTAGTCATTATTTTAAGTGTATGCAATCTCCTTTATTACCTGACCGGTGACTTGCTTTCGCTGGATTGTATGTCTTTGAGCTGTCATCAAATTCCAAGCCTTTCATTGTAAAGCTCTGTCAAAAGAGGTCTCCGGTAACATGATTTACAAATGGCCTTAACATATCAGCCAAACATCTAGATTACCACAGTCAATTTAACATCATTATCACACACATTAATATGCTGACGTCATATAGCATTTGAATATGCTTTCACACCTCACAAAGTATAACCTCTAAAAGTGGTTCCTATGTATGCGTCCTCCCCTCTTTTTATAGGGGGGGGGGGATTGTTTCACTACGTTTTCTTTACCTATTTCAAATTTGTGTTGAACTTTTTGGTTTTAATGGTTTTACTCCACAGTTCATTTGTTCTGCCACTGCAACAATATACGGGATGGCTGCAAATGTCTGTCCACACAATGCCCATATTACATTCAATAATTCACCCTGCTCTTGAAAAGGGCTTTCAGAAATGTAGTACAAAAATGGATGAACTAACCTGTTACTTGCAGAGTTAAAATACTGAACAGCAGTGATCCGTGAAGACTACTGATGCTGAGCATCTCATACACGGCATAAAAGTGAGCCCAGAAGAAGGATGCGGCAATAAATTATAAACAAATCTTCAGGAAAAGGGAAGTGAGAGAAGGCTTGAATCCTGTTAAGACTTTCCTCATATTTATTTATATTTATTTAAGTCCTAAGAGGAATATTGATGAATAAGTAAATACAAGAGCCCGACCGATGAATCGGTTGGCATATTTTATTGTCTGATATTGACCAATAACATATATATCCATATCGACGATATGTCGATATGCGCCGATATGAAAGAAGTGGAGTCAACACATAGTTTAGCAGAACATGAAGCTTGGGGTGATTTACAAAAGGTGTCATCACGTAGTTTGTCCTGCAGAGCGCGCTAATGCAGAACATGAAGCTTGGGGTGATTTACAAAAGGTGTCATCACGTAGTTTGTCCTGCAGAGCGCGCTAATGCAGAACATGAAGCTTGGGGTGATTTACAAAAGGTGTCATCACGTAGTTTGTCCAGCAGAGCGCGCTCCCGAATCCATTGTTTAAAATACTCTCAGCATGGTCTGCAGCGCGCGTGCGTATTCGGAGTCAAGTGGTGTCTTCACGGTAAGTTGCTAACTAGTTTGTAAAATACATACTGGAAGGTTAATAAACAATGACCACCTAATTTTCCCTTTTACATATAATGTCACGCCCCTGACAACGGCCATGTCACTCATGCTTGCCATGTCATCCAGCTGTAGTTTGTCGGTAGGTAGTCAGGATAACATAGCAGACTGAAAGGTAAGCATCAGAGCGTCTTTCTGCAGCAGCGCTGTGGTGGATTTAGTCTGTTGAGTGTTGATTTCACGTTGCCTTGTTACAGACTTGGTGCGACGCAATGCTGGATATGAAATAAACAACGTCCCCATCTTTTGCTCTCCGCGACTACAGGCTCATCATAATGGTTAGCATTTCCAAAGGTTTAAAAAGCCAGCTTTCCGCCAGATACGTTGAATGTTTCCGCTGAACGTTTAAGTGTGCGTTCGCACCAAAAGCGAAGGCGCGGCGCCAATACATCCGAAGTCAATGCAAAGACGCCAATAGATGGGAATCCAAGCCGGCGGCACCGACGTCATGAATGGCGTGGCGCGAACGACCTGGTTCACGCAGATTCGGCGTGATTCTACTCGGGGCGATCGTTCGCTCGAGTTGAAATATTTGAACTTTGCCGTGAATTTCGCTTAATGCTTTGTCGTGACAGCCTATCAGCGTTCACTTCAGATTAAACCTCAAAATGGAGGATAAATAATAGTGGCCGTTTGCGGACTCCCGGGGCTGTACAACACAACAGCCAAAAGCTATGAAGACCGTAACATAAAGGCAAGGGCATGGACGACGGTGAGCCAGGAAGTTGGGCTACCTGGTAAGTTTGGAAAATTATTTTTTGTTACTTTATTCCAGCTATCAGTTGTACTTTACCATGAACCAAGTTGGCACAAGCAGTTAGCATTCAACAGTTCATTAACATAGTTCACAGCGTAGGCTTGTTCCTTGTCAGAGGGGATACGCCGCAAGAAGTGGAAGGGCTTGAGGGACACCCACCTGAAAGAGCACAGGAAGGAGGCACAGAGGAAAAGGGGGTCAGCAGCAGGGCCATTAAAAAGGTGGAAGCACTCTGCGGTCCTGTCTTTCCTCGACCCATGTGTTACTCCAAGACAGACCAGCAGTAACACGGGGCTGGGGGTCGAGGAAGACTGCAGAGTACACAGTCGAGGACCAGGGTTCAGAGGCAGCAGCAGGGTCAGCGATCGACGTAGGAGGTTGGTTGGTAAGTGAAGACACACACGCATGCATACACAGCATGAGAAACTCATGGTTTGTTGTACGGATGGAAAACGACATCTTTGTCATATTGTCACCTCAGAAAGGTCACCTGATCCAAGTGGGGGAGAGTCAGATTCTGCTGCTGCTTCTGAACCCCCACCACCACCACCACCTGCTGCTGCTCCTGGTATGTAACTTTACATGACAGATGTTGGATTGCATTTCTTTTATGCAACACTTTGCTTACTTGGTCATTGTGATGACCAAGTAATGTGTGTGGTTTCACTTCCCACCAGAATTGAAACTCCCCAGTTAGGTCCTGAACCCATATTATCAGGTACAGGGCCTTTTGATCAGGATGAGCGCCCCAGTTAATCTGAAGTGGTTTTGGGTAACTGGGACCATCTACTCCCTGGTGTTGTGGGTTGTAATGGAAGCATTCACCTGTGAATTACAATTTGAAGACTGAAATTGATATATTCGCAAGTTGTATATCCTTTGACATTGCATAATACTTAAGGTCGTTAGTAGCCCTGTTTATAATTAGCCCCACTTAAATTAGTTAAAAGTAGTAAAACCCTGGTTTTACTTCTCCAACTAGGTTGAAATAAGAATGGAGCCGCAGCAATTGTTGTCCATCTATACAGTCACATCTGTACCATACTCAATTCACTTCAGTCAAATAACTCAAGCGCAACTCAAGCCTCCTCTTCTGCGGCATGCATCATATTCATTTATCTTGTATCTGTCGTCTTCTACCGCTCCCTTTAAGGAATTCCAGGCTATAAGATGATGCTACTAGTCCTAAATGTAACAAAATAAATTAACCACATTCCTCCTATCAGTTAGATATACTCAATGTATAACACCAGATAGATATACTTTGTCTATAACACCTGTTCTGATTTGAATGTGCCACTACAAAAACCTGCTTGCAGAGGCGACTACTTCTAAACTTCTCACCATAAAATAGCTCTTCTCAGCTAAATGGAAGATAAATGTCTTATTTGTTTGGTGGTTTAACAACATCACCCCTTTAAAAGTCTGGCTTTCAAGCTTTTCTGCAGCTTCCCTTTCATTTAAAAGAGGACTTGAAAAATGAGTGAATAAACACTATCTTTAATGTATACCTTTTTAATGTGTGATTTATTGAGGAGTCAATACTTAAAGTCCATAAAGTATAAACCGACGTTGTTTTCGATGTAATTAAAACAGTCTATTATAGTCTTCTTATGGTCTCAGTGTATTCATACGAAATGTTCATTATTTGCATAAAGTCCTTCATCAATCATAATAAACACTACTGTCACGCATTGGGGGTAAAGTTTCTAATGGCATAAGTAAAGAACAGGAAATTAATTATACTCAATAGTACATAAATTCTGCATAACATATTTCACTTAAATATGTCTAAAACAAACTGGAATGTTATCCAATGCAATAATTTTTTCGTAGACGTTTTGATCTCTGGTTGTCAATTTATTTTACAGATTTTGTTTCATGCAAACCCAGTTTCTTTTCTCAGAACAGGGGATATCGTTCCAGGTTTTTGGTCCAGGTAGCAACTCTGCACAGTCTTCGTTTCCTGCATTGTTGGGTTCACCAGGAACCCATAAACTGTTTGGAGAAAAGCAAAGATTCTTAACTATACCCTTCATCACTAGGCCTCTGGCTCAGGTTTTGGCTGAAAATAACATATGTAAAAACTGATTAGAGTATGCCTCCACAACTACAAGGGCAAGAGGTTAATTGACTTCTCACCCATAGAGGGCAGGAATCCTAAAGGCACAAACCTCTGTTGAAAAATAAATAAATAAATATATATATAATTGATCATTGTATATTATGCAGGAAAAACAGTTTCTTACTCCAGTTTCAGGGGTGATCCATCAACCCACTTCCATTTCGATTCGGTTTCCATATCATGCAGACCAATCCAGACAGCACAACAGAAATTGTCGATGAATTTCTGGGAGAAAGAAGGAGGTGCTTTGTAAAGACAATAGTCTTAGCTAAACACCTAGGATGCACTGCTGATTGGCCTTCAAAATGGGTTCAGATTCTCTCGTTAAATTTACATTATATTTGTACTCTGTTTATTGACAGAAATAATCAAATTTCATGTCACACCATATTTATCTGTGTGTTATATATGTAATATTAAATATGCAGTGTGTAGGATTTAGTGATATCTAGCCATGAGGTTGCAGGTTTCAGTTAGTTTATGCAACTAACTGAATCCTCCTCCCCCTAGGGGAAGCGTAGGAGTAGGAGTAGTGTAGCTTCTCCAACGACCTAGGGGAAGCTACGCTGCCTGTACTGACCTGTAAGAAGGCAGTACAGGCAGCATAGCTTCTCCAACGACCTAGGGGAAGCTACGCTGCCTGTACTACTAGCTATTCCAAAACGAGGTCATCGTCAGCAGCAGCATCAATTAGCCAAGTTTCAAGTGATGAGGTTCCTTGATCGATTTATAAATTGTATTTAGTTATTGAGTCTGTTAAACCATAGGTCATACCTTACAAGAAAGATAGTGATTATTATTGTTAAAAACCGATGTAGATATAAAGGGCTCATTCTAAGGTAACGAGCACAATGATTCGTATTTTCATCGGATTAAACACTAATTAAAACGTAACTTTTGAATATTATGTTCCATCTGCCAAGTCCATAATGCTAGATGCCACTTAATTCGACAGCCCTTGCACCTTTAAGTATATTCTAAATAAAATGCTATTTGAAGAGTTAATTCAGTGCAGAATACGTCACACTCACTCCCTTACTAACTCAGTCCTTCCATCCTGACCTGTTCCTCCTGGCTGTTGATGATGACCAGATCAGCGCCTCTGTTCAGGCAGTCCTGCCGGCTCTCCAGCCAAGGTTTCTTTTCAGCGGAGAGAAAGTAGCAGCTGCCACACCGAGGATCATTCATCTCCTGTTGAGTCGTCAGTCAAGTTAGACAGCGACGGGAACACACAGTAGGTAAATTAAGCTATTGAAATACAATTTTGTGAGTCCCGGCAATACATTGCTGTCCAACAACCAATTCAAAGAATATAGACCTATTTTAAAATGTATCGCATAGTCTAATACTCAGCTTACAACATTTAATCTACATAGATAGGTTAATCTTGCCACCAATAAAAATAGTCAAAGAATTGGCCCAGAATACACTTAAAGCCTTGGAACTCACCAAGTACATATAATCCCAGAAGCCTATGTGGTGGCAGTGCAAAATAATACCTACCAATGTGCGAAACATAACCAAAATCAATAGTACATTCCTTAATGATGGTTAGAGCCAAAAACACCACAATGGCTTTAACCGCGCCTTATATACCCATTTTCTTCCTTCCCCATGTAATAAAATGTTATTTATACACAAAATCCACTCCGTTGACTTCCACCACAAACAACCATCCAAGCTTAACCGTTTCAACCTGTTAGACGAACTCTCGTAAGAAGCCCGGCTCAGGTCTGTCGTCGCATAGTGTACTCTTCCATCGGTTTTCAATAAATATAATGCCTCAACCACACAGTCAGGGGTGTAGGTGGTCTCGGGTCCTGATAACATGCGATTACAGGTCTCTGCACTCTATCTCTCCAATCTCAGGTTCCTAAAAGTCTATGCCTCACACTAATTTAGCTGGTAGTGCACAACATGGCATAGAACATTATACTGACTTGGTCAATTGCGTCATACCTTCCAACTTCCAGTCTTTCCTACTAGGCTTCTTTAAAGACATGAATCTTTGGGTTAATAACCTGCATGAAAACTCATAATGATTTCACGTCAGGTATAACACATCAAGTTCCAGACTATCTTACCACAACCAGAGTTCCTTGACGCATCTTGTAGGTCAAATAAACACAGACATGGTCAAAAATCACTGTAGTCATTATTAAGTGTAAAAGAGATTACCACGTTGATTCAAAAGAGGTCTCCGTAACATGAAAACTTGGTGACATATCCATATAGTCATGTAGTTACCAGTCAAGTAACATAACTTCTAAAGACTTGTACGTTCTTGACCAGTCTTTGAATAAGCACACCTCCATACACTATACATTTCCTATGTCCAGTCATTTTGTTAACTTTTTGTTTAATGGTTTCTCCACAGTTCATTTATTCTGCCACTATATGACGAGAGTGCTGGCAAACGGACATATCCAATATCATGAGCATTATTTGTTAACATGTAAAAAAAAGGATTTTCTGCTTAGGTATATTATTGGAAAATGGTGACGCAACTCCGAGACACTACAACGCTGAGGGGCAATTCATATACGTGGCATAAATCGTGAGCACAGAAGAAGGTTTTGCAGTTAGAAAAAATTTGACTGGTCTTTACGAGTGTACAGAACCATATACTGTTATGAACAAAATATTTTTGACATTGCAAGACAGGATAGTTCTCATGAATTAATACTTACAATTCCAATAGATGTTGAGGCAATCGGGCTGTTGACCTATAACAGGGTTGTTAAGTTCCTCTGCATTAAGAACAGTGAGTGTTGCTTGTTGCAGAGGACAGTGCTGAACATGACTGGTCTTTGTTACAGGTCATTAAGTGTTGCTTGGCTTTTTCAGAGCTGCGCTAATCTCAGTACATGAATTGGCGATACAAAAGGTGTCTTGACAAGAATGTTTTCCAGCGTTTGGGATTACATCAAAGGGCAATCAGTATTCAAGCTGGGAAACACCAGCAGTAACATCAGAGGGCCGTAGTGACATGAAAAACAAATCGATTTGTTACATAATGCATACCCCACTCCATATAGAGGATGATGACCATCTAGATGTTTTCATGCAGACATTTTGTATAGTATGAATTTTTTCCCGTCCTCTTATGGGTACAAGCAGACGAAGTGGTGTGTCCATTTTTGATTCTTAATAGTTTGAAGCTAGTGTGACAGCTGTATTTCACATATCAAAGTAAAACGATCATACAAAATATTAAAAGCTATTGGTTCACATGTTTATCAGAGAAAGTAGAGAGAGAGAGAGAGAAGAACAGTGAGAGAGAGGAGAGATCACTGTAAGAGGACAGTAGAGAGAGAGAAGCAAGAGGAGATAAGGATTTAAAAAACAGTGGAGACAAACCAGAGGAGAGGAGAGAGATAAAAATCCCACATGCAAACCCGTCACCCCTCACATGTTCCCCTGGAATAGAGACCGGCAGCATTGGACTTCCTACAAGAATTAAAATGAATTCAAAACACTTTTTACAAACAAAATGATAGAGTTAGCTTCACACATCTAAAAAAACAGGGGAGTGGGACATTTCAGACAAAAATCTAGTGGGGATTTACCCGTGATAAGAGAACAAGAACGTTCATAGAATAGTGCATTCACCTCCTGCAAAAGGAAGCCCGCCGGATTCAAAACCCACCTTTGCATAAGCAAGTCCTGCTAACTGCAGATCAAACTGTTATCACCACTGAAGACACGCACCATGACAACAAGTTGCATATTAGGGTGCTCAATAATTGAAACATTGCACGCCGAAATGCGTTTAGTTTTGGAAGGCTCCCAATCTATATACCTAAAGAGCGCTAGAAATTATTACAAGACAAATTGACCTTGAATTTAAAGTGGCACAACTTTTCTACATAAACCATTGAGTTAAAATTACGATTCCACTGGCTGTGCAGTGGTTGCTCCTTCAGACAGCTGGTTGTGCCGAATATCTAGCAAAGCATAAAAAATGCCCTATAGACAATAAGGACAGATTATGACTCTGCAGAGGAAGCAGAATGATGACCACACAAGATTCAACAATTCAGCCGGGAGTTTGTTTTTGCGTTTGCGACGTTTATTTAAAATGAAACAAAAGGTTCACATCACGAATTTGTTCCTGCAGAGCGATCAATGAGCAGAACATGAAGCTTGGGGTATTACAAAAGTATCAACACTTTGCCTTCCATGTGTCAAGTTCATGCATTAACATCAAAGGTGATTTAACAGAAATTTTCCCCCTACGGTAATGAGCGCGCGAAGTGGCAACATTATGTTGTCCAAACCAAAGCAATTCAGCTTCGTCTCTTGCTTATCGCTGGCAATCGTATACAATGACGGTCAGAAGCACATGTATTAATCCTCAAAAACAAACAAAGAGTTGAATGACATCCATCCGCTCATCCTGTGCAGGAGGCAAAAGGAACCCGAAAAAGCATTGGAATTCAGTCCCCCTTGGCCAGAGTGTCAATGGCGCATACGCACTTGGTGTGGAACAGCGAAATTAGACAGTTGAGTGTCCTAGTAATGCTCAACATGACTGACCAAAGTCAATAAATGACAGTGTCCTAATTTTTGTATAAATGTGCAATCAAATGAACCGCTAATCCCAACTGTCATTACATCCCCCAGCTCTGCGTAGGGCCTGCGGATAGGCATAGCGTTGGGGGGTTGGGGGACTCCATGCGACTTACAACGCATGAACGGCCACAACATTTAAAACGTGCATCAGCTTGAAAAAAGTAAAAGGGGCTTTGGCCTAGAGAATGTTTCACTGCTGATTTTGTGTGCGTTCGCACTCCTTCCAATTGTGAATACTCCAAAGCATTGGAAATCCAATTCCGCTAAGGAGTGCACCAACGGGTCAGACCTGCATGGCATGTGCGCGAACGCAGTTCACTGGACCTGGACAACTAGGTTGCTGATGGACTGGTCACTCGGGGGGGGTGGGCGTAACGTATCGCTATCAGTTTGAAATATTTGAACTTTGCCGTGAATTTCGCTTGATGCTTTGTCGTGACAGCCTATCAGCGTTCACTTCAGATTAAACCTCAAAATGGAGGATAAATAATAGTGGCCGTTTGCGGACTCCCGGGGCTGTACAACACAACAGCCAAAAGCTATGAAGACCGTAACATAAAGGCAAGGGCATGGACGACGGTGAGCGAGGAAGTTGGGCTACCTGGTAAGTTTGGAAAATTATTTTTTGTTACTTTATTCCAGCTATCAGTTGTACTTTACCATGAACCAAGTTGGCACAAGCAGTTAGCATTCAACAGTTCATTAACATAGTTCACAACGTAGGCTTGTTTCTTGTCAGAGGGGATACGCCGCAAGAAGTGGAAGGGCTTGAGGGACACCCACCTGAAAGAGCGCAGGAAGGAGGCACAGAGGAAAAGGGGGTCAGCAGCAGGGCCATTAAAAAGGTGGAAGCACTCTGCTGTCCTGTCTTTCCTCGACCCATGTGTTACTCCAAGACAGACCAGCAGTAACACGGGGCTGGGGGTCGAGGAAGACTGCAGAGTACACAGTCGAGGACCAGGGTTCAGAGGCAGCAGCAGGGTCAGCGATCGACGTAGGAGGTTGGTTGGTAAGTGAAGACACACACGCATGCATACACAGCATGAGAAACTCATGATTTGTTGTACGGATGGAAAACGACATCTTTGTCATATTGTCACCTCAGAAAGGTCACCTGATCCAAGTGGGGGAGAGTCAGATTCTGCTGCTGCTTCTGAACCCCCACCACCCCCACCACCACCTGCTGCTGCTCCTGGTATGTAACTTTACATGACAGATGTTGGATTGCATTTCTTTTATGCAACACTTTGCTTACTTGGTCATTGTGATGACCAAGTAATGTGTGTGGTTTCACTTCCCACCAGAATTGAAACTCCCCAGTTAGGTCCTGAACCCATATTATCATGTACAGGGCCTTTTGATCAGGATGAGCGCCCCAGTTAATCTGAAGTGGTTTTGGGTAACTGGGACCATCTACTCCCTGGTGTTGTGGGTTGTAATGGAAGCATTCACCTGTGAATTACAATTTGAAGACTGAAATTGATATATTCGCAAGTTGTATATCCTTTGACATTGCATAATACTTAAGGTCGTTAGTAGCCCTGTTTATAATTAGCCCCACTTAAATTAGTTAAAAGTAGTAAAACCCTGGTTTTACTTCTCCAACTAGGTTGAAATAAGAATGGAGCCGCAGCAATTGTTGTCCATCTATACAGTCACATCTGTACCATACTCACTTCACTTCAGTCTACCAATTTCATGTTTGTAGAACCAACTCAAGCGCAACTCAAGCCTCCTCTTCTGCAGCATGCATCATATTCATTTATCTTGTATCTGTCGTCTTCTACCGCTCCCTTTAAGGAATTCCAGGCTATAAGATGATGCTACTAGTCCTAAATGTAACAAAATAAATTAACCACATTCCTCCTATCAGTTAGATATACTCAATATATAACACCAGATATATATACTTTGTCCATAACACCTGTTCTGATTTGAATGTGCCACTACAAAAACCTGCTTGCAGAGGCGACTACTTCTAAACTTCTCACCATAAAATAGCTCTTCTCAGCTAGATGGAAGATAAAGGTCTTATTTGTTTGTTGGTTTAACAACATCACCCCTTTAAAAGTCTGGCTTTCAAGCTTTTCTGCAGCTTCCCTTTCATTTAAAAGAGGACTTGAAAAATGAGTGAATAAACACTATCTTTAATGTATACCTTTTTAATGTGTGATTTATTGAGGAGTCAATACTTAAAGTCCATAAAGTATAAACCGACGTTGTTTTCGATGTAATTGAAATAGTTTATTATAGTCTTCTTAAGGTCTCAGTGTATTCATACAAAATGTTCATTATTTGCATAAAGTCCTTCATCAATCATAATAAACACTACTGTCACGCATTGGGGGTAATGTTTCTAATGGCATAAGTAAAGAACAGGAAATTAATTATACTCAATAGTACATAAATTCTGCATAACATATTTCACTTCAATATGTCTAAAACAAACTGGAATGTTATCCAATGCAATCATCATTTTGTAGAAGTTTTGATCTCTGGTTGTCAATTTATTTTACAGATTTTGTTTCATGCAAACCCAGTTTCTTTTCAGAGAACAGGGGATATCGTTCCAGGTTTTTGTTCTAGGTAGCAACTCTGCACAGTCTTCATTTTTTTCATTGTTGGGTTCACCAGGATCCCATAAACTGTTTGGAGAAAAGCAAAGATTCTTAATTATACCCTTCATCACTAGGCCTCTGGCTCAGGTTTTGGCTGAAAATAACATATGTGAAAACTGATTGGGGTATGCCTCCACAACTACGAGGGCAAGAGGTTAATTGACTTCTCACCCATAGAGGGCAGGAATCCTAAAGGCACAAACCTCTGTTGAAAATAAATATATATATATATATATATAATTGCTCATTGTATATTATGCTGGAAAAACAGTTTCTTACTCCAGTTTCAGGGGTGATCCATCAACCCACTTCCATGTCGATTCGGTTTCCATATCATGCAGACCAATCCAGACGGCACAACAGAAATTGTCGATGAATTTCTGGGAGAAAGAAGGAGGTGCTTTGTAAAGACAATAGTCTTAGCTAAACACCTAGGATGCACTGCTGATTGGCCTTCAAAATGGGTTCAGATTCTCTTGTTAAATTTACATTATATTTGTACTCTGTTTATTGACATAAATAATCCAATTTCATGTCACACCATATTTATCTGTGTGTTATATATGTAATATTAAATATGCAGTGTGTAGGATTTAGTGATATCTAGCCATGAGGTTGCAGGTTTCAGTTAGTTTATGCAACTAACTGAATCCCCCTCCCCCTAGGGGAAGCGTAGGAGTAGGAGTAGTGTAGCTTCTCCAACGACCTAGGGGAAGCTACGCTGCCTGTACTGACCTGTAAGAAGGCAGTACAGGCAGCGTAGCTTCTCCAACGACCTAGGGGAAGCTACGCTGCCTGTACTACTAGCTATTCCAAAACGAGGTCATCGTCAGCAGCAGCATCAATTAGCCAAGTGTCAAGTGATGAGGTTCCTTGATCGATTTATAAATTGTATTTAGTTATTGAGTCTGTTCAACCATAGGTCATACCTTACAAGAAAAATAGAGATTATTATTGTTAAAAACCGATGTAGATATAAAGGGCTCATTCTAAGGTAACGAGCACAGTGATTCGTATTTTCATCGGATTAAACACTAATTAAAACGTAACTTTTGAATATTATGTTCCATCTGCCAAGTCCATAATGCTAGATGCCACTTAATTCGACAGCCCTTGCACCTTTAAGTATATTCTAAATAAAATGCTATTTGAAGAGTTAATTCAGTGCAGAATACGTCACACTCACTCCCTTACTAACTCAGTCCTTCCATCCTGACCTGTTCCTCCTGGCTGTTGATGATGACCAGATCAGCGCCTCTGTTCAGGCAGTCCTGCCGGCTCTCCAGCCAAGGTTTCTTTTCAGCGGAGAGAAAGTAGCAGCTGCCACCGTGAAGCTGCCATCCCTGCAAACATCCTGTTGAGTCGTCAGTCAGACTTAAGACAGCGAACACACAGTACGTAGGGAATTATTCCTGTTGATTTTGTACTACCCCAATACCCTCAAATATAGGGGTTTGTTAATTTACTAATGAAATACAATGCTGAAAATTCTCATGAGTCACCGTATGTTCCAATGTTTCGCAAAGTCTACCATCATTTGCTGTTACAACTTCCATTTTAATCATTTAAGTTATAATACTGCTTATTTGCACTAGCAAAACCTCCTAGTAATAACCTAATAGCCTCTAATTACGTCCATGAGTTGCATAACATTACTTGGAATCTCAAGCTGTTACTTATATTAGCCATCTATGGCAGTTGTGTGTTCCTTTTTATAATATTGTTTAAATGCTAAATGCCAAAGTAAAATCCTGTTTTTTGGGTGCCATGTGGTCTTTTGGCTAGCAGACCGCAATCATATTCTTCATGCCTACTAGTGGCTTAACTGCACTTCATTTCCTACATATTTTGCAACCATCCTCAAGCCTACTTGTATAGATGCTGAAAATGTGTAATATTTACTTCCACCTCTTTAAAACGTAAACTGTATGAAACTGGTATCAAACCCTAACCAACGAGTAACTATTGCGATAGAGCAATTTGAGTGCACTCAATCTTGGATCCAGCAGTCCTAATATTATAAAATAACTTCTGGGGGGAGAAGGCACAGAGCTTGGGCTGGAAACGAAACGTGAATTGGGCAGAGTAAGCCTTACTTTCTGTTGACTGTTTTTAACTCTGTTTGGCGAGAATAAAAAGTAATACACAAAATATGGACACCATACTTCGTAATGAGTTACCAATTAGTTGTTCTTAATATACCTTCCTGCCTTCCTTACCCCTGTCTTTCAACCTGTTGAGCTCTTTGTACTGGTCTCTCTCCAGAGTCACGTTGTTGATAATGGTCTGTAACTGGTACATTTCCTTAGTCAGGTTTTTGTTACTGGTTTGTAAGAGGTCTCTCTCTTGAGTCAGGTTATTGTTAATGGTCTGCAACTGGTACATTTCCTTAGTCAGGTTTTTGTTACTGGTTTGTAGGAGGTCTCTCTCTTGAGTCAGGTTATTGTTAATGGTCTGCAACTGGTACATTTCCTTAGTCAGGTTTTTTTTACTGGTTTGTAGAAGGATTTTCTCTTGAGTTAGGTTGTTGGTACTTGTCTGTAACTGGTACATTTTCTTATTCAGGTATTTGTTACTGGTTCGTAGGAGGTCTTTCTCTTGTGTCAGGTTTTTGTTACTGGTCTTTAACTGGTACCCTTCCATAGTCAGGTATTTGTTATTGGTTCGTAGGAGGTCTCTCTCTTGAGACATGTTGTTGTAATTGGTCTTTAACTGGTCTCTCTCTTGAGTCAGGTAATTGTTACTGGTCCGTAGCTGGTCTTTCTCCTGAGTCAGGTTGCTGTTGCTGGTCAGCAGCTGGTCTTTGTCCTCAATCAGTTTGTTATTGCTGGTCTTTAGCTGGTCAAGCTTCATGCTCATGTTGCTATTATTGTTTGATTGGTCCACTGCCACCTGGTAATCTGCAACATAGGACTTGAGTCATATCATATGTACCATATGATCCCGTCTTTTTCTTTGCTGGGTAAAGATGACATCATGGCTAAAGTAACATAGCCTCATAGTAAAAATAACGTTGTACTCACGGTGGCTGGCTAAGATTATGATCCCAGTCAGAAGTAGAACACATAACAAGCCAAGACAGAACGAAGCAGCTCTGAAGGGTCTCTCTCTTAACCACAGGACTACAAAATAAAGATAGGAACTTGTAGTCTTGACCTTGTAGGTCAAATAAACACAGACATACAGAAAATATCACTGTAGTCATTATTTTAAGTGTATGCAATCTCCTTTTTTACCTGACCGGTGACTTGCTTTCGCTGGATTGTATGTCTTTAAGCTGTCATCAAATTCCAAGCCCATCATTGTAAAGCTCTGTCAAAAGAGGTCTCCGGTAACATGATTTACAAATGGCCTTAACATATCAGCCAAACATGTAGATTAGCACAGTCAATTTAACATCATTATCACACAGACACATTAATATGCTGACGTCATATAGCATTTGAATATGCTTTCACACCTCACAAAGTATAACCTCTAAAAGTGGTTCCGATGTATGCCTCCTCCGTTCTTTAGTTTCACTACGTTTTCTTTACCTATTTCAAATTTGTGTTGAACTTTTTGGTTTAAATGGTTTTACTCCACAGTTAATTTATTCTGCCACTGCAACAATATACGGGATGGCTGCAAATGTTTCGGAATTGTCCACACAATGCCCATATTACATTCAATAATTCACCCTGCTTTTGAAAAGGGCTTTCAGAAATGTAATACAAAAATGGATTAACTAACCTGTGTTAATTGCAGAGTTAAAATACTGAACAGCAGTGATCCGTGAAGACTTGTGATGCTGAGTAATGCACCTCATACACTGCATAAAAGTGAGCCCAGAAGAAGATTGCGGCAATAAATGATGAACAAATCTTCAGGAAAAGGAAGTGAGAGAAGGCTTGAATCCTGTTAAGAATTTCCTTATATTTATTTCCGGAAAAGTATGGACTAAATGCTAAGAGGAAAATCTGATCCTGTGGGGTTGATGAATAAATAAATACAAGAGCCTGACCGATGTATCGGTTGGCATAATTTATCGTCTCATATTGACCTATAACATATATCCATAGCGACGTATGTTTGTCGATATGCGCCGATATGAAAGAAATGAAGTCATCACATAGTTTGTCCTGCAGAGCGTGCTGATGCAGAACATGATGCTTGGGGTGATTTACAAAAGGTGTCATCACGTAGTTTGTCCTGCAGAGCGCGCTAATGCAGAACATGAAGCTTGGGGTGATTTACAAAAGGTGTCATCATGTAGTTTGTCCTGCAGAGCGCCCTAATGCAGAACATGAAGCTTGGGGTGATTTAAAAAGGTGTCATCACGTAGTTTGTCCAGCAGAGCGCGCTCCCGAATCCATTGTTTAAAATTCTCTCAGCATGGTCTGCAGCGCGCGTGCGTATTCGGAGTCAAGCGGTGTCTTCACGGTAAGTTGCTAACTAGTTTGTAAAATACATAGTGGAAGGTTAATAAACAATGACCACCTAATTTTCCCTTTTACATATAACTTCACGCCCCTGACAACGGCCATGTCACTCATGCTTGCCATGTCATCCAGCTGTAGTTTGTCGGTAGGTAGTCAGGATAACATAGCAGACTGAAAGGTAAGCATCAGAGCGTCTTTCTGCAGCAGCGCTGTGGTGGATTTAGTCTGTTGAGTGTTGATTTCACGTTGCCTTGTTACAGACTTGGTGCGACGCAATGCTGGATATGAAATAAACAACGTCCCCATCTTTTGCTCTCCGCGACTACAGGCTCATCATAATGGTTAGCATTTCCAAAGGTTTAAAAAGCCGGCTTTCCGCCAGATACGTTGAATGTTTCCGCTGAACGTTTAAGTGTGCGTTCGCACCAAAAGCGAAGGCGCGGCGCCAATACATCCGAAGTCAATGCAAAGACGCCAATAGATGGGAATCCAAGCCGGCGGCACCGACGTCATGAATGGCGTGGCGCGAACGACCTGGTTCACGCGGATTCGGCGTGAAATATTTGAACTTTGCCGTGAATTTCGCTTGATGCATTGTCGTGGCAGCCTATCAGCGTTCTCTTCATATTAAACCTCAAAATGGAGGATAAATAATAGTGGCCGTTTGCGGACTCCCGGGGCTGTACAACACAACAGCCAAAAGCTATGAAGACCGTAACATAAAGGCAAGGGCATGGACGACGGTGAGCGAGGAAGTTGGGCTACCTGGTAAGTTTGGAAAATTAGTATTTGTTACTTTATTCCAGCTATCAGTTGTACTTTACCATGAACCAAGTTGGCACAAGCAGTTAGCATTCAACAGTTCATTAACATAGTTCACAACGTAGGCTTGTTTCTTGTCAGAGGGGATACGCCGCAAGAAGTGGAAGGGCTTGAGGGACACCCACCTGAAAGAGCGCAGGAAGGAGGCACAGAGGAAAAGGGGGTCAGCAGCAGGGCCATTAAAAAGGTGGAAGCACTCTGCGGTCCTGTCTTTCCTCGACCCATGTGTTACTCCAAGACAGACCAGCAGTAACACGGGGCTGGGGGTCGAGGAAGACTGCAGAGTACACAGTCGAGGACCAGGGTTCAGAGGCAGCAGCAGGGTCAGCGATCGACGTAGGAGGTTGGTTGATAAGTGAAGACACACACAGCATGAGAAACTCATGATTTGTTGGACGGATGGAAAACGACATCTTTGTCATATTGTCACCTCAGAAAGGTCACCTGATCCAAGTGGGGGAGAGTCAGATTCTGCTGCTGCTTCTGAACCCCCACCACCACCACCTGCTGCGACTCCTGGTATGTAACTTTACATGACAGAAGTTGGATTGCATTTCTTTTATGCAACACTTTGCTTACTTGGTCATTGGGGTCCCTATGCATGAATGGTATGTTATGATTATGACTAGTTATGTATTCATAGCTTTGAATCTTTAATGTATTTTTGTCTGTTACCTGATTTCAATATTTAACAAATATTAACTTTACAAATTATTGCATTTATGGTATGAAGTAGTTTGCAAAATGTTTCTATGAGAGAGAGAGAGAGAGAGAGAGAGAGAGAGAGAGAGAGAGAGAGAGAGAGAGAGAGAGAGAGAGAGAGAGAGAGAGAGAGAGAGAGAGAGAGAGAGAGAGAGAGAGAGAGAGAGAGAGAGAGAGAGAGAGAGAGAGATGTTGCAGAGGCCGCCCCCACCTGCTCCAGCGCCCCTCTCGGAGGACGAGTTGTTCCTTCCCTGGAAAGTGTGTTACCCCAGCAGAAGGAATATTTCAAATTCACAAATGAACTTATGAAGCCAGCACTGTGGTGCTCAATTTGGAAACATTGGAATAGGAATAGTTCACTGGGGCGACAATCTTTGCAGGGAATTACCAGGCATTCCATTAATTAATTTATCTGCTGTGTACAAAAAGGTTTCAATTTAAGTTGTTGCTAAATTTGTAGGATGATTGGATTGTGCAGCATACACTGCTACTACATAGAAAAAATCGGTTCTAGAAATAGAATAGACACTGCATTATCCTCATCAAAAAAAAGAAAGAATTGCCCTCCAATCATCATCAAATAATTTTAAAGCAGAAAAGGGGACACTTACTTCAGACTAATCATTTGAAGAACCTAATAATTTACCTCTTGATGTTCTCACAAAATCGCAATAACTTACAAGCACTGTTGCTGTTTGTTTTGGCCATTTGCTTTTATTTAACATTTGCAAATAGCTGTTGAATGTAACACAGACATGCTTCATTAAGTCAGAAGATCACCATGTCCACCTTTTGTTAATTGGTGCAATGCATGTAGACATGCCAAATTAAAGATGTATTACCTCACAATAATAATATATCATGGATACAATCAAATTGGGTCTCTAGCCATTTAGATCCAGTTTCCAAACCATCTTCCTGTAATATCATTGCACTGCCTGAATGTGGTCATTTATGTTGCTGTAAGGAAGCATTTCAAATTATTTTGTGCCACAGAATTGGGGTCCAAGCAAGCACTGCGTTATAGCGAAGGTAATGACCTGCCAAACAGGTAATGATGTCTGTTTGGCAGAAGTCAAAGCCACTTTAACCCGAAAAAGATTCAAGTTAAATTGAATTGCCAAAAGGGAAGTGAAAGCTTTTATTTCATTGAAACACTTGTTATGAACTCTAGATTAAGAAGGAAGTCAGATATCTACTGGGCTTGAAAGATAAAAATAATTCACACACTGAATTGTTTTAGATGAATGTCATTAAGGAGCAGCTATGGGATAGGCATTTTGCTGAGGAATGCCAACAAGTAAACAATGCAGTTGAACCCAGAACCCTTCGTGTGTGATGAGACATGAGACACACAGCAGTAATTGGCTGTATCATATGTTTCGTTTTATAGAATAACCCCCAACACATGCTTTTATTTTCTCTTAGTTTCAGTACACACACATGTGGCAACACTATAATCAATCCAACGGTCTACAGGGCAGAGCACAACGCCACGTCAGTATTTATATCCTCCTTCCTCATTGTGCTCATCTCCCACGGTCCATCTCCTCGGCCCCCACCGCGTGAGAACCAAGGGGGGTGTACCTCGAAAGGGAGGTGGGGGGGGGGGGGGGGAATATCAGAAAGATTATGGTAGAAACATTAGCTAACAACCTGACATTACGTTACCTGATTTGAGAGATGGCTACAGTGCGCAACATTGTCTAAACTAATGTTGCCTTTCCCGACATTGTTGGTAGCTAGTGTTAGCTGTGCAAGTAGCCACACCCATGCAACTTGGTAATGTTACATTGTCATCAAATGTAATACAAAATCTACATCCAACAAACAATATGACCTTTCATGATACAATCCCCCGCCTCTTTGTCTGTCATTTTTAGCAGGACAAATTTTGGCTTTTATCATCGTGCTTTGGGGGGATCCCAGTTACAAGATTGTCCAATCAAACACCCGAAGAAGGTAAAATATCCAGACCCACACAACTACACACAGGCTTCTTCCCAAACTGTGAAGCTGCACTTTCATTAGCTCAGTTCCTTTACCACAATAGACGTTAACCAAGTGTGAGATATTCCAAAAAGTGTGCCGTGTAGATACTTTTTTTATAAATGCATGTTTTTTTTAAATACTTTTGCACTGTTACATTGCTGCTATAATATTGTTTTCCCTACATGTTACTGTTAATAATTTCCCCTGCAGTTTGAGTTTTTAAACGAGTTGTTTTAAAGGTCCAGTGAGAAGAATTTATGTCCCCCCCTTTGCAACGACTACAGTGGCTTGCATTGGCCTGTATTGTGTAAGGTGTCCTGCACTGGCCTGTATTGTGTAAGGTGTCCTGCACTGGCCTGTATTGTGTAAGGTGTCCTGCACTGGCCTGTATTGTGTAAGGTGTCCTGCACTGGCCTGTATTGTGTAAGGTGTCCTGCATTGGCCTGTATTGTGTAAGGTGTCCTGCATTGGCCTGTATTGTGTAAGGTGTCCTGCACTGGCCTGTATTGTGTAAGGTGTCCTGCACTGGCCTGTATAAGTTAAGGGGCCAGTAGTTATTTCCATTTTGGGAAAAGCAACATTAAGTTTAATCGCACCACGGTCGATTTTTGACAAATCTAGCCTGCGTATCAATCAGTTTAACCAATAACATCATGTATCTCGCTCATAGTCATTGTAACTGTTGTAGGACATTGCGGAGGTAACAGCCTATTTATGTTTCTCAACACACATTCCTCTTATTGCATCTATAGTGGTAAACTATATTCATAGATAACTATCTGTTAAATTCAATTAGAATTTAGATGCAGCATTTGCTGTCCTACTTAATTCACTTGAGTTGAGC
This sequence comes from Lota lota, assembly GCA_026745465.1. Lineage (NCBI taxonomy): Eukaryota > Metazoa > Chordata > Actinopteri > Gadiformes > Lotidae > Lota > Lota lota. The sequence goes on along the minus strand of JACYXH010000690.1, from coordinate 3,159,282 downwards.
AATGTGTTTGTAGGACTACGGTAACTGAAACTCAATCCTTTTCTGCAGTGTGCATCGTATTTACATTGTATCTTGTTGTCATCTTCAACCGCTCCCTTGGAAGTTCTCCAAGGCCATGAGACGATGCTACTAGTCTATGGCGTTATATTAGTGCCAAATGTCGAGAGCTCCGTGAAACATCTTCACGAGCGAATAATATTAACTCACACGCGCAGACACAGCTGCGAGAGAGGAAAAAACAGCAGCGAACGAGGAAAAAACAGCTGCGAGAGGAAAAAACAGCTGCGAGAGAGGAAAAAACAGCTGCGAGTGCACATAACAACCATTGGGGGGCATACGCGCTCTCGAAAGTGAGTTCTGCTCCTGTGCTTTTATTCTGCTCGCTCGGAATGGTGTTTTGCTCGCTCGCGTTAGTCGACCTCCAATTTTGACAGGTTGTGGCGAGGGAACAAACGCTGGCCCTCTTGTGATTGGTCGTTTCACACACGGAAGCTCATACTGTCTATGAAGGGATGGACCTTGGTCTTGACCATAGAAAGCCAGGGAAGAAGAGATCTTGACGAAGACGGGTTGTGAGGTAAGTCATATCTGCGGAAAAATCTCAATTCGTATCAAAGTGTAACATAACATAAAAACTAACATATCTCCTAAATATACACTTTGATACGAATTGAGATTTTTCCGCAGATATGACTTACCTCACAAGCAGGCACGGATTTAGAAAGCAGAGGCCCCTGGGCACAAAATCTTGGAGGCCCCCCTCCCAGAACTCGTGGCCCAAACTCACACAGTATCTTAAATTTTAGAAACAGTAAAAGGAAGCTGTGGGTTTTTCTTCAGTTTAAAAAAAACCCACTTTCTCCAACTCCATTTCTTTTGATGATCTATAAAACAAAAGACAAAATGGAAATTATCACAGAACAAAATCAACAGAATTTATTTCAATAAAGCAGATTAAAATCTGTGAAGATACAGCCTAATAAGAGTCATGGGGATGCAACAGTATGAAAATTTAACCTCACAGTTATAGTGACCAAAATGATCACAGTTTTTATTTACTATTGAAAACTGGCTACTAAAACACTGGCCGGCTGTAGGGGTCCAGTAAGAACTTGAACCTGTCTGACTGAGATTTATTTACAACTCAAACATGAAGTTCGATGTGGTTCTGAAATGTATGCAAATAATAATGCACATCAATAAACATCTGACTTAGTATGAACATTACCAAAACTAAATGTTATAGCCACCAGCATATAACAAGAAACAATACTAAGAATTACATTAATTTCTCTGTAATAATTAACATAAATGTAACATATTATTGCTCAGCAACACAAACTGAGAATAAGCCACATCTATTACAGCACACATATCCATAACAGAGCAAACATTTGAGCAAACTACCTTTAATAGCTAAGCCTGTGGCTCCACAGCGCTAGGCTGTTTACTGGCATTGCACGTTGCTAAACACAACCTGAATTTCAACACGTGGCTGCACAAGTAATATTAAACAATCTCCACATCTATCAGCTATGCAATAAGAAACAACAACAGCAATATTATCAAGGCGATAATATCTCTCTCTCTCTCTCTCTCTCTCTCTCCCTCCAAATGTCTCGTCGTAACATGGGTTAAATTGATCCACATCGCAGCAGAACACTTAAGCTTTAACGTTTACACTGATTTTTCTCTCTCTCACTGTTGCTCCCCTTCACGGAGAAACAGTCTACTAGGTTGGGTACAGCTGCATCACCTCCCCTTCTGGCCACCCTCCTTACTGGCAGTTTATCTGCAGAAGGGACTCTTTACTGCCTGGGACCTTATGCAACAGTCTTTCTTCTGGCCTTTCTCCTTGAAAACTCCTCCACGACTTCAGTAAAGTCCAGGTCTCTGACGAGATCCGACTCTATTGCCAGAATTGCCAGAGAGTTCAAGCGTTGTTGACTCATCCTTGTTCTCAGTTCATTTTTAATTCTCGCCATGTGGGAAAATGAGCGCTCCCCTTCACAGTTTGTCACTGGCAAAGTGAGAAACATCCTCAAGGCCACGTACACATTGGGGAAGACGGATTGCAGGCCAAGTTCCAACACGGTGTTCAGCATCTTTGATGGCGACTTGTCTTGCTCACACATGAATGATCTGAATTGTATGAGCTCGTTGGCAAAGCTGCTGTTTAGGTCTGATGGATATGCACAGAGTAGTGCATTGGCGTGTTTTGTGACCTCACTGTTGCTCGTTGTTTCTGGCATGAACAAAACTCCAAATATATCCGTCAATTCCTTGTAGGCAGACAGGCGATGATCAAGACAGCTGACCAGTTTGTCTATGACTACATAAAATGTGCCTATTTGGAATTTCTTCCTCCCATCATGTAGGTTGCTTGGATCTTCTTTAGGCTCACTACCTTCATCTCCAAAGGTTTTCCGTTTTCTGCCTCGTTGTAGGTCACACTCACACAAAAAAAAAAAAAAAACACAGTTTATGGGGTCTTGGAGGCCCCCTAGAGGTCGGAGGCCCCTGGGCACCGGCCCAATCGGCCCGGTGGTAAATCCGGCCTTGCTCACAAGTCACAACCCGTCTTCGTCAAGATCTCTTCTTCCCTGGCTTTCTATGGTCAAGACCAAGGTCCATCCCTTCATAGACAGTATGAGCTTCCGTGTGTGAAATGACCAATCACAAGAGGGCCAGCGTTTGTTCCCTCCCACAACCTGTCAAAATTGGAGGTCGACTAACGCGAGCGAGCAAAACACCATTCCGAGCGAGCAGAATAAAAGCACAGGAGCAGAACTCACTTTCGAGAGCGAGTATGCCCCCCAATGGTTGTTATGTGCACTCGCAGCTGTTTTTTCCTCTCTCGCAGCTGTTTTTTCCTCTCTCGCAGCTGTTTTTTCCTCGTTCGCTGCTGTTTTTTCCTCTCTCGCAGCTGTATCTGCGCGTGTGAGTTAATATTATTCGCTCGTGAAGATGTTTCACGGAGCTCTCGACATTTGGCACTAATATAACGCCATACTAGTCCTAAATAGAACTACAATTCAACCACGTTCCTCCTGTTCTCTCTCTCCTAGTACCAGTTCAAATTTCAATATGCTAATATGCAACAAAAACCTGCTTCCAGAGGACACCACCTCTAAAATCACCTCGAAATAGCTCGTATCGGCTATGATTAATGGGCGATAAAGGTCAGATATGCTACGTGATTTTACAACATTAATCAAATGTTTGGCTTTCATTTCAAAGTCAGAGCAGCGTCCCTTTATTTAAACAAATCCAATTTGCTTTTAATGTGTGATAAATAGGTGAAGAGTCAATAGTTCAATTTATACTGAAGGTACACATTCTGTACTACAAACAAAAAGAAGCTTAAAAGCAATTTTTTTTCTAATAACAGCTTTCTAATAACTTGTGTACTTTATTGTTACTTATTTAGTTGTGATTTAGAGCATTGTTTTGCCTATGTGTATGAAATGTCTATACAAACAAAATGGGACTTGATGCTTCCACGTCATAATGCAATCATTCATATTGTTTTAACTAAAAAATCCACCATCAGATCTACAAAGTGTAAGTCAGCAATCTCTCACTACCCTTGTGTGTGTGTGTGTGTGTGTGTGTGTGTGTGTGTGTGTGTGTGTGTGTGTGTGTGTGTGTGTGTGTGTGTGTGTGTGTGTGTGTGTGTGTGTGTGTGTGTGGTTTCACTTCCCACCAGAATTAAACCCATATTAACCCATAATAACCCATATTATCAGGTACAGAGCCTTTTGATCAGGATGAACGCCCCAGTTGATCTGAAGTGGTTTTGGGTAACTGGGACCATCTACTCCCTGGTGTTGTGGATTGTAATGGAAGCATTCACCTGTGAATTACAATTTGAAGACTGAAATTGATATATTCGCAAGTTGTATATCCTTTGACATTGCATAATACTTAAGGTCGTTAGTAGCCCTGTTTATAATTAGCCCCACTTAAATTAGTTAAAAGTAGTAAAACCCTGGTTTTACTTCTCCAACTAGGTTGAAATAAGAATGGAGCTGCAGCAATTGTTGTCCATCTATACAGTCACATCTGTACCATACTCACTTCACTTCAGTCTACCAATTTCATGTTTGTTGGAATAACTCAAGCGCAACTCAAGCCTCCTCTTCTGCAGCATGCATCATATTCATTTATCTTGTATGTGTCGTCTTCTACCGCTCCCTTTAAGGAATTCCAGGCTATAAGATGATGCTACTAGTCCTAAATGTAACAAAATAAATTAACCACATTGCTCCTATCAGTTAGATACACTCAATATATAACACCAGATAGATATACTTTGTCTATAACACCTGTTCTGATTTGAATGTGCCACTACAAAAACCTGCTTGCAGAGGCGACTACTTCTGAACTACTCACCGTAAAATAGCTCTTCTCAGCTAGATGGAAGATAAAGGTCTTATTTGTTTGGTGGTTTAACAACATCACCCCTTTAAAAGTCTGGCTTTCAAGCTTTTCTGCAGCTTCCCTTTCATTTAAAAGAGGACTTGAAAAATGAGTGAATAAACACTATCTTTAATGTATACCTTTTTAATGTGTGATTTATTGAGGAGTCAATACTTAAAGTCCATAAAGTATAAACCGACGTTGTTTTCGATGTAATTAAGACAGTTTATTATAGTCTTCTTAAGGTCTCAGTGTATTCATACAAAATGTTCATTATTTGCATAAAGTCCTTCATCAATCATAATAAACACTACTGTCATGCATTGGGGGTAATGTTTCTAATGGCATAAGTAAAGAACAGGAAATTAATTATACTCAATAGTACATAAATTCTGCATAACATATTTCACTTCAATATGTCTAAAACAAACTGGAATGTTATCCAATGCAATCATCATTTCGTAGACGTTTTGATCTCTGGTTGTCAATTTATTTTACAGATTTTGTTTCATGCAAACCCAGTTTCTTTTCAGAGAACAGGGGATATCGTTCCAGGTTTTTGTTCCAGGTTTCAACTCTGCACAGTCTTCATTTCTTTCATTGTTGGGTTCACCAGGATCCCATAAACTGTTTGGGGAAAAGCAAAGATTCTTAATTAAACCCTTCGTCACTAGGCCTCTGGCTCAGGTTTTGGCTGAAAATAACATATGTGAAAACTGATTAGAGTATGCCTCCACAACTACAAGGGCAAGAGGTTAATTGACTTCTCACCCATAGAGGGCAGGAATCCTAAAGGCACAAACCTCTGTTGAAATTTTTTTTTATATATATATATACAATTGCTCATTGTATATTATGCAGGAAAAACAGTTTCTTACTCCAGTTTCAGGGGTGATCCATCAACCCACTTCCATTTCGATTCGGTTTCCGTATCATGCAGACCAATCCAGACAGCACAACAGAAATTGTCGATGAATTTCTGGGAGAAAGAAGGAGGTGCTTTGTAAAGACAATAGTCTTAACTAAACACCTAGGATGCACTGCTGATTGGCCTTCAAAATGGGTTCAGATTCTCTTGTTAAATGTACAATATATTTGTACTCTGTTTATTGACATAAATAATCCAATTTCATGTCACACCATATTTATCTGTGTGTAAAATATGTAATATTAAATATGCAGTGTGTAGGATTTAGTGATATCTAGCCATGAGGTTTCAGGTTTCAGTTAGTTTATGCAACTAACTGAATCCCCCTCCCCCTAGGGGAAGCGTAGGAGTAGGAGTAGTGTAGCTTCTCCAACGACCTAGGGGAAGCTATGCTGCCTGTACTGACCTGTACTGACCTGTAAGAAGGCAGTACAGGCAGCGTAGCTTCTCCAACGACCTAGGGGAAGCTACACTGCCTGTACTGACCTCTACTGACCTGTAAGAAGGCAGTACAGGCAGCGTAGCTTCTCCAACGACCTAGGGGAAGCTACGCTGCCTGTACTACTAGCTATTCCAAAACGAGGTCATCGTCAGCAGCAGCATCAATTATCAAAGTGTCAAGTGATGAGGTTCCTTGATCGATTTATAAATTGTATTTAGTTATTGAGTCTGTTAAACCATACGTCATACCTTACAAGAAAGATAGTGATTATTATTGTTAAAAACCGATGTAGATATAAAGGGCTCATTCTAAGGTAACGAGCACAATGATTCGTATTTTCATCGGATTAAACACTAATTAAAACGTAACTTTTGAATATTATGTTCCATCTGCCAAGTCCATAATGCTAGATGCCACTTAATTCGACAGCCCTTGCACCTTTAAGTATATTCTAAATAAAATGCTATTTGAAGAGTTAATTCAGTGCAGAATACGTCACAGTCACTCCCTTACTAACTCAGTCCTTCCATCCTGACCTGTTCCTCCTGGCTGTTGATGATGACCAGATCAGCGCCTCTGTTCAGGCAGTCCTGCCGGCTCTCCAGCCAAGATTTCTTTTCAGTGGAGAGAAAGTAGCAGCTGCCACCGTGAAGCTGCCATCCTTGCAAACATCCTGTTGAGTCGTCAGTCAGACTTAAGACAGCGAACACACAGTACGTAGGGAATTATTGCTGTTGATTTTGAACTACCCCAATACCCTCCAATATAGGGGTTTTCTAATTTACTAATGAAATACAATCCTGAAAATTCTCATGAGTCACCGTATGTTCCAATGTGTCGCATAGTCTACCATCATTTGCTGTTACAACTTCCATTTTAATCATTTAAGTTATAATACTGCTTATTTGCACTAGCAAAACCTCCTAGTAATAACCTAATAGCCTCTAATTACGTCCATGAGTTGCATAACATTACTTGGAATCTCAAGCAGTTACTTATATTAGCCATCTTTGGCAGTTGTGTTCCTTTTTATAATATTGTTTAAATGCTAAATGTCAAAGTAAAATCCTGTTTTTTGGGTGCCATGTGGTTTTTTGGCTAGCAGACCGCAATCATATTCTTCATGCCTACTAGTGGCTTAACTGCACTTCATTTCCTACATATTTTGCAACCATCCTCAAGCCTACTTGTATAGATGCTGAAAATGTGTAATATTTACTTCCACCTCTTTAAAACGTAAACTGTATGAAACTGGTATCAAACCCTAACCAACGATTAACTATTGCGATAGAGCAATTTGAGTGCACTCAATCTTGGATCCAGCAGTCCTAATGTTATAAAATAACTTCTGGGGGGAGAAGGCACAGAGCTTGGGCTGGAAACCGAAACGTGAATTGGGCAGAGTAAGCCTTACTTTCTGTTTGGCGAGAATAAAAAGTAATACACAAAATATGGACACCATACTTCGTAATGAGTTACCAATTAGTTGTTCTTAATATACATTCCTGCCTTCCTTACCCCTGTCTTTCAACCTGTTGAGCTCTTTGAACTGGTCTCTCTCCAGAGTCACGTTGTTGATAATGGTCTGTAACTGGTACATTTCCTTAGTCAGGTTTTTGTTACTGGTTTGTAGGAGGTCTCTTTCTTGAGACATGTTGTTGTAATTGGTCTTTAACTGGTCTCTCTCCATAGTCAGATTGTTGTTGCTGGTCAGCAGCTGGTCTTTGTCCTCAATCAGTTTGTTGTTGCTGGTCTTTAGCTGGTCAAGCTTCATGCTCATGTTGCCATTATTGATTGATTGGTCCACTGCCACCTGATAATCTGCAACATAGGACATGTGTCATATCATATGTACCATATTATCCAGTCTTTTTCTTTGCTGGGTAAAGATGACATCATGGCTAAAGTAACATAGCCTCGTAGTAAAAATGACGTTATACTCACGGTGGCTTATGATTATGATCCCAGTCAGAAGTAGAACACATAACAAGCCAAGACAGAGCGAAGCAGCTCTGAAGGGTCTCTCTCTTAACCACAGGACTACAAAATAAAGATAGGAACTTGTAGTCTTGACCTTGTAGGTCAAATAAACAAAGACATACAGAAAATATCACTGTAGTCATTATTTTAAGTGTATGCAATCTCCTTTTTTACCTGACCGGTGACTTGCTTTCGCTGGATTGTATGTCTTTAAGCTGTCATCAAATTCCAAGCCCATCATTGTAAAGCTCTGTCAAAAGAGGTCTCCGGTAACAGGATTTACAAATGGCCTTAACATATCAGCCAAACATGTAGATTAGCACAGTCAATTTAACATCATTATCAATCAGACACATTAATATCCTGACGTCATATAGCATTTGAATATGCTTTCACACCTGACAAAGTATAACCTTTAAAAGTGGTTCCGATGTATGCCTCCTCCCCTCTTTAACTTTTTGGTTTAAATGGTTTTACTCCACAGTTCATTTATTCTGCCACTGCAACAATATACGGGATGGCTGCAAATGTTTCGGAATTGTCCACACAATGCCCATATTACATTCAATAATTCACCCTGCTTTTGAAAAGGGCTTTCAGAAATGTAATACAAAAATGGATTAACTAACCTGTGTTAATTCCAGAGTTAAAATACTGAACAGCAGTTATCCGTGAAGACTACTGATGCTGAACATCTCATACACGGCATAAAAGTGAGCCCAGAAGAAGGTTGCGGCAGTAAGTTATGAACAAATCTTCAGGAAAAGGGAAGTGAGAGAAGGCTTGAATCCTGTTAAGAATTTCCTCATATTTATTTCCGGGAAAAGTATGGACTAAATGCTAAGAGGAAAATCTGATCCTGTGGGGTTGATGAATAAATAAATACAAGAGCCCGACCGATGTATCGGTTGGCATAATTTATCGTCTCATATTGACCTATAACATATATCCATATCGACGTATGTTTGTCGATATGCACCGATATGAAAGAAATGAAGTCATCACATAGTTTGTCCTGCAGAGCGTGCTAATGCAGAACATGAAGCTTGGGGTGATTTACAAAAGGTGTCATCACGTAGTTTGTCCTGCAGAGCGCGCTAATGCAGAACATGAAGCTTGGTGTGATTTACAAAAGGTGTCATCAAGTAGTTTGTCCAGCAGAGCGTGCTAATGCAGAACATGAAGAGGCAGCAGCAGGGTCAGCGATCGACGTAGGAGGTTGGTTGATAAGTGAAGACACACACGCATGCATACACAGCATGAGAAACTCATGATTTGTTGGACGGATGGAAAACGGATGTAACTTTACATGACAGATGTTGGATTGCATTTCTTTTATGCAACACTAAGCTTACTTGGTCATTGGGGTCCCTATGCATGAATGGTATGTTATGAGTATGACTAGTTATGTATTCATAGCTTTGAATCTTTAATGTATTTTTTGTCTGTTACCTGATTTCAACATTTAACAAATATTAACTTTACAAATTATTGCATTTATGGTATGAAGTAGTTTCCAAAATGTTTCTATTTGAGAGAGAGAGAGAGAGAGAGAGAGAGAGAGAGAGAGAGAGAGAGAGAGAGAGAGAGAGAGAGAGAGAGAGAGAGAGAGAGAGAGATGTTGCAGAGGCCGCCCCCACCTGCTCCAGCGCCCCTCTCGGAGGACGAGTTGTTCCTTCCCTGGAAAGTTTGTTACCCCAGCAGAAGGAATATTTCAAATTCACAAATGAACTTATGAAGCCAGCACTGTGGTGCTCAATTTGGAAACATTGGAATAGGAATAGTTCACTGGGGCGACAATCTTTGCAGGGAATTAACCAGGCATTCCATTAGTTAATTTATCTGCTGTGTACAAAAAGGTTTCAATTTAAGTTGTTGCTAAATTTGTAGGATGATTGGATTGTGCAACATACACTGCTACTACATAGAAAAAATTGGTTCTAGAAATAGAATAGACACTGCATTATCCTCATCAAAAAAAAGAAAGAATTGCCCTCCAATCATCATCAAATAATTTTAAAGCAGAAAAGGGGACACTTACTTCAGACTAATCATTTGAAGAACCTAATAATTTACCTCTTGATGTTCTCACAAAATCGCAATAACTTACAAGCACTGTTGCTGTTTGTTTTGGCCATTTGCTTTTATTTAACATTTGCAAATAGCTGTTGAATGTAACACAGACATGCTTCATTAAGTCAGAAGATCACCATGTCCACCTTTTGTTAATTGGTGCAATGCATGTAGACATGCCAAATTAAAGATGTATTACCTCACAATAATAATATATCATGGATACAATCAAATTGGGTCTCTAGCCATTTAGATCCAGTTTCCAAACCATTCCTATAATATCATTGCGCTGCCCGAATGTGGTCATTTATGTTGCTGTAAGGAAGCATTTCAAATTATTTTGTGCCACAGAATTGGGGTCCAAGCAAGCACTGCGTTATAGCGAAGGTAATGACCTGCCAAACAGGTAATGATGTCTGTTTGGCAGAAGTCAAAGCCACTTTAACCCGAAAAAGATTCAAGTTCAATTGAATTGCCAAAAGGGAAGTGAAAGCTCTTATTTCATTGAAACACTTGTTATGAACTCTAGATTAAGAAGGAAGTCAGATATCTACTGGGCTTGAAAGATAAAATTATTCACACACTGAATTGTTTTAGATGAATGTCATTAAGGAGCAGCTATGGGATAGGCATTTTGCTGAGGAATGCCAACAAGTAAACAATGCAGTTGAACCCAGAACCCTTCGTGTGTGATGAGACATGAGACACACAGCAGTAATTGGCTGTATCATATGTTTCGTTTTATAGAATAACCCCCAACACATACACATGCTTTTATTTTCTCTTAGTTTCACTACACACACATGTGGCAACACTATCATCAATCCAACGGTCTCCGCGATCGCTTTCCGTCCGCCCTCACTGCAGGGCAGAGCACAACGCCACGTCAGTATTTATATCCTCCTTCCTCATTGTGCTCATCTCCCACGGTCCATCTCCTCGGCCCCCACCGCCTCCACACTGCGTGAGAACCAAGGGGGGCGTACCTCGAAAGGGAGGTGGGGGGGGGGCCTGCGAGCGGGAACCCGCTGCAGAAGGCAAACTCACAGCTCGATCGCTCGCCGTGCTCACGGCTAACAGCTCCGACGTCTCCCCCACAGCCATCAGACTGTAGAGAGGAGGTTGAGGGGGCAAAGTCGGGGTCTGGAAGACCGTAACACGAAGCCGCGTAGACGGCCTCGTGCGACGAGTCTTCAACCCGCTCATGAAGCGCACGGGGACGCCGCATGGAAGCGGACGACCCCCGGGCTATACTATGCCGTCTAGCCGCCGCCCCACAGCCGCCAAGCTGAGAGGGGGGGGAGAGGCTGAGGGGGAGAGGAATGCAGGGCGCGGTCGGCTTACAGGACATAGCTCTTTAAAGATGTACTGCCGTTCGGTCGAACGGACATTGGAATCTTTATTAGGGAGGGAAAAAGACGCTGGTCGGTCCCACGTGGGCGCCAGCTTCCGCGGTTTCTGCCCCTTCGCTGCCTGGCGCTGTATTTGTGTCCTCCTTCCTCATTGCGCTCATCTCCTACAGCTGCGTCTGTTTCCCCCGGTTGAGCCACTCCGCTCCTCAGTCTGCGGCCGACGCTAAGCCACGCCCCCCACACACCACAGCAATGTTAACAAATCGTTAGCTGATACAAGATTATGGTAGAAACATTAGCTAACAACCTGACATTACGTTACCTGATTTGAGAGATGGCTACAGTGCGCAACATTGTCTAAACAAATGTTGCCTTTCCCGACATGGTTGGTAGCTAGTGTTAGCTGTGCAAGTAGCCACACCCATGCAACTTGGTAATGTTACATTGTCAACAAATGTAATACAAAATCTACATCCAACAAACAATATGACCTTTCATGATACAATCCCCCGCCTCTTTGTCTGTCATTTTTAGCAGGACAAATTTTGGCTTTTATCATCGTGCTATGGGGGGATCCCAGTTACAAGATTGTCCAATCAAACACCCGAAGAAGCTAAAATATCCAGACCCACACAACTATACACAGGCTTCTTCCCAAACTGTGAAGCTGCACTTTCATTAGCTCAGTTCCTTTACCACAATAGACGTTAACCAAGTGGGAGATATTCCAAAAAGTGTGCCGTGTAGATACTTTTTTTATAAATGCATGTTTTTTTAAATACTTTTGCACTGTTACATTGCTGCTATAATATTGTTTTCCCTACATGTTACTGTTAATAATTTCCCCTGCACTTTGAGTTTTTAAACGAGTTGTTTTAAAGGTCCAGTGAGAAGAATTTATGTCCCCCCCTTTGCAACGACTACAGTGGCTTGCATTGGCCTGTATTGTGTAAGGTGTCCTGCATTGGCCTGTATTGTGTAAGGTGTCCTGCACTGGCCTGTATTGTGTAAGGTGTCCTGCACTGGCCTGTATAAGTTAAGGGGCCAGTAGTTATTTCCATTTTGGGAAAAGCAACATTAAGTTTAATCGCACCACGGTCGATTTTTGACAAATCTAGCCTGCGTATCAATCAGTTTAACCAATAACATCATGTATCTCGCTCATAGTCATTGTAACTGTTGTAGGACATTGCGGAGGTAACAGCCTATTTATGTTTCTCAACACACATTCCTCTTATTGCATCTATAGTGGTAAACTATATGCATGATAGCTATATGCATCTGTTAAATTCAATTAGAATTTAGCTGCAGCATTTGCTGTCCTACTTAATTCGCTTGAGTTGAGCAATGTGTTTGTAGGACTACGGTAACTGAAACTCAATCCTTTTCTGCAGTGTGCATCGTATTTACATTGTATCTTGTTGTCATCTTCAACCGCTCCCTTGAAGTTCTCCAAGGCCATGAGATGATGCTACTACTCCTAAATAGAACTACAATCCAACCACGTTCCTCCTGTTCTCTCTCTCCTAGTACCAGTTCAAATTTCAATATGCTACTATGCAACAAAAACCTGCTTCCAGAGGACACCACCTCTAAAATCACCTCGAAATAGCTCGTATCGGCTATGATTAATGGGCGATAAAGGTCAGATATGCTACGTGATTTTACAACATTAATCAAATGTTTGGCTTTCATTTCAAAGTCAGAGCAGCGTCCCTTTATTTAAACAAATCCAATTTGCTTTTAATGTGTGATAAATAGGTGAAGAGTCAATAGTTCAATTTATACTGAAGGTACACATTCTGTACTACAAACAAAAAGAAGCTTAAAAGCTAAAAAACAGTTTTCTAATAACTTGTGTACTTTATTGTTACTTATTTAGTTGTGATTTAGAGCATTCTTTTGCCTATGTGTATGAAATGTCTATACAAACAAAATGGGACTTGATGCTTCCTCGTCATAATGCAATCATTCAAATTGTTTTAAATAAAAAATGCACCATCAGATCTACAAAGTGTAAGTCAGCAATCTCTCACCACCCTTGTGTGTGTGTGTGTGTGTGTGTGTGTGTGTGTGTGTGTGTGTGTGTGTGTGTGTGTGTGTGTGTGTGTGTGTGGTTTCACTTCCCACCAGAATTGAAACTCCCCAGTTAGGTCCTGAACCGATATTATCAGGTACAGGGCCTTTTGATCAGGATGAGCGCCCCAGTTGATCTGAAGGGGTTTTGGGTAACTGGGGCCATCTACTCCCTGGTGTTGTGGGTTGTAATGGAAGCATTCACCTGAGAATTACAATTTGAAGACTGAAATTGATATATTCGCAAGTTGTATATCCTTTGACATTGCATAATACTTAAGGTCGTTAGTAGCCCTGTTTATAATTAGCCCCACTTAAATTAGTTAAAAGTAGTAAGACCCTGGTTTTACTTCTCCAACTAGGTTGAAATAAGAATGGAGCCGCAGCAATTGTTGTCCATCTATACAGTCACATCTGTACCATACTCACTTCACTTCAGTCTACCAATTTCATGTTTGTAGAAACAACTCAAGCGCAACTCAAGCCTCCTCTTCTGCAGCATGCATCATATTCATTTATCTTGTATCTGTCGTCTTCTACCGCTCCCTTTAAGGAATTCCAGGCTATAAGATGATGCTACTAGTCCTAAATGTAACAAAATAAATTAACCACATTCCTCCTATCAGTTAGATATACTCAATATATAACACCAGATATATATATACTTTGTCCATAACACCTGTTCTGATTTGAATGTGCCACTACAAAAACCTGCTTGCAGAGTCGACTACTTCTGAACTTCTCACCGTAAAATAGCTCTTCTCAGCTAGATGGAAGATAAAGGTCTTTTTTGTTTGGCGGTTTAACAACATCACCCCTTTAAAAGTCTGGCTTTCAAGCTTTTCTGCAGCTTCCCTTTCATTTAAAAGAGGACTTGAAAAATGAGTGAATAAACACTATCTTTAATGTATACCTTTTTAATGTGTGATTTATTGAGGAGTCAATACTTAAAGTCCATAAAGTATAAACCGACGTTGTTTTCGATGTAATTAAAACAGTTTATTATAGTCTTCTTATGGTCTCAGTGTATTCATACAAAATGTTCATTATTTGCATTAAGTCTTTCATCAATCATAATAAACACTACTGTCACGCATTGGGGGTAATGTTTCTAATGGCATAAGTAAAGAACAGGAAATTAATTATACTCAATAGTACATAAATTCTGCATAACATTTCACTTCAATATGTCTAAAACAAACTGGAATGTTATCCAATGCAATCATCATTTCGTAGAAGTTTTGATCTCTGGTTGTCAATTTATTTTACAGATTTTGTTTCATGCAAACCCAGTTTCTTTTCATAGAACAGGGGATATCGTTCCAGGTTCTTGGTCGAGTTAGCAACTCTGCACAGTCTTCATTTTTTTCATTGTTGGGTTCACCAGGATCCCATAAACTGTTTGGAGAAAAGCAAAGATTCTTAATTAAACCCTTCATCACTAGGCCTCTGGCTCAGGTTTTGGCTGAAAATAACATATGTGAAAACTGATTGGAGTATGCCTCCACAACTACAAGGGCAAGAGGTTAATTGACTTCTCACCCATAGAGGGCAGGAATCCTAAAGGCACAAACCTCTGTTGAAAATAAATAAATAATATATATATATATATATATATATATATATATATATATATATATATATATAATTGCTCATTGTTTATTATGCAGGAAAAACTCTTTCTTACTCCAGTTCCAGGGGTGATCCATCAACCCACTTCCATTTCGATTCGGTTTCCATATCATGCAGACCAATCCAGACGGCACAACAGAAATTGTCGATGAATTTCTGGGAGAAAGAAGGAGGTGCTTTGTAAAGACAATAGTCTTACCTAAACACCTAGGATGCACTGCTGATTGGCCTTCAAAATGGGTTCAGATTCTCTTGTTAAATGTACAATATATTTGTACTCTGTTTATTGACATAAATAATCCAATTTCATGTCACACCATATTTATCTGTGTGTAATATATGTAATATTAAATATGCAGTGTGTATGATTTAGTGATATCTAGCCATGAGGTTGCAGGTTTCAGTTAGTTTATGCAACTAACTGAATCCCCCTCCCCCTAGGGGAAGCGTAGGAGTAGGAGTAGTGTAGCTTCTCCAACGACCTAGGGGAAGCTACGCTGCCTGTACTGATCTGTACTGACCTGTAAGAAGGCAGTACAGGCAGCATAGCTTCTCCAACGACCTAGGGGAAGCTACACTGCCTGTACTGACCTCTACTGACCTGTAAGAAGGCAGTACAGGCAGCGTAGCTTCTCCAACGACCTAGGGGAAGCTACGCTGCCTGTACTGACCTCTACTGACCTGTAAGAAGGCAGTACAGGCAGCGTAGCTTCTCCAACGACCTAGGGGAAGCTACGCTGCCTGTACTACTAGCTATTCCAAAACGAGGTCATCGTCAGCAGCAGCATCAATTAGCCAAGTGTCAAGTGATGAGGTTCCTTGATCGACTTATAAATTGTATTTAGTTATTGAGTCTATTAAACCATAGGTCATACCTTACAAGAAAGATAGTGATTATTATTGTTAAAAACCGATGTAGATATAAAGGGCTCATTCTAAAGTAACGAGCACAATGAATCGTATTTTCATCGGATTAAACCCTAATTAAAACATAACTTTTGAATATTATGTTCCATCTGCCAAGTCCATAATGCTAGATGCCACTTAATTCGACAGCCCTTGCACCTTTAAGTATATTCTAAATAAAATGCTATCTGAAAAGTGAATGCAGTGCAGAATACGTCACAGTCACTCCCTTACTAACTCAGTCCTTCCATCCTGACCTGTTCCTCCTGGCTTTTGATGATGACCAGATCAGCGCCTCTGTTCAGGCAGTCCTGCCGGCTCTCCAGCCAAGGTTTCTTTTCAGTGGAGAGAAAGTAGCAGCTGCCACCGTGAAGCTGCCATCCCTGCAAACATCCTGTTGAGTCGTCAGTCAGACTTAAGACAGCGAACACACAGTACGTAGGGAATTATTGCTGTTGATTTTGTACTACCCCAATACCCTCCAATATAGGGGTTTTCTAATTTACTAATGAAATACAATGCTGAAAATTCTCATGAGTCACCGTATGTTCCAATGTGTCGCATAGTCTACCATCATTTGCTGTTACAACTTCCATTTTTATCATTTAAGTTATAATACTGCTTATTTGCACTACCAAAACCTCCTAGTAACCTAATAGCCTCTAATTACGTCCATGAGATGCATAACATTATTTGGAATCTCAAGCAGTTACTTATATTAGCCATCTTTGGCAGTTGTGTGTTCCTTTTTATAATATTGTTTAAATGCTAAATGCCAAAGTAAAATCCTGTTTTTTGGGTGCCATGTGGTCTTTTGGCTAGCAGACCGCAATCATATTCTTCATGCCTACTAGTGGCTTAACTGCACTTCATTTCCTACATATTTTGCAACCATCCTCAAGCCTACTTGTATAGATGCTGAAAATGTGTAATATTTACTTCCACCTCTTTAAAACGTAAACTGTATGAAACTGGTATCAAACCCTAACCAACGATTAACTATTGCGATAGAGCAAATTGAGTGCACTCAATCTTGGATCCAGCAGTCCTAATATTATAAAATAACTTCTGGGGGGAGAAGGCACAGAGCTTGGGCTGGAAACCGAAACGTGAATTGGGCAGAGTAAGCCTTACTTTCTGTTGACTGTTTTTAACTCTGTTTGGCGAGAATAAAAAGTAATACACAAAATATGGACACCATACTTCGTAATGAGTTACCAATTAGTTGTTCTTAATATACCTTCCTGCCTTCCTTACCCCTGTCTTTCAACCTGTTGAGCTCTTTGAACTGGTCTCTCTCCAGAGTCACGTTGTTGATAATGGTCTGTAACTGGTACATTTCCTTAGTCAGGTTTTTGTTACTGGTTTGTAGGAGGTCTCTCTCTTGAGTCAGGTTATTGTTAATGGTCTGCAACTGGTACATTTCCTTAGTCAGGTTTTTGTTACTGGTTTGTAGGAGGTCTCTCTCTTGAGTCAGATTATTGTTAATGGTCTGCAACTGGTACATTTCCTTAGTCAGCTTTTTGTTACTGGTTTGTAGAAGGATTTTCTCTTGAGTTAGGTTGTTGGTACTTGTCTGTAACTGGTACATTTTCTTATTCAGGTATTTGTTACTGGTTCGTAGGAGGTCTTTCTCTTGTGTCAGGTTTTTGTTACTGGTCTTTAACTGGTACCCTTCCATAGTCAGGTATTTGTTATTGGTTCGTAGGAGGTCTCTCTCTTGAGACATGTTGTTGTAATTGGTCTTTAACTGGTCTCTCTCTTGAGTCAGGTAATTGTTACTGGTCCGTAGCTGGTCTTTCTCCTGAGTCAGGTTGCTGTTGCTGGTCAGCAGCTGGTCTTTGTCCTCAATCAGTTTGTTGTTGCTGGTCTTTAGCTGGTCAAGCTTCATGCTCATGTTGCTATTATTGTTTGATTGGTCCACTGCCACCTGGTAATCTGCAACATAGGACTTGAGTCATATCATATGTACCATATTATCCAGTCTTTTTCTTTGCTTGGTAAAGATGACATCATGGCTAAAGTAACATAGCTCATAGTAAAAAATAACGTTATACTCACGGTGGCTTATGATTATGATCCCAGTCAGAAGTAGAACACATAACAAGCCAAGACAGAGCGAAGCAGCTCTGAAGGGTCTCTCTCTCCACAGGACTACAAAATAAAGATAGGAACTTGTAGTCTTGACCTTGTATGTCAAATAAACACAGACATACAGAAAATATCACTGTAGTCATTATTTTAAGTGTATGCAATCTCCTTTTTTACCTGACCGGTGACTTGCTTTCGTTACATTGTATGTCTTTAAGCTGTCATCAAATTCCAAGCCCATCATTGTAAAGCTCTGTCAAAAGAGGTCTCCGGTAACATGATTTACAAATGGCCTTAACATATCAGCCAAACATGTAGATTAGCACAGTCAATTTAACATCATTATCACACAGACACATTAATATGCTGACGTCATATAGCATTTGAATATGCTTTCACACCTCACAAAGTATAACCTCTAAAATTGGTTCCGATGTATGCCTCCTCCGTTCTTTAGTTTCACTACGTTTTCTTTACCTATTTCAAATTTGTGTTGAACTTTTTGGTTTAAATGGTTTTACTCCACAGTTAATTTATTCTGCCACTGCAACAATATACGGGATGGCTGCAAATGTTTCGGAATTGTCCACACAATGCCCATATTACATTCAATAATTCACCCTGCTTTTGAAAAGGGCTTTCAGAAATGTAATACAAAAATGGATTAACTAACCTGTGTTAATTGCAGAGTTAAAATACTGAACAGCAGTGATCCGTGAAGACTTGTGATGCTGAGCATCTCATACACGGCATAAAAGTGAGCCCAGAAGAAGGTTGCGGCAATAAATGATGAGCAAATCTTCAGGAAAAGGGAAGTGAGAGAAGGCTTGAATCCTGTTAAGAATTTCCTTATATTTATTTCCGGAAAAGTATGGACTAAATGCTAAGAGGAAAATCTGATCCTGTGGGGTTGATGAATAAATAAATACAAGAGCCCGACCGATGTATCGGTTGGCATAATTTATCGTCTCATATTGACCTATAACATATATCCATAGCGACGTATGTTTGTCGATATGCGCCGATATGAAAGAAATGAAGTCATCACATAGTTTGTCCTGCAGAGCGTGCTAATGCAGAACATGATGCTTGGGGTGATTTACAAAAGGTGTCATCACGTAGTTTGTCCTGCAGAGCGCGCTAATGCAGAACATGAAGCTTGGGGTGATTTACAAAAGGTGTCATCACGTAGTTTGTCCTGCAGAGCGCCCTTATGCAGAACATGAAGCTTGGGGTGATTTAAAAAGGTGTCATCACGTAGTTTGTCCAGCAGAGCGCGCTCCCGAATCCATTGTTTAAAATTCTCTCAGCATGGTCTGCAGCGCGCGTGCGTATTCGGAGTCAAGCGGTGTCTTCACGGTAAGTTGCTAACTAGTTTGTAAAATACATAGTGGAAGGTTAATAAACAATGACCACCCAATTTTCCCTTTTTTTATATAACGTCACGCCCCTGACAACGGCCATGTCACTCATGCTTGCCATGTCATCCAGCTGTAGTTTGTCGGTAGGTAGTCAGGATAACATAGCAGACTGAAAGGTAAGCATCAGAGCGTCTTTCTGCAGCAGCGCTGTGGTGGATTTAGTCTGTTGAGTGTTGATTTCACGTTGCCTTGTTACAGACTTGGTGCGACGCAATGCTGGATATGAAATAAACAACGTCCCCATATTTTGCTCTCCGCGACTACAGGCTCATCATAATGGTTAGCATTTCCAAAGGTTTAAAAAGCCGGCTTTCCGCCAGATACGTTGAATGTTTCCGCTGAACGTTTAAGTGTGCGTTCGCACCAAAAGCGAAGGCGCGGCGCCAATACATCCGAAGTCAATGCAAAGACGCCAATAGATGGGAATCCAAGCCGGCGGCACCGACGTCATGAATGGCGTGTCGCGAACGACCTGGTTCACGCGGATTCGGCGTGAAATATTTGAACTTTGCCGTGAATTTCGCTTGATGCATTGTCGTGACAGCCTATCAGCGTTCTCTTCATATTAAACCTCAAAATGGAGGATAAATAATAGTGGCCGTTTGCGGACTCCCGGGGCTGTACAACACAACAGCCAAAAGCTATGAAGACCGTAACATAAAGGCAAGGGCATGGACGACGGTGAGCGAGGAAGTTGGGCTACCTGGTAAGTTTGGAAAATTAGTATTTGTTACTTTATTCCAGCTATCAGTTGTACTTTACCATGAACCAAGTTGGCACAAGCAGTTAGCATTCAACAGTTCATTAACATAGTTCACAACGTAGGCTTGTTTCTTGTCAGAGGGGATACGCCGCAAGAAGTGGAAGGGCTTGAGGGACACCCACCTGAAAGAGCGCAGGAAGGAGGCACAGAGGAAAAGGGGGTCAGCAACTGGGCCATTAAAAAGGTGGAAGCACTCTGCGGTCCTGTCTTTCCTCGACCCATGTGTTACTCCAAGACAGACCAGCAGTAACACGGGGCTGGGGGTCGAGGAAGACTGCAGAGTACACAGTCGAGGACCAGGGTTCAGAGGCAGCAGCAGGGTCAGCGATCGACGTAGGAGGTTGGTTGATAAGTGAAGACACACACGCATGCATACACAGCATGAGAAACTCATGATTTGTTGGACGGATGGAAAACGACATCTTTGTCATATTGTCACCTCAGAAAGGTCACCTGATCCAAGTGGGGGAGAGTCAGATTCTGCTGCTGCTTCTGAACCCCCACCACCACCACCACCACCTGCTGCGACTCCTGGTATGTAACTTTACATGACAGAAGTTGGATTGCATTTCTTTTATGCAACACTTTGCTTACTTGGTCATTGGGGTCCTTATGCATGAATGGTATGTTATGATTATGACTAGTTATGTATTCATAGCTTTGAATCTTTAATGTATTTTTGTCTGTTACCTGATTTCAATATTTAACAAATATTAACTTTACAAATTATTGCATTTATGGTATGAAGTAGTTTCCAAAATGTTTCTATTAGAGAGAGAGAGAGAGAGAGAGAGAGAGAGAGAGAGAGAGAGAGAGAGAGAGAGAGAGAGAGAGAGAGAGAGAGAGAGAGAGAGAGAGAGAGAGAGAGAGAGAGAGAGAGAGAGAGAGAGAGAGATTGCAGAGGCCGCCCCCACCTGCTCCAGCGCCCCTCTCGGAGGACGAGTTGTTCCTTCCTGGAAAGTTTGTTACCCCAGCAGAAGGAATATTTCAAATTCACAAATGAACTTATGAAGCCAGCACTGTGGTGCTCAATTTGGAAACATTGGAATAGGAATAGTTCACTGGGGCGACAATCTTTGCAGGGAATTACCAGGCATTCCATTAGTTAATTTATCTGCTGTGTACAAAAAGGTTTCAATTTAAGTTGTTGCTAAATTTGTAGGATGATTGGATTGTGCAGGATACACTGCTACTACATAGAAAAAATCGGTTCTAGAAATAGAATAGACACTGCATTATCCTCATCAAAAAAAAGAAAGAATTGCCCTCCAATCATCATCAAATAATTTTAAAGCAGAAAAGGGGACACTTACTTCAGACTAATCATTTGAAGAACCTAATAATTTACCTCTTGATGTTCTCACAAAATCGCAATAACTTACAAGCACTGTTGCTGTTTGTTTTGGCCATTTGCTTTTATTTAACATTTGCAAATAGCTGTTGAATGTAACACAGACATGCTTCATTAAGTCAGAAGATCACCATGTCCACCTTTTGTTAATTGGTGCAATGCATGTAGACATGCCAAATTAAAGATGTATTACCTCACAATAATAATATATCATGGATACAATCAAATTGGGTCTCTAGCCATTTAGATCCAGTTTCCAAACCATCTTCCTATAATATCATTGCACTGCCTGAATGTGGTCATTTATGTTGCTGTAAGGAAGCATTTCAAATTATTTTGTGCCACAGAATTGGGGTCCAAGCAAGCACTGCGTTATAGCGAAGGTAATGACCTGCCAAACAGGTAATGATGTCTGTTTGGCAGAAGTCAAAGCCACTTTAACCCGAAAACGATTCAAGTTCAATTGAATTGCCAAAAGGGAAGTGAAAGCTCTTATTTCATTGAAACACTTGTTATGAACTCTAGATTAAGAAGGAAGTCAGATATCCACTGGGCTTGAAAGATAAAAATAATTCACACACTGAATTGTTTTAGATGAATGTCATTAAGGAGCAGCTATGGGATAGGCATTTTGCTGAGGAATGCCAACAAGTAAACAATGCAGTTGAACCCAGAACCCTTCGTGTGTGATGAGACATGAGACACACAGCAGTAATTGGCTGTATCATATGTTTCGTTTTATAGAATAACCCCCAACACATGCTTTTATTTTCTCTTAGTTTCAGTACACACACATGTGGCAACACTATAATCAATCCAACGGTCTACAGGGCAGAGCACAACGCCACGTCAGTATTTATATCCTCCTTCCTCATTGTGCTCATCTCCCACGGTCCATCTCCTCGGCCCCCACCGCGTGAGAACCAAGGGGGGTGTACCTCGAAAGGGAGGTGGGGGGGGGGGGGGGGGGGGGGGGGGGGGGGAATATCAGAAAGATTATGGTAGAAACATTGGCTAACAACCTGACATTACGTTACCTGATTTGAGAGATGGCTACAGTGCGCAACATTGTCTAAACTAATGTTGCCTTTCCCGACATGGTTGGTAGCTAGTGTTAGCTGTGCAAGTAGCCACACCCATGCAACTTGGTAATGTTACATTGTCATCAAATGTAATACAAAATCTACATCCAACAAACAATATGACCTTTCATGATACAATCCCCCGCCTCTTTGTCTGTCATTTTTAGCAGGACAAATTTTGGCTTTTATCATCGTGCTTTGGGGGGATCCCAGTTACAAGATTGTCCAATCAAACACCCGAAGAAGGTAAAATATCCAGACCCACACAACTACACACAGGCTTCTTCCCAAACTGTGAAGCTGCACTTTCATTAGCTCAGTTCCTTTACCACAATAGACGTTAACCAAGTGTGAGATATTCCAAAAAGTGTGCCGTGTAGATACTTTTTTTATAAATGGATGTTTTTTTAAATACTTTTGCACTGTTACATTGCTGCTATAATATTGTTTTCCCTACATGTTACTGTTAATAATTTCCCCTGCAGTTTGAGTTTTTAAACGAGTTGTTTTAAAGGTCCAGTGAGAAGAATTTATGTCCCCCCCTTTGCAACGACTACAGTGGCTTGCATTGGCCTGTATTGTGTAAGGTGTCCTGCACTGGCCTGTATTGTGTAAGGTGTCCTGCACTGGCCTGTATTGTGTAAGGTGTCCTGCACTGGCCTGTATTGTGTAAGGTGTCCTGCACTGCCCTGTATTGTGTAAGGTGTCCTGCATTGGCCTGTATTGTGTAAGGTGTCCTGCATTGGCCTGTATTGTGTAAGGTGTCCTGCACTGGCCTGTATTGTGTAAGGTGTCCTGCACTGGCCTGTATAAGTTAAGGGGCCAGTAGTTATTTCCATTTTGGGAAAAGCAACATTAAGTTTAATCGCACCACGGTCGATTTTTGACAAATCTAGCCTGCGTATCAATCAGTTTAACCAATAACATCATGTATCTCGCTCATAGTCATTGTAACTGTTGTAGGACATTGCGGAGGTAACAGCCTATTTATGTTTCTCAACACACATTCCTCTTATTGCATCTATAGTGGTAAACTATATTCATAGATAACTATCTGTTAAATTCAATTAGAATTAAGATGCAGCATTTGCTGTCCTACTTAATTCACTTGAGTTGAGCAATGTGTTTGTAGGACTACGGTAACTGAAACTCAATCCTTTTCTGCAGTGTGCATCGTATTTACATTGTATCTTGTTGTCATCTTCAACCGCTCCCTTGGAAGTTCTCCAAGGCCATGAGACGATGCTACTAGTCTATGGCGTTATATTAGTGCCAAATGTCGAGAGCTCCGTGAAACATCTTCACGAGCGAATAATATTAACTCACACGTGCAGACACAGCTGCGAGAGAGGAAAAAACAGCAGCGAACGAGGAAAAAACAGCTGCGAGAGGAAAAAACAGCTGCGAGAGAGGAAAAAACAGCTGCGAGTGCACATAACAACCATTGGGGGGATACGCGCTCTCGAAAGTGAGTTCTGCTCCTGTGCTTTTATTCTGCTCGCTCGGAATGGTGTTTTGCTCGCTCGCGTTAGTCGACCTCCAATTTTGACAGGTTGTGGCGAGGGAACAAACGCTGGCCCTCTTGTGATTGGTCATTTCACACACGGAAGCTCATACTGTCTATGAAGGGATGGACCTTGGTCTTGACCATAGAAAGCCAGGGAAGAAGAGATCTTGACGAAGACGGGTTGTGAGGTAAGTCATATCTGCGGAAAAATCTCAATTCGTATCAAAGTGTAACATAACATAAAAACTAACATATCTCCTAAATATACACTTTGATACGAATTGAGATTTTTCCGCAGATATGACTTACCTCACAAGCAGGCACGGATTTAGAAAGCAGAGGCCCCTGGGCACAAAATCTTGGAGCCCCCCCCCCCAGAACTCGTGGCCCAAACTCACACAGTATCTTAAATTTTAGAAACAGTAAAAGGAAGCTGTGGGTTTTTCTTCAGTTTAAAAAAAACCCACTTTCTCCAACTCCATTTCTTTTGATGATCTATAAAACAAAAGACAAAATGGAAATTATCACAGAACAAAATCAACAGAATTTATTTCAATAAAGCAGATTAAAATCTGTGAAGATACAGCCTAATAAGAGTCATGGGGATGCAACAGTATGAAAATTTAACCTCACAGTTATAGTGACCAAAATGATCACAGTTTTTATTTACTATTGAAAACTGGCTACTAAAACACTGGCCGGCTGTAGGGGTCCAGTAAGAACTTGAACCTGTCTGACTGAGATTTATTTACAACTCAAACATGAAGTTCGATGTGGTTCTGAAATGTAAGCAAATAATAATGCACATTAATAAACATCTGACTTAGTATGAACATTACCAAAACTAAATGTTATAGCCACCAGCATATAACAAGAAACAATACTAAGAATTACATTAATTTCTCTGTAATAATTAACATAAATGTAACATATTATTGCTCAGCAACACAAACTGAGAATAAGCCACATCTATTACAGCACACATATCCATAACAGAGCAAACATTTGAGCAAACTACCTTTAATAGCTAAGCCTGTGGCTCCACAGCGCTAGGCTGTTTACTGGCATTGCACGTTGCTAAACACAACCTGAATTTCAACACGTGGCTGCACAAGTAATATTAAACAATCTCCACATCTATCAGCTATGCAATAAGAAACAACAACAGCAATATTATCAAGGCGATAATATCTCTCTCTCTCTCTCTCTCTCTCCCTCCAAATGTCTCGTCGTAACATGGGTTAAATTGATCCACATCGCAGCAGAACACTTAAGCTTTAACGTTTACACTGATTTTTCTCTCTCTCACTGTTGCTCCCCTTCACGGAGAAACAGTCTACTAGGTTGGGTACAGCTGCATCACCTCCCCTTCTGGCCACCCTCCTTACTGGCAGTTTATCTGCAGAAGGGACTCTTTACTGCCTGGGACCTTATGCAACAGTCTTTCTTCTGGCCTTTCTCCTTGAAAACTCCTCCACGACTTCAGTAAAGTCCAGGTCTCTGACGAGATCCGACTCTATTGCCAGAATTGCCAGAGAGTTCAAGCGTTGTTGACTCATCCTTGTTCTCAGTTCATTTTTAATTCTCGCCATGTGGGAAAATGAGCGCTCCCCTTCACAGTTTGTCACTGGCAAAGTGAGAAACATCCTCAAGGCCACGTACACATTGGGGAAGACGGATTGCAGGCCAAGTTCCAACACGGTGTTCAGCATCTTTGATGGCGACTTGTCTTGCTCACACATGAATGATCTGAATTGTATGAGCTCGTTGGCAAAGCTGCTGTTCAGGTCTGATGGATATGCACAGAGTAGTGCATTGGCGTGTTTTGTGACCTCACTGTTGCTCGTTGTTTCTGGCATGAACAAAACTCCAAATATATCCGTCAATTCCTTGTAGGCAGACAGGCGATGATCAAGACAGCTGACCAGTTTGTCTATGACTACATAAAATGTGCCTATTTGGAATTTCTTCCTCCCATCATGTAGGTTGCTTGGATCTTCTTTAGGCTCACTACCTTCATCTCCAAAGGTTTTCCGTTTTCTGCCTCGTTGTAGGTCACACTCACACAAAAAAAAAAAAAAAAACACAGTTTATGGGGTCTTGGAGGCCCCCTAGAGGTCGGAGGCCCCTGGGCACCGGCCCAATCGGCCCGGTGGTAAATCCGGTCTTGCTCACAAGTCACAACCCGTCTTCGTCAAGATCTCTTCTTCCCTGGCTTTCTATGGTCAAGACCAAGGTCCATCCCTTCATAGACAGTATGAGCTTCCGTGTGTGAAATGACCAATCACAAGAGGGCCAGCGTTTGTTCCCTCCCACAACCTGTCAAAATTGGAGGTCGACTAACGCGAGCGAGCAAAACACCATTCCGAGCGAGCAGAATAAAAGCACAGGAGCAGAACTCACTTTCGAGAGCGCGTATGCCCCCCAATGGTTGTTATGTGCACTCGCAGCTGTTTTTTCCTCTCTCGCAGCTGTTTTTTCCTCTCTCGCAGCTGTTTTTTCCTCGTTCGCTGCTGTTTTTTCCTCTCTCGCAGCTGTGTCTGCGCGTGTGAGTTAATATTATTCGCTCGTGAAGATGTTTCACGGAGCTCTCGACATTTGGCACTAATATAACGCCATACTAGTCCTAAATAGAACTACAATTCAACCACGTTCCTCCTGTTCTCTCTCTCCTAGTACCAGTTCAAATTTCAATATGCTAATATGCAACAAAAACCTGCTTCCAGAGGACACCACCTCTAAAATCACCTCGAAATAGCTCGTATCGGCTATGATTAATGGGCGATAAAGGTCAGATATGCTACGTGATTTTACAACATTAATCAAATGTTTGGCTTTCATTTCAAAGTCAGAGCAGCGTCCCTTTATTTAAACAAATCCAATTTGCTTTTAATGTGTGATAAATAGGTGAAGAGTCAATAGTTCAATTTATACTGAAGGTACACATTCTGTACTACAAACAAAAAGAAGCTTAAAAGCAATTTTTTTTCTAATAACAGCTTTCTAATAACTTGTGTACTTTATTGTTACTTATTTAGTTGTGATTTAGAGCATTGTTTTGCCTATGTGTATGAAATGTCTATACAAACAAAAAAAAGACTTGATGCTTCCACGTCATAATGCAATCATTCATATTGTTTTAACTAAAAAATCCACCATCAGATCTACAAAGTGTAAGTCAGCAATCTCTCACTACCCTTGTGTGTGTGTGTGTGTGTGTGTGTGTGTGTGTGTGTGTGTGTGTGTGTGTGTGTGTGTGTGTGTGTGTGTGTGTGTGTGTGTGTGTGTGTGTGTGTGTGTGTGTGTGTGTGTGTGTGTTTTCACTTCCCACCAGAATTAAACCCATATTAACCCATAATAACCCATATTATCAGGTACAGAGCCTTTTGATCAGGATGAACGCCCCAGTTGATCTGAAGTGGTTTTGGGTAACTGGGACCATCTACTCCCTGGTGTTGTGGATTGTAATGGAAGCATTCACCTGTGAATTACAATTTGAAGACTGAAATTGATATATTCGCAAGTTGTATATCCTTTGACATTGCATAATACTTAAGGTCGTTAGTAGCCCTGTTTATAATTAGCCCCACTTAAATTAGTTAAAAGTAGTAAAACCCTGGTTTTACTTCTCCAACTAGGTTGAAATAAGAATGGAGCTGCAGCAATTGTTGTCCATCTATACAGTCACATCTGTACCATACTCACTTCACTTCAGTCTACCAATTTCATGTTTGTTGGAATAACTCAAGCGCAACTCAAGCCTCCTCTTCTGCAGCATGCATCATATTCATTTATCTTGTATCTGTCGTCTTCTACCGCTCCCTTTAAGGAATTCCAGGCTATAAGATGATGCTACTAGTCCTAAATGTAACAAAATAAATTAACCACATTGCTCCTATCAGTTAGATACACTCAATATATAAATCCAGATAGATATACTTTGTCTATAACACCTGTTCTGATTTGAATGTGCCACTACAAAAACCTGCTTGCAGAGGCGACTACTTCTGAACTACTCACCGTAAAATAGCTCTTCTCAGCTAGATGGAAGATAAAGGTCTTATTTGTTTGGTGGTTTAACAACATCACCCCTTTAAAAGTCTGGCTTTCAAGCTTTTCTGCAGCTTCCCTTTCATTTAAAAGAGGACTTGAAAAATGAGTGAATAAACACTATCTTTAATGTATACCTTTTTAATGTGTGATTTATTGAGGAGTCAATACTTAAAGTCCATAAAGTATAAACCGACGTTGTTTTCGATGTAATTAAGACAGTTTATTATAGTCTTCTTAAGGTCTCAGTGTATTCATACAAAATGTTCATTATTTGCATAAAGTCCTTCATCAATCATAATAAACACTACTGTCATGCATTGGGGGTAATGTTTCTAATGGCATAAGTAAAGAACAGGAAATTAATTATACTCAATAGTACATAAATTCTGCATAACATATTTCACTTCAATATGTCTAAAACAAACTGGAATGTTATCCAATGCAATCATCATTTCGTAGACGTTTTGATCTCTGGTTGTCAATTTATTTTACAGATTTTGTTTCATGCAAACCCAGTTTCTTTTCAGAGAACAGGGGATATCGTTCCAGGTTTTTGTTCCAGGTTTCAACTCTGCACAGTCTTCATTTCTTTCATTGTTGGGTTCACCAGGATCCCATAAACTGTTTGGGGAAAAGCAAAGATTCTTAATTAAACCCTTCGTCACTAGGCCTCTGGCTCAGGTTTTGGCTGAAAATAACATATGTGAAAACTGATTAGAGTATGCCTCCACAACTACAAGGGCAAGAGGTTAATTGACTTCTCACCCATAGAGGGCAGGAATCCTAAAGGCACAAACCTCTGTTGAAAAAAAAAATTATATATATATATATAATTGCTCATTGTATATTATGCAGGAAAAACAGTTTCTTACTCCAGTTTCAGGGGTGATCCATCAACCCACTTCCATTTCGATTCGGTTTCCGTATCATGCAGACCAATCCAGACAGCACAACAGAAATTGTCGATGAATTTCTGGGAGAAAGAAGGAGGTGCTTTGTAAAGACAATAGTCTTAACTAAACACCTAGGATGCACTGCTGATTGGCCTTCAAAATGGGTTCAGATTCTCTTGTTAAATGTACAATATATTTGTACTCTGTTTATTGACATAAATAATCCAATTTCATGTCACACCATATTTATCTGTGTGTAAAATATGTAATATTAAATATGCAGTGTGTAGGATTTAGTGATATCTAGCCATGAGGTTGCAGGTTTCAGTTAGTTTATGCAACTAACTGAATCCCCCTCCCCCTAGGGGAAGCGTAGGAGTAGGAGTAGTGTAGCTTCTCCAACGACCTAGGGGAAGCTACGCTGCCTGTACTGACCTGTACTGACCTGTAAGAAGGCAGTACAGGCAGCATAGCTTCTCCAACGACCTAGGGGAAGCTACACTGCCTGTACTGACCTGTAAGAAGGCAGTACAGGCAGCGTAGCTTCTCCAACGACCTAGGGGAAGCTACACTGCCTGTACTGACCTCTACTGACCTGTAAGAAGGCAGTACAGGCAGCATAGCTTCTCCAACGACCTAGGGGAAGCTACACTGCCTGTACTGACCTCTACTGACCTGTAAGAAGGCAGTACAGGCAGCGTAGCTTCTCCAACGACCTAGGGGAAGCTACGCTGCCTGTACTACTAGCTATTCCAAAACGAGGTCATCGTCAGCAGCAGCATCAATTATCAAAGTGTCAAGTGATGAGGTTCCTTGATCGATTTATAAATTGTATTTAGTTATTGAGTCTGTTAAACCATATGTCATACCTTACAAGAAAGATAGTGATTATTATTGTTAAAAACCGATGTAGATATAAAGGGCTCATTCTAAGGTAACGAGCACAATGATTCGTATTTTCATCGGATTAAACACTAATTAAAACGTAACTTTTGAATATTATGTTCCATCCGCCAAGTCCATAATGCTAGATGCCACTTAATTCGACAGCCCTTGCACCTTTAAGTATATTCTAAATAAAATGCTATTTGAAGAGTTAATTCAGTGCAGAATACGTCACACTCACTCCCTTACTAACTCAGTCCTTCCATCCTGACCTGTTCCTCCTGGCTGTTGATGATGACCAGATCAGCACCTCTGTTCAGGCAGTCCTGCCGGCTCTCCAGCCAAGGTTTCTTTTCAGCGGAGAGAAAGTAGCAGCTGCCACCGTGAAGCTGCCATCCCTGCAAACATCCTGTTGAGTCGTCAGTCAGACTTAAGACAGCGAACACACAGTACGTAGGGAATTATTCCTGTTGATTTTGTACTACCCCAATACCCTAAAATATAGGGGTTTGTTAATTTACTAATGAAATACAATGCTGAAAATTCTCATGAGTATGTTCCAATGTTTCGCAAAGTCTACCATCATTTGCTGTTACAACTTCCATTTTAATCATTTAAGTTATAATACTGCATATTTGCACTAGCAAAACCTCCTAGTAATAACCTAATAGCCTCTAATTACGTCCATGAGTTGCATAACATTACTTGGAATCTCAAGCAGTTACTTATATTAGCCATCTATGGCAGTTGTGTGTTCCTTTTTATAATATTGTTTAAATGCTAAATGCCAAAGTAAAATCCTGTTTTTTGGGTGCCATGTGGTCTTTTGGCTAGCAGACCGCAATCATATTCTTCATGCCTACTAGTGGCTTAACTGCACTTCATTTCCTACATATTTTGCAACCATCCTCAAGCCTACTTGTATAGATGCTGAAAATGTGTAATATTTACTTCCACCTCTTTAAAACGTAAACTGTATGAAACTGGTATCAAACCCTAACCAACGAGTAACTATTGCGATAGAGCAATTTGAGTGCACTCAATCTTGGATCCAGCAGTCCTAATATTATAAAATAACTTCTGGGGGGAGAAGGCACAGAGCTTGGGCTGGAAACGAAACGTGAATTGGGCAGAGTAAGCCTTACTTTCTGTTGACTGTTTTTAACTCTGTTTGGCGAGAATAAAAAGTAATACACAAAATATGGACACCATACTTCGTAATGAGTTACCAATTAGTTGTTCTTAATATACCTTCCTGCCTTCCTTACCCCTGTCTTTCAACCTGTTGAGCTCTTTGTACTGGTCTCTCTCCAGAGTCACGTTGTTGATAATGGTCTGTAACTGGTACATTTCCTTAGTCAGGTTTTTGTTACTGGTTTGTAGGAGGTCTCTCTCTTGAGTCAGGTTATTGTTAATGGTCTGCAACTGGTACATTTCCTTAGTCAGGTTTTTGTTACTGGTTTGTAGAAGGATTTTCTCTTGAGTTAGGTTGTTGGTACTTGTCTGTAACTGGTACATTTTCTTATTCAGGTATTTGTTACTGGTTCGTAGGAGGTCTTTCTCTTGTGTCAGGTTTTTGTTACTGGTCTTTAACTGGTACCCTTCCATAGTCAGGTATTTGTTATTGGTTCGTAGGAGGTCTCTCTCTTGAGACATGTTGTTGTAATTGGTCTTTAACTGGTCTCTCTCTTGAGTCAGGTAATTTTTACTGGTCCGTAGCTGGTCTTTCTCCTGAGTCAGGTTGCTGTTGCTGGTCAGCAGCTGGTCTTTGTCCTCAATCAGTTTGTTGTTGCTGGTCTTTAGCTGGTCAAGCTTCATGCTCATGTTGCTATTATTGATTGATTGGTCCACTGCCACCTGGTAATCTGCAACATAGGACATGTGTCATATCATATGTACCATATTATCCAGTCTTTTTCTTTGCTGGGTAAAGATGACATCATGGCTAAAGTAACATAGCTCCTAGTAAAAATAACGTTGTACTCACGGTGGCTGGCTAAGATTATGATCCCAGTCAGAAGTAGAACACATAACAAGCCAAGACAGAACGAAGCAGCTCTGAAGGGTCTCTCTCTTAACCACAGGACTACAAAATAAAGATAGGAACTTGTAGTCTTGACCTTGTAGGTCAAATAAACAAAGACATACAGAAAATATCACTGTAGTCATTATTTTAAGTGTATGCAATCTCCTTTTTTACCTGACCGGTGACTTGCTTTCGTTACATTGTATGTCTTTAAGCTGTCATCAAATTCCAAGCCCATCATTGTAAAGCTCTGTCAAAAGAGGTCTCCGGTAACATGATTTACAAATGGCCTTAACATATCAGCCAAACATCTAGATTAGCACAGTCAATTTAACATCATTATCACACAGACACATTAATATGCTGACGTCATATAGCATTTGAATATGCTTTCACACCTCACAAAGTATAACCTCTAAAATTGGTTCCGATGTATGCCTCCTCCGTTCTTTAGTTTCACTACGTTTTCTTTACCTATTTCAAATTTGTGTTGAACTTTTTGGTTTAAATGGTTTTACTCCACAGTTAATTTATTCTGCCACTGCAACAATATACGGGATGGCTGCAAATGTTTCGGAATTGTCCACACAATGCCCATATTACATTCAATAATTCACCCTGCTTTTGAAAAGGGCTTTCAGAAATGTAATACAAAAATGGATTAACTAACCTGTGTTAATTGCAGAGTTAAAATACTGAACAGCAGTGATCCGTGAAGACTTGTGATGCTGAGTAATGCACCTCATACACTGCATAAAAGTGAGCCCAGAAGAAGATTGCGGCAATAAATGATGAACAAATCTTCAGGAAAAGGAAAGTGAGAGAAGGCTTGAATCCTGTTAAGAATTTCCTTATATTTATTTCCGGAAAAGTATGGACTAAATGCTAAGAGGAAAATCTGATCCTGTGGGGTTGATGAATAAATAAATACAAGAGCCCGACCGATGTATCGGTTGGCATAATTTATCGTCTCATATTGACCTATAACATATATCCATAGCGACGTATGTTTGTCGATATGCGCCGATATGAAAGAAATGAAGTCATCACATAGTTTGTCCTGCAGAGCGTGCTAATGCAGAACATGATGCTTGGGGTGATTTACAAAAGGTGTCATCACGTAGTTTGTCCTGCAGAGCGCGCTAATGCAGAACATGAAGCTTGGGGTGATTTACAAAAGGTGTCATCATGTAGTTTGTCCTGCAGAGCGCCCTAATGCAGAACATGAAGCTTGGGGTGATTTAAAAAGGTGTCATCACGTAGTTTGTCCAGCAGAGCGCGCTCCCGAATCCATTGTTTAAAATTCTCTCAGCATGGTCTGCAGCGCGCGTGCGTATTTGGAGTCAAGCGGTGTCTTCACGGTAAGTTGCTAACTAGTTTGTAAAATACATAGTGGAAGGTTAATAAACAATGACCACCTAATTTTCCCTTTTTTATATATAACGTCACGCCCCTGACAACGGCCATGTCACTCATGCTTGCCATGTCATCCAGCTGTAGTTTGTCGGTAGGTAGTCAGGATAACATAGCAGACTGAAAGGTAAGCATCAGAGCGTCTTTCTGCAGCAGCGCTGTGGTGGATTTAGTCTGTTGAGTGTTGATTTCACGTTGCCTTGTTACAGACTTGGTGCGACGCAATGCTGGATATGAAATAAACAACGTCCCCATATTTTGCTCTCCGCGACTACAGGCTCATCCTAATGGTTAGCATTTCCAAAGGTTTAAAAAGCCGGCTTTCCGCCAGATACGTTGAATGTTTCCGCTGAACGTTTAAGTGTGCGTTCGCACCAAAAGCGAAGGCGCGGCGCCAATACATCCGAAGTCAATGCAAAGACGCCAATAGATGGGAATCCAAGCCGGCGGCACCGACGTCATGAATGGCGTGGCGCGAACGACCTGGTTCACGCGGATTCGGCGTGAAATATTTGAACTTTGCCGTGAATTTCGCTTGATGCATTGTCGTGGCAGCCTATCAGCGTTCTCTTCATATTAAACCTCAAAATGGAGGATAAATAATAGTGGCCGTTTGCGGACTCCCGGGGCTGTACAACACAACAGCCAAAAGCTATGAAGACCGTAACATAAAGGCAAGGGCATGGACGACGGTGAGCGAGGAAGTTGGGCTACCTGGTAAGTTTGGAAAATTAGTATTTGTTACTTTATTCCAGCTATCAGTTGTACTTTACCATGAACCAAGTTGGCACAAGCAGTTAGCATTCAACAGTTCATTAACATAGTTCACAACGTAGGCTTGTTTCTTGTCAGAGGGGATACGCCGCAAGAAGTGGAAGGGCTTGAGGGACACCCACCTGAAAGAGCGCAGGAAGGAGGCACAGAGGAAAAGGGGGTCAGCAGCAGGGCCATTAAAAAGGTGGAAGCACTCTGCGGTCCTGTCTTTCCTCGACCCATGTGTTACTCCAAGACAGACCAGCAGTAACACGGGGCTGGGGGTCGAGGAAGACTGCAGAGTACACAGTCGAGGACCAGGGTTCAGAGGCAGCAGCAGGGTCAGCGATCGACGTAGGAGGTTGGTTGATAAGTGAAGACACACACAGCATGAGAAACTCATGATTTGTTGGACGGATGGAAAACGACATCTTTGTCATATTGTCACCTCAGAAAGGTCACCTGATCCAAGTGGGGGAGAGTCAGATTCTGCTGCTGCTTCTGAACCCCCACCCCCACCACCACCACCTGCTGCGACTCCTGGTATGTAACTTTACATGACAGAAGTTGGATTGCATTTCTTTTATGCAACACTTTGCTTACTTGGTCATTGGGGTCCCTATGCATGAATGGTATGTTATGATTATGACTAGTTATGTATTCATAGCTTTGAATCTTTAATGTATTTTTGTCTGTTACCTGATTTCAATATTTAACAAATATTAACTTTACAAATTATTGCATTTATGGTATGAAGTAGTTTGCAAAATGTTTCTATGAGAGAGAGAGAGAGAGAGAGAGAGAGAGAGAGAGAGAGAGAGAGAGAGAGAGAGAGAGAGAGAGAGAGAGAGAGAGAGAGAGAGAGAGAGAGAGAGAGAGAGAGAGAGAGAGATTGCAGAGGCCGCCCCCACCTGCTCCAGCGCCCCTCTCGGAGGACGAGTTGTTCCTTCCCTGGAAAGTTTGTTACCCCAGCAGAAGGAATATTTCAAATTCACAAATGAACTTATGAAGCCAGCACTGTGGTGCTCAATTTGGAAACATTGGAATAGGAATAGTTCACTGGGGCGACAATCTTTGCAGGGAATTACCAGGCATTCCATTAGTTAATTTATCTGCTGTGTACAAAAAGGTTTCAATTTAAGTTGTTGCTAAATTTGTAGGATGATTGGATTGTGCAGCATACACTGCTACTACATAGAAAAAATCGGTTCTAGAAATAGAATAGACACTGCATTATCCTCATCAAAAAAAAGAAAGAATTGCCCTCCAATCATCATCAAATAATTTTAAAGCAGAAAAGGGGACACTTACTTCAGACTAATCATTTGACGAACCTAATAATTTACCTCTTGATGTTCTCACAAAATCGCAATAACTTACAAGCACTGTTGCTGTTTGTTTTGGCCATTTGCTTTTATTTAACATTTGCAAATAGCTGTTGAATGTAACACAGACATGCTTCATTAAGTCAGAAGATCACCATGTCCACCTTTTGTTAATTGGTGCAATGCATGTAGACATGCCAAATTAAAGATGTATTACCTCACAATAATAATATATCATGGATACAATCAAATTGGGTCTCTAGCCATTTAGATCCAGTTTCCAAACCATCTTCCTGTAATATCATTGCACTGCCTGAATGTGGTCATTTATGTTGCTGTAAGGAAGCATTTCAAATTATTTTGTGCCACAGAATTGGGGTCCAAGCAAGCACTGCGTTATAGCGAAGGTAATGACCTGCCAAACAGGTAATGATGTCTGTTTGGCAGAAGTCAAAGCCACTTTAACCCGAAAAAGATTCAAGTTAAATTGAATTGCCAAAAGGGAAGTGAAAGCTTTTATTTCATTGAAACACTTGTTATGAACTCTAGATTAAGAAGGAAGTCAGATATCTACTGGGCTTGAAAGATAAAAATAATTCACACACTGAATTGTTTTAGATGAATGTCATTAAGGAGCAGCTATGGGATAGGCATTTTGCTGAGGAATGCCAACAAGTAAACAATGCAGTTGAACCCAGAACCCTTCGTGTGTGATGAGACATGAGACACACAGCAGTAATTGGCTGTATCATATGTTTCGTTTTATAGAATAACCCCCAACACATGCTTTTATTTTCTCTTAGTTTCAGTACACACACATGTGGCAACACTATAATCAATCCAACGGTCTACAGGGCAGAGCACAACGCCACGTCAGTATTTATATCCTCCTTCCTCATTGTGCTCATCTCCCACGGTCCATCTCCTCGGCCCCCACCGCCTCCACACTGCGTGAGAACCAAGGGGGGCGTACCTCGAAAGGGAGGTGGGGGGGGGGGGGGGGGGGGACCCCTGCGAGCGGGAACCCGCTGCAGAAGGCAAACTCACAGCTCGATCGCTCGCCGTGCTCATGGCTAACAGCTCCGACGTCTCCCCCACAGCCATCAGACTGTAGAGAGGAGGTTGAGGGGGCAAAGTCGGGGTCTGGAAGACCGTAACACGAAGCCGCGTAGACGGCCTCGTGCGACGAGTCTTCAACCCGCTCATGAAGCGCACGGGGACGCCGCATGGAAGCGGACGACCCCCGGGCTATACTATGCCGTCTAGCCGCCGCCCCACAGCCGCCAAGCTGAGAGGGGGGGAGAGGAATGCAGGGCGCGGTCGGCTTAAAGGACAGAGCTCTTTAAAGATGTACTGCCGTTCGGTCGAACGGACTTTGGAATCTTTATTAGGGAGGGGAAAAAGACGCTGGTCGACGCCTGCTTCCGCGGTTTCTGCCCCTTCGCTGCCTGGCGCTGTATTTGTGTCCTCCTTCCTCATTGCGCTCATCTCCTACAGCTGCGTCTGTTTCCCCCGGTTGAGCCACTCCGCTCCTCAGTCTGCAGCCGACGCTAAGCCACGCCCCCCACACACCACAGCAATGTTAACAAATCGTTAGCTGATACAAGATTATGGTAGAAACATTAGCTAACAACCTGACATTACGTTACCTGATTTGAGAGTTGGCTACAGTGCGCAACATTGTCTAAACAAATGTTGCCTTTCCCGACATGGTTGGTAGCTAGTGTTAGCTCTGCAAGTAGCCACACCCATGCAACTTAGTAATGTTACATTGTCATCAAATGTAATACAAAATCTACATCCAACAAACAATATGACCTTTCATGATACAATCCCCCGCCTCTTTGTCTGTCATTTTTAGCAGGACAAATTTTGGCTTTTATCATCGTGCTTTGGGGGGATCCCAGTTACAAGATTGTCCAATCAAACACCCGAAGAAGGTAAAATATCCAGACCCACACAACTACACACAGGCTTCTTCCCAAACTGTGAAGCTGCACTTTCATTAGCTCAGTTCCTTTACCACAATAGACGTTAACCAAGTGTGAGATATTCCAAAAAGTGTGCAGTGTAGATACTTTTTTTATAAATGCATGTTTTTTTAAATACTTTTGCACTGTTACATTGCTGCTATAATATTGTTTTCCCTACATGTTACTGTTAATAATTTCCCCTGCAGTTTGAGTTTTTAAACGAGTTGTTTTAAAGGTCCAGTGAGAAGAATTTATGTCCCTCCCTTTGCAACGACTACAGTGGCTTGCATTGGCCTGTATTGTGTAAGGTGTCCTGCATTGGCCTGTATTGTGTAAGGTGTCCTGCACTGGCCTGTATTGTGTAAGGTGTCCTGCACTGGCCTGTATTGTGTAAGGTGTCCTGCATTGGCCTGTATTGTGTAAGGTGTCCTGCACTGGCCTGTATTGTGTAAGGTGTCCTGCACTGGCCTGTATTGTGTAAGGTGTCCTGCACTGGCCTGTATTGTGTAAGGTGTCCTGCACTGGCCTGTATTGTGTAAGGTGTCCTGCACTGGCCTGTATTGTGTAAGGTGTCCTGCACTGGCCTGTATTGTGTAAGGTGTCCTGCACTGGCCTGTATTGTGTAAGGTGTCCTGCACTGGCCTGTATTGTGTAAGGTGTCCTGCACTGGCCTGTATTGTGTAAGGTGTCCTGCACTGGCCTGTATTGTGTAAGGTGTCCTGCACTGGCCTGTATTGTGTAAGGTGTCCTGCACTGGCCTGTATTGTGTAAGGTGTCCTGCACTGGCCTGTATAAGTTAAGGGGCCAGTAGTTATTTCCATTTTGGGAAAAGCAACATTAAGTTTAATCGCACCACGGTCGATTTTTGACAAATCTAGCCTGCGTATCAATCAGTTTAACCAATAACATCATGTATCTCGCTCATAGTCATTGTAACTGTTGTAGGACATTGCGGAGGTAACAGCCTATTTATGTTTCTCAACACACATTCCTCTTATTGCATCTATAGTGGTAAACTATATTCATAGATAACTATCTGTTAAATTCAATTAGAATTTAGCTGCAGCATTTGCTGTCCTACTTAATTCACTTGAGTTGAGCAATGTGTTTGTAGGACTACGGTAACTGAAACTCAATCCTTTTCTGCAGTGTGCATCGTATTTACATTGTATCTTGTTGTCATCTTCAACCGCTCCCTTGAAGTTGTCCAAGGCCATGAGACGATGCTACTAGTCCTAAATAGAACTACAATTAAACCACGTTCCTCCTGTTCTCTCTCTCCTAGTACCAGTTCAAATTTCAATATGCTACTATGCAACAAAAACCTGCTTCCAGAGGACACCACCTCTAAAATCACCTCGAAATAGCTCGTATCGGCTATGACTAATGGGCGATAAAGGTCAGATATGCTACGTGATTTTACAACATTAATCAAATGTTTGGCTTTCATTTCAAAGTCAGAGCAGCGTCCCTTTATTTAAACAAATCCAATTTGCTTTTAATGTGTGATAAATAGGTGAAGAGTCAATAGTTCAATTTATACTGAAGGTACACATTCTGTACTACAAACAAAATGAAGCTTAAAATCAATTTTTTTTCTAATAACAGTTTTCTAATAACTTGTGTACTTTATTGTTACTTATTTAGTTGTGATTTAGAGCATTGTTTTGCCTATGTGTATGAAATGTCTGTACAAACAAAATGGGACTTGATGCTTCCTCGTCATAATGCAATCATTCAAATTGTTTTAACTAAAAAATGCACCATCAGATCTACAAAGTGTAAGTCAGCAATCTCTCACTACCCTTGTGTGTGTGTGTGTGTGTGTGTGTGTGTGTGTGTGTGTTTGTGTGTGTGTGTGGTTTCACTTCCCACCAGAATTAAACCCATATTAACCCATAGTAACCCATATTATCAGGTACAGGGCCTTTTGATCAGGATGAACGCCCCAGTTGATCTGAAGTGGTTTTGGGTAACTGGGACCATCTACTCCCTGGTGTTGTGGATTGTAATGGAAGCATTCACCTGTGAATTACAATTTGAAGACTGAAATTTATATATTCGCAAGTTGTATATCCTTTGACATTGCATAATACTTAAGGTCGTTAGTAGCCCTGTTTATAAATAGCCCCACTTAAATTAGTTAAAAGTAGTAAAACCCTGGTTTTACTTCTCCAACTAGGTTGAAATAAGAATGGAGCTGCAGCAATTGTTGTCCATCTATACAGTCACATCTGTACCATACTCACTTCACTTCAGTCTACCAATTTCATATTTGTAGAACCAACTCAAGCGCAACTCAAGCCTCCTCTTCTGCAGCATGCATCATATTCATTTATCTTGTATCTGTCGTCTTCTACCGCTCCCTTTAAGGAATTCCAGGCTATAAGATGATGCTACTAGTCCTAAATGTAACAAAATAAATTAACCACATTGCTCCTATCAGTTAGATACACTCAATATATAACACCAGATAGATATACTTTGTCTATAACACCTGTTCTGATTTGAATGTGCCACTACAAAAACCTGCTTGCAGAGGCGACTACTTCTGAACTTCTCACCGTAAAATAGCTCTTCTCAGCTAGATGGAAGATAAAGGTCTTATTTGTTTGGTGGTTTAACAACATCACCCCTTTAAAAGTCTGGCTTTCAAGCTTTTCTGCAGCTTCCCTTTCATTTAAAAGAGGACTTGAAAAATGAGTGAATAAACACTATCTTTAATGTATACCTTTTTAATGTGTGATTTATTGAGGAGTCAATACTTAAAGTCCATAAAGTATAAACCGACGTTGTTTTCGATGTAATTAAGACAGTTTATTATAGTCTTCTTAAGGTCTCAGTGTATTCATACAAAATGTTCATTATTTGCATAAAGTCCTTCATCAATCATAATAAACACTACTGTCACGCATTGGGGGGAATGTTTCTAATGGCATAAGTAAAGAACAGGAAATTAATTATACTCAATAGTACATAAATTCTGCATAACATATTTCACTTAAATATGTCTAAAACAAACTGGAATGTTATCCAATGCAATCATCATTTCGTAGACGTTTTGATCTCTGGTTGTCAATTTATTTTACAGATTTTGTTTCATGCAAACCCAGTTTCTTTTCTCAGAACAGGGGATATCGTTCCAGGTTTTTGGTCCAGGTAGCAACTCTGCACAGTCTTCGTTTCCTGCATTGTTGGGTTCACCAGGAACCCATAAACTGTTTGGAGAAAAGCAAAGATTCTTAACTATACCCTTCATCACTAGGCCTCTGGCTCAGGTTTTGGCTGAAAATAACATATGTAAAAACTGATTAGAGTATGCCTCCACAACTACAAGGGCAAGAGGTTAATTGACTTCTCACCCATAGAGGGCAGGAATCCTAAAGGCACAAACCTCTGTTGAAAAATAAATAAATAAATAATTATATATATATATATATATATATATATATATATATATATATATATATATATATATATATATATATATATATAATTGATCATTGTATATTATGCAGGAAAAACAGTTTCTTACTCCAGTTTCAGGGGTGATCCATCAACCCACTTCCATTTCGATTCGGTTTCCATATCATGCAGACCAATCCAGACAGCAGAACAGAAATTGTCGATGAATTTCTGGGAGAAAGAAGGAGGTGCTTTGTAAAGACAATAGTCTTAGCTAAACACCTAGGATGCACTGCTGATTGGCCTTCAAAATGGGTTCAGATTCTCTTGTTAAATTTACATTATATTTGTACTCTGTTTATTGACATAAATAATCAAATTTCATGTCACACCATATTTATCTGTGTGTTATATATGTAATATTAAATATGCAGTGTGTAGGATTTAGTGATATCTAGCCATGAGGTTGCAGGTTTCAGTTAGTTTATGCAACTAACTGAATCCTCCTCCCCCTAGGGGAAGCGTAGGAGTAGGAGTAGTGTAGCTTCTCCAACGACCTAGGGGAAGCTACGCTGCCTGTACTGACCTGTAAGAAGGCAGTACAGGCAGCGTAGCTTCTCCAACGACCTAGGGGAAGCTACGCTGCCTGTACTGACCTCTACTGACCTGTAAGAAGGCAGTACAGGCAGCGTAGCTTCTCCAACGACCTAGGGGAAGCTACGCTGCCTGTACTCTAGCTATTCCAAAACGAGGTCATCGTCAGCAGCAGCATCAATTAGCCAAGTGTCAAGTGATGAGGTTCCTTGATCGATTTATAAATTGTATTTAGTTATTGAGTCTGTTAAACCATAGGTCATACCTTACAAGAAAGATAGTGATTATTATTGTTAAAAACCGATGTAGATATAAAGGGCTCATTCTAAGGTAACGAGCACAATGATTCGTATTTTCATCGGATTAAACACTAATTAAAACGTAACTTTTGAATATTATGTTCCATCTGCCAAGTCCATAATGCTAGATGCCACTTAATTCGACAGCCCTTGCACCTTTAAGTATATTCTAAATAAAATGCTATTTGAAGAGTTAATTCAGTGCAGAATACGTCACACTCACTCCCTTACTAACTCAGTCCTTCCATCCTGACCTGTTCCTCCTGGCTGTTGATGATGACCAGATCAGCGCCTCTGTTCAGGCAGTCCTGCCGGCTGTCCGGCCAAGATTTCTTTTCAGCGGAGAGAAAGTAGCAGCTGCCACCGTGAAGCTGCCATCCCTGCAAACATCCTGTTGAGTCGTCAGTCAGACTTAAGACAGCGAACACACAGTACGTAGGGAATTATTCCTGTTGATTTTGTACTACCCCAAAACCCTCCAATATAGGGGTTTTCTAATTTACTAATGAAATACAATGCTGAAAATTCTCATGAGTCACCGTATGTTCCAATGTGTCGCATAGTCTACCATCATTTGCTGTTACAACTTCCATTTTAATCATTTAAGTTATAATACTGCTTATTTGCACCAGCAAAACCTCCTAGTAATAACCTAATAGCCTCTAATTACGTCCATGAGTTGCATAACATTACTTGGAATCTCAAGCAGTTACTTATATTAGCCATCTATGGCAGTTATGTGTTCCTTTTTATAATATTGTTTAAATGCTAAATGCCAAAGTAAAATCCTGTTTTTTGGGTGCCATGTGGTATTTTGGCTAGCAGACCGCAATCATATTCTTCATGCCTACTAGTGGCTTAACTGCACTTCATTTCCTACATATTTTGCAACCATCCTCAAGCCTACTTGTATAGATGCTAAAAATGTGTAATATTTACTTCCACCTTTTTAAAACGTAAACTGTATGAAACTGGTATCAAACCCTAACCAACGATTAACTATTGCGATAGAGCAATTTGAGTGCACTCAAAAATATGGACACCATACTTCGTAATGAGTTACCAATTAGTTCTTAATATACCTTCCTGCCTTCCTTACCCCTGTCTTTGAACCTGTTGAGCTCTTTGAACTGGTCTCTCTCCAGAGTCACGTTGTTGATAATGGTCTGTAACTGGTACATTTCCTTAGTCAGGTTTTTGTTACTGGTTTGTAGGAGGTCTCTCTCTTGAGTCAGGTTATTGTTAATGGTCTGCAACTGGTACTTTTCCTTAGTCAGGTTTTTGTTAGTGGTTCGTAGGAGGTCTCTTTCTTGAGACATGTTGTTGTAATTGGTCTTTAACTGGTCTCTCTCCATAGTCAGATTGTTGTTGCTGGTCAGCAGCTGGTCTTTCTCCTGAGTCAGTTTGCTGTTGCTGGTCTTTAGCTGGTCAAGCGTCATGCTCATGTTGCTATAATTGATTGATTGGTCCACTGCCACCTGGTAATCTGCAACATAGGACATGTGTCATATCATATGTACCATATGATCCAGTCTTTTTCTTTGCTGGGTAAAGATGACATCATGGCTAAAGGAACATAGCCTCGTAGTAAAAATGACGTTATACTCACGGTGGCTTATGATTATGATCCCAGTCAGAAGTAGAACACATAACAAGCCAAGACAGAGTGAAGCAGCTCTGAAGGGTCTCTCTCTTAACCACAGGTCTACAAAATAAAGATAGGAACTTGTAGTCTTGACCTTGTAGGTCAAATAAACACAGACATACAGAAAATATCACTGTAGTCATTATTTTAAGTGTATGCAATCTCCTTTTTTACCTGACCGGTGACTTGCTTTCGCTGGATTGTATGTCTTTAAGCTGTCATCAAATTCCAAGCCCATCATTGTAAAGCTCTGTCAAAAGAGGTCTCCGGTAACAGGATTTACAAATGGCCTTAACATATCAGCCAAACATGTAGATTAGCACAGTCAATTTAACATCATTATCACACAGACAAATTAATATGCTGACGTCATATAGCATTTGAATATGCTTTCACACCTCACAAAGTATAACCTTTAAAAGTGGTTCCGATGTATGCCTCCTCCCCTCTTTAACTTTTTGGTTTAAATGGTTTTACTCCACAGTTCATTTATTCTGCCACTGCAACAATATACGGGATGGCTGCAAATGTTTCGGAATTGTCCACACAA
Source organism: Lota lota (assembly GCA_026745465.1). Lineage (NCBI taxonomy): Eukaryota > Metazoa > Chordata > Actinopteri > Gadiformes > Lotidae > Lota > Lota lota. The sequence goes on along the minus strand of JACYXH010000690.1, from coordinate 3,115,442 downwards.
TGCCCATATTACATTCAATAATTCACCCTGCTTTTGAAAAGGGGTTTCAGAAATGTAATACAAAAATGGATGAACTAACCTGTTAATTCCAGAGTTAAAATACTGAACAGCAGTGATCCGTGAAGACTACTGATGCTGAGTAATGCACCTCATACACGGCATAAAAGTGAGCCCAGAAGAAGGTTGCGGCAATAAATTATGAACAAATCTTCAGGAAAAGGGAAGTGAGAGAAGGCTTGAATCCTGTTAAGAATTTCCTCATATTTATTTCCGGAAAAGTATGGACTAAATGCTAAGAGGAAAATCTGATCCTGTGGGGTTGATGAATAAATAAATACAAGAGCCCGACCGATGTATCGGTTGGCATAATTTATCGTCTCATATTGACCTATAACATATATCCATATCGACGTATGTTTGTCGATATGCGCCGATATGAAATAAATGAAGTCATCACGTAGTTTGTCCTGCAGAGCGTGCTAATGCAGAACATGAAGCTTGGTGTGATTTACAAAAGGTGTCATCACGTAGTTTGTCCTGCAGAGCGTGCTAATGCAGAACATGATGCTTGGGGTGATTTAGAAAAGGTGTCATCACGTAGTTTGTCCTGCAGAGCGCGCTATTGCATAACATGAAGCTTGAGGTGATTTAGAAAAGGTGTCATCACGTAGTTTGTCCTGCAGAGCGCGCTAATGCAGAACATGAAGCTTGGGGTGATTTACAAAAGGTGTCATCACGTAGTTTGTCCAGCAGAGCGCGCTCCCGGATCCATTGTTTAAAATACTCTCAGCATGGTCTGCAGCGCGCGTGCGTATTCGGAGTCAAGCGGTGTCTTCACGGTAAATTGCTAACTAGTTTGTAAAATACATAGTGGAAGGTTAATAAACAATGACCACCTAATTTTCCCTTTTACATATAACGTCACGCCCCTGACAACGGCCGTGTCACTCATGCTTGCCATGTCATCCAGCTGTAGTTTGTCGGTAGGTAGTCAGGATAACATAGCAGACTGAAAGGTAAGCATCAGAGCGTCTTTCTGCAGCAGCGCTGTGGTGGATTTAGTCTGTTGAGTGTTGATTTCACGTTGCCTTGTTACAGACTTGGTGCGACGCAATGCTGGATATGAAATAAACAACGTCCCCATCTTTTGCTCTCCGCGACTACAGGCTCATCATAATGGTTAGCATTTCCAAAGGTTTAAAAAACCGGCTTTCCGCCAGATACGTTGAATGTTTCTCGGACGCCGCAGTCAACCGCTGCCCAGACAGAGCTCCACGCGTCCTTCAGCAGAACATCTGCTGTGTTTTGCTTCCTTAGACATGTTGTAGCTCCAATGCTCGCTAAGTTAGCTAATGGCGGCTGCCGAAACGAAGCTGCATTTTGAGAGAGTGAATGGGAGTATTTATTCACCTGAGAGGGGTTGGATTATTAGTTCCTGTTCTATCAAACCTGTTTGGAGCAAAACGTCAGAATAACACTGCAAAAAAATAGGGGGACTTCAAGATTCCAGATGTTTTCCTCTACTAAAGTCATGGTTAGCGCGTGGAACAAGTGGAAGTGGAAGCCATTTTCCATGATAGGTCCTCTTTAATTAGTTAACCGTAAACAGATATTTACCTATGTCCTAAATGGGTATATGCCGGTGACTTGTCATAAGAGTCTGACTCTGTGACACAATAAATAAGTTGAACTTGAAAACATACTGCAATATACTGGTGAACCCTTGATGAACCTTTTGGACTCTTCTTTAAAAGAGTCATTAGGACTATCGTCCCCACAGCATCTCTTCTCTCCTTGTGCATGCATGTATGAATGACGTTATTGCTTTGAATAATTCTGCATCATTTGAAGGTATTATGTGTAAGAATAATTTGTTTTTCCTCATGACTGCCCCCTTTGGCCGCTAAGGAACTGCAGCTGGCTCAAGTTTGGACATTCAGAGCACCGGAGGGTGAGCTCCATGTGTTGAGGCACAACTGCAATCATAAACTGATGGTGGTTACAATCATAAATAAACGTTGAAAAGTTAAAGAACTGGCATTTTGCCATCATCCGTGATTACACGTTATATTTGCACCGCTTCAAATATAATAGAATCCAACCTGCAGGCTGATCTACGTAACGTAGAAAGACGGGAATGTCATTAGTATTTATGCATGTACAAATGCTACACGTCGTCACTCTAAAGGACAACCAAACCACAGCACCACTTGTAGTTTGGTTTGCATTGTGGAGGACTCCCTCTCCAACTTAAACACTATTGCATGCAAAACCATTGACTGAAACGGTTAGCCGGTTAAATGCTCATTAAGCATTGATGCAACACACCGGTCTTCTGCTTTTTGAAACTGAATAGACCCTTTTCACAGAGGCGCCAAAGGCACCACACACAGGCGTCCCTCATAACATTAATGGTTCTGCTTGTTTACTGGGGTACAGGTAGTTCACCAGACTATTGAATGTAAGTCAGACTAATGTCTGAAACACACTAATGCCCTGGAACACAATCAGACACCAGTTAACGTAAGATTCTTATGGAATGTGAGACCTTACTACTGACTTTGGAGGACGGCTGATTGCAGGACGATTTTTATGGAGTGATGACAGTCGAGTCTTGCTCTTACCTGAAAATAATGCACCTCTCAACAACAGAATGTTCTCTTACCATGGTATGAAATGAATGTTGTGTACATTATGGTAACGTGAGAAGCTACTCCTGTGTTTTGTATGATTATATCAGTATTTCTAAGTGTAGCTTGTGAGACTTTATTCGGCGTAGGTCATTGCATCCACGTGGCCATGCTTAAGCTGCTCCATCCTCTAACACATCCGCTTGTGATCTACATGTTTAGTACATATTTATTATGTGTGTATGTATATAACATAACACACTCACACTATAGATTATGGTGATGCTACCATTATGTCTGTCCATTATGGCACCCATTGTAATCCTAACCATCGCTGGAAAGGAGTCCTGCACTCTGCTTTCCCCGTCAAGGTTTCTTTGAGCTTTGCTTGCCCCCCGGAGGCGCCAGGGGGCGCCAGGGTTAGGGCTATCATGTAATATGGTCTGGGAAGCCCTTTGAGACTAGAGCTGTGTGACGAAGGCCTATGAAAATAACTTTGATTTGACTTATGGTGAAACTGTGATTAAGGGCTATACAAATTAAATGTATTTGACTTGTGATGAAATTACAAGTGTGTGAGGGAGGATGGATGAGATTTACTACAGCACTATAGCATATACAAAATGTGTGTGTATACTGTATATATGTGTGTGTGTGTGTATACTGTATATATATGTATATATATATATATATGTGTATGTTATATTAGAATCATAATAGAGAGAAAGAAAAAAATAAAATGCAGAAAGAAAACAATCTTTAATAGAGTAGTAACAGCAGTTTGTATGCAGAAAGACCCTGGATCTGATGCTGTCTTCAACACTGTTCGATCTCCGATGGCAGGCTATTGTAACGTGTATTGTATTTCACGGCGCCTGGTTCTAGAGAGGAAACAGAGATACACACATGGTCAAATACATAAATGGAACAGATACAGGTACATTGTTTCACATAATTGTGAATGAAAACACAAAATAATTCCCTTTAAGATATTATGTAACCTCACACACTAACTGTGGCCAGAGTTTGCCTATTCCAGCACCAGAGAGCTTTGGGTCTTTGGCATGAGGTTGGCGTCAGAACCAAGAGCAACAAAACAAAACAAACTGAAGCAAATAGCAACTATGTCTTCAAGCCGGGTAATGGTGAGCTATTTTGTATTTGTTATGTTACTTATGAAACAATAAACTAATTTGGTTTTCCACTAAATAATATCAGTCATATTATATTATATTTGGCCACTTTATCTCGTTCTACTTTCCATTGGTCGGCCATTTTGAATTAGAGAGCCTGATTCCCGGGTATTGAGCCATCAATGAATGTTTTCTTCTATAGACATTTAGTAACATGCATACATTTGAACAAAAGCTAAAACGTGCAGTGAAAAGGTACTGGAGCTTAAAATAATTAAATATACCCCCAGAAATCTGTGTCAGAACAGAGATGTACATGAAATATATAATATCTTTGTCAGTCAAATTATATATATATATATACATACATGCCCCTACACATAGATTGTGGCAGATCCATGTTGATGTTGACATGAGGTATTACATGAATCTGGCCTCTGACAGTTATAGTACAAATACCTATTGCTAGGAAGCTATTGCACATTGTTTCACTCACTGTATTTCATCCTACCCATTAGCACTTATGAAGCTACCGTACCTTCAAAGCAGTCTGGAATGCGTAGTGTTCCGTCGATGCACCGGCTTGACACTGCATAACCACAGTTCCTATCATTATTCATGCAGTAGAAAGAAACTGTTTCATCGTGCAACACTTTCTTGTCTCTCAGGTCCTCAATCCAGAGTCTCCTGCCGTTATATAATATCCTCCCTCTCTCTATGTCCACGGAGCAAGGGGCTGTAAAGCAACATACCAGGACAACGAGTGTTACAATTGAACAACTGAAAGGTATATATGTTATTTATGACTAGGGGTCGCTCATTAAAAAAATAGTTTGACGTCTTGAAGAAATCATGTTCGTAAAACTAACTTTGTGAGCATGTTGAACATTGTTGTAACTTTATTACGTTACCGTACACGTTAGAGTTTTTCACAGACATAGATTGTACTTGTGGTAGCTGACGGGGAGTTTGAAAGTGTTTTAAGTTTTTTATTTTTTTAGTTGGTAAGATATGGGATATTCAACAATAATCAATATTCACGCTCTGAATTACAGCGATGTGGTACGATCATAACAGTACTTTCTTATTTGTCTTATTGCCATACTTGGAGACGGTTTTATAAAATGAATAGCTCACGTCAGGCCGTGGTATATGGTTATTATATCACAGCTAAGGGGCCGTCTGCCCTCTTAACCATATAATAATAACCAAATAGCACGGTCTGTCGTGAGCTATTGCTTGATTAACCTCACTTAACATATATGACGTTCCATATGTGTATATTGGAAACTATCGCACACTGTCTTCGCACCAAAAAAACGAAAACCCAACGAATACATGAGTGCTCGTTGAGATTCAGACCATGTTTTCTATTCAAGCCTTTTGATATTTCTGGCATCTCTCTAGTGGTTAGTGAACTCTGAACAATCCTTCACAGGCTATTCACAGACAGGCTTAATGTCTGTGCTTTGGTGAGAGAGCGAGAGAGAGCGAGAGAGAGAATCAATCAGCTCTGCAATGAAATCTGATTTTACCCATTAAAGTGGTTGTTACGTGCAGTGCTTTAGGCCTGCACTTCTATTGCATGCTGGGTGTGTTTGTCACTTTAATTGCCACCACAGAATCCAGGAAATGCTGATTCCTTCCGGATGCCATCCACCTGATTGGTCCACCACTCCTCAACGGCCAATCCGCTTCCACCAAGGAGCATATATATACCTGTGCATTTCCTGTTGGAAGCCCCTTTGCATTTTGACATTGTCAGGGTTAGCGCTGCTCTTATGGTTAGCTTGTGCTACTTCTCCTGTCCCTTTATGATTTTCCTTTGTCGGGAAAGGGCTAGGTGAGTTTGGGGTACCCTTTTCATGTGCATCACGTAGGTTGTCCTTTGTTAACTACACTAGGTTAGTGGTGTGTGCCAACCCTGTATTTTTGTTAAAGTAGAGAGTAGGAAGGTTTGTTTTTCATTGATGTCTACTTGCCTCTACTTTTAGGAAGACTTGTTTTGTTATGATACGTTCTTTGATTTGGCACCACCTGCAGTCCTTCCACCATCCCCCCCCCCCCCCCCCCCCCTGACCTTTTCAAACATTTCAACTCTACCTGTAAGTAGAATAAAACACCTCCGGCCTGTATATTTAGAGGCAGAAAAACAAACACCAAGCCCTTTGAGGAAACTAGGCCTACCGCCACATGCAGGCTTTGGGGACCACTGTCCTGTCTCCAGGCATTGGACATATGGGTTTCCAGAGAGGACGTAGTCTCCCCTGCAGCCGTACTTGATGGTGTCCTTGTAGTTTCTCATGGTAAGGGAGGACATGTGACCATGATCGATTGGTTCTGGCCTTGGGCAGGTCACAGCTGGATCAAAGAGCAGGTGGTCAAGCACAGCATATTCATGCAACATGATCTAGATCCAGCAGTCCTACTATGCTACAGCGACCTTCTTGGAGGAGACGGCACAGAGGCTAGGCCGCAAACTAAAAACCGAAAAGGGTGGAATCACGCCGTGTTTCCTGTTTCGTTACAGAGATGTTCTACTGAAAAGAAACTGAAGCTTTCAGAAGTGGATTGAAAACTGATTTGAAAACTTTACAGACAATATTTTTTAAGAATGTCGTGTGTGGACACGATGTTTTAGCTTCCCACCGGGAAAGGTTTACGAGGTTACTGGCTGTGTTCGCACACGCTTGAAGACCCTCGTCTTCAGCAACGTGATTGGTGGAAACTAATATGAAGCGAATGCCAGTGAAGCCCAGATCTGAGCTCATGTGCCATCAGACTAGACTGTTAATGTAGTCTGATTTCTGAGACTAATTCATGCGTAGCTACAGCACAGGCCAGGTTCTTTAAGGGCAACCGTCACACTTGCCAGAAAAAAAGGAATAAAGTTGGACCATTAGTTGAGCACTACAACGGCTTCCACAACTACTTCTTACCTTTACACACAGGTGGTTCTGTCCAGTTTCCAGAGGAGGTGCATTCTGCTCTTGGGTTTCCGATGAGGGCCATAGGAGGCAGACATTTGTACGTCCCTTTCACACCAAAGTTGACACTTTCCCCAATGTTCCTCCGAGTGTCGTACACTATGACACCGTTCTCCGGGATTGGAGGCGGACCACAGGTCACAACTGGACAAACAGACACGTGATGTGTAAGCACAGTCAATTGCGTTTAAATGAAGTAAAACAATTGCAATAATTTACATTTTCGTATATATATGAATATACTTTAATTAATTGATGATTAGAATTTTGTTCAAGAAATGATGATACATTTTGTTCATTCATTACACAGCTAGACAGCGTTTTTTTTTTAAATGTACACACACTCACAAACAAATCAGTTCATACCTTTGCACTCTGGAGCTGATGCGCTCCATGCTGCATTTACTTGGCACACAACACTGCTGGCTCCATGCAAATTGTACCTGCAGGGACCAAGCCAACAACCATTGCATAACCATTCACTGCAACAACAAAAAAGCCTTGCCTATTTTGGTTGTGCTCATTTATTTAAACGCCACAGGTTTTTGTCTATTGGAGCATGTGAGTGCACATTTCCCAAAAAGTACTTTAATAAGGCAGTGAACAAAATTAATTCACAATACAATACAATATTTAATAGTTGAGTGTTACTGCAAGAATCATGTGAGTACATTAAATGCACCATATATATTTATATATATATATATACACATAGGGTTTAAATGTCCTGTTGAGAGTTTAACATTCGAGGAACTGCTGTATCTCCCTTACCCCTCGTTGCAGGTGAAGTTGACTCTACTCTGGTAATAATTATCCTCAAAGTGCATCTCTCCATTGACAGGGGCTTCTATGGCAGGGCACTTCTTTGCTAAAGCAGAGAAAACGGAAAGATAACTTTGACGGGAAGTGCTGCTGGCTCTAGAATTGTTTTGTCAGTTTGCCCTCTATGCAGTACGTCTGGACAAAACTCATCTTGATGACTTGGACCTTCCATTTAAGTACCTGTGGCTTAGGATTGCATTGGTTGTTAATCAATTATTATTTTCATTGACAATTTATCAATCAATTGTTCATTATTCAAGAATTCTACAAAATATCATAAAGAATGGAACATGTATGTATTGTTCATTTTGGAACAATCGAATCGACGATTCGTCTTTGTACTACAATCAGCAATCGTTTTTTTTATTTTACATGATAAATTACAGACTGTATTTTTCTCATCAGAGATACCCACGCTGACACACGAGTTGAGTCTTGCTCCATGTTCCCCGATTGGTGCAGATGATGATGCCGACGCCACTTTGGGTGGTGTAGCCCGGTGCACACGTCAGACGAGCCTCCGTCCCTGGAGGAGATAACAGCTGCAGCCCCAGGGCCTCCACATGGGGCATGAGGACAGGTCTGGGACATCCTGTTTGATGCAACCATGTGTCTATTTTTGACACTGCACTTTTTTCGTTTCGCTCGTCGGCACTTTCATGGGTTCATGTTAGTGGAACATCCTGCAGTCGCTGCAGAGATCAGCTTCCACTCTAGAGAGTGATACTTTCAAACATAGAGTTTAATAATTGTAACCGTGCAACCTTATTAATACAATGGCCGACGCAAGTTGATTCGATTTGATAAAAATGGTGTGTGCGGTCATAAGTAGGATGTAAAACAGGATGTATTTCCACTTCAACAATAAACCCCATGTAACCATGCTGACTGATGTCCTTGCTCGCGCCCATTGTCCCAAGAAAAAAACACTGATTCTCACAGTGATGGGCTAATAAGATAGAATGCAATGTATCCCGTACAGTGCATTATGCATGTGTTAGATTGCCTAGCACATGACACCGTATGTTTGATGTGAACTGCTTGCCAACAGTGTTATCCATCGTGTCTCCTTGCTTCATGGGCCGTAGAAAGAAAGAGGGCGGGAGTATTGCCACTGGCTCTCCAAGGTATAGCTCTATTCACGTTTTATTTTTGCTGACATCCCTGTCATCGAGTTGAATTGAATCTCCCTGCTATCCAATGCTGCCTGTTTAAATTCTGCGTAACATGCCCTTATCACCATGCCATCATCGTAGGACAACACATAGGAATCCGATTTGTGTCAAAGTAATCAAACAAATGATTCTCAAAAGTAAAATGTATAAATTGCAAACAAATCATTTGTGTACAATTGGTCTTTTACATTATTGCTAATATTTATTTGTGGTTTACAGTTCCCTCTGCTTCTTTCTCGCTGATCAGACTTTGGCCCTCCCTGTCCGCTTTGCGTATACTTTATAAATAATTTACTGCCAGCTCTCTCATTGGCGCTGCCTGACTTTTTGTTTGCAGTTCTGACTGTTCAACAGTTGTCTGCTTTGAAACAACATTCAAGAAGGAACAACATAGAAGATTAATCGTTTCAAATCAACGTTTGTCAGAAACCCAAATACAGACTAGTATTTAAATGTTTTAATATATAAGACATAAGCCTTTATATATTAACCTTTAAGACAGGACCAGCTGCTCCATACATCATGCAAAGGGAAAAGGGAACAACTGGAGGCAAATAAAGTATGAAAATATATAATGAAACAAATATAAAGCCATACACACACACACACACAAACACTCACACATACACACACAAACACTCGTGGGCACACACAAAACCTCACACATACACACCCTTGAGGCCCCAGAATATTACAAATTAAAGATTTGAATATATACAATAAAAGATTGCGGTACCTTCATCCTCTGACTTCACGATGGGTAGAAATGGACCCGACAGAAATATAGCCAGTAGGAGACGCATGTCTGCTTGCTTTACCACGACCTCTAAGCCGCTGTGTGACTTCTTCTAAAGGTAAACAGATAATATTGAATGAGCTTACTGGCAATCCTACTGTTTCTCAGAAGGTCCTGCCTTTTTATTACAGGCGGAGGGGGAGTCTGTTGTAACAGTACCTTTTGTGACATTAAAACACAGCAGACTTGCATTTTGTTAACTCCTAAAATTAACTTTTAGGAGATTCTTAAGTTTAACTGACTTTACGTAAAAAATTGAATCACCGTAAAGAGCCAGTTAACTTTTGCTTTAAATGTGGTAATATGTCTTATATGATCGTCAACATCAACATAGTAATCTATGCCATTGTATCACTGTTACTGAAATAAGACTGTAATTTAGAGAAAACAGGAGTCAAATCCTTTTCCAGTCTCCCCAAAACACTGTGTGAACGTTCCACTGTGCTTCGAAGGCATGTAGGTCTTAGTGACTGTGTTACTGGCGCCTTTCGACCTGACGACCTAGGAACACCAGCCGCGAGGTGTGTAGGTCTTTGTGACTGTGTTACTGGCGCCTTTCGACCTGACGACCTAGGAACACCAGCCGCGAGGTGTGTAGGTCTTAGTGACTGTGTTACTGGCGCCTTTCGACCTGACGACCTAGGAACACCAGCCGCGAGGTGTGTAGGTCTTTGTGACTGTGTTACTGGCGCCCTTCGACCTCACGACCTAGTAACACCAGCCGCGAGGTGTGCGGGGATGTGTGGCACACTGTCTGGGCAGCGGTTGACTGCGGCATCCGAGAGGGTTAAGCTTCTCATTATGACACCACGTTGTGTGGTGCATTTCATGTACAACGTCGCCCCCTCCTTCCTAGAACTCTCGTCCCAAAACGCATTTTAAAAATCACATAGTGTTCGAATTCCAGCTGAAACGGTGGGTTCACTGGCTCTTTAACAGATTCAGGTGGTTGTCGTTTGACGGCTGAAGTCTTTTGTATCAGTGGATCCTTTCAGATTCATCTAATTGGGTTCAAAAAGCACATCTTTTGGATGTTTGCTTAGTGTGGTGGAAGTGAAAAAACAGAGGAAAAGAAAATGTTACCCAACGTGGACATTTGCTTAGAAAAATCAATATCTTGCATCATGTTTTTGAGTTTTCCTAATTGCATCATCTGTTCATCAAGTGTTTGTAAATGGTGAAGTGTGTGGTAATACCCCCTTCCCCTTACTCAATGCTGCTGTGTCTACTGGGAACACCTCCGCTAGGCTCAGATTCCTAGGAAAATCACAAGTGTGTCTTTTGCGATCGTGACATGTGAGACTATCCATTGATAGCGAGGACATCAGCCAACAAACATTGGATGGAAAAGAAATAACTAAATATTGGTCAAAACGGTGGTCAAAAACGGTGGTCAAAAGTGTGACGGGGTGGTAGACTGAGGTTTGAGTAGATCTTTTTGGTTAATAAAATAAACTGTTTCTCTGAATGCAAATCAACACCCTATATCGGTGTCTCCTTCACACTTTCAATAGGTAGTCTTTATTTATTCCAAGACACTTAATAATTATATTAGCTTCTGATGTTTTTTGTATGGCTTTTAATGAAATGAGTTTGACAAGCAGTGGATATATGCAAAAGGCAAAATACAAAAGTAAGATGCAGCAAAAGAAGACCAAACTCTTGTCAAATCCAAGCTTTATTGCGTTCTAGTTGTCCATGACCACTCGCCCTTGTCCTGGGGTAACTGGTGGGGCTCCCTCTGTGTTAGGCAGGCACAGCAGAGCTTGAAGGACCAGAAGGGAGGGGACCACACATGGTGATCTCCGACGGCAGAGTCTTTGGCCTCAGTGTGTACTCCACCTTTCCTGGTTCTAAAAGCAGGCAACAGCAAACCGGATTATGTTGTGGCCATTAGGACATTCCCAAGGACAATTTTGTGGGAACTACATTTATGTTGGAAGGGATTACACAAAATGGTGTATTATTTAAAAAGTAACAGCACGGCTAGAGTCTCATCACCATTCTAAACTAATACACAACTCCTCCTCAATTTGCATTAGCTGGGGAGGACTACTGAGGACCATGGATGTCTACTGTTTGGCTGATTGACACTTACCCTCAAAGCATTCTGGGAGTGTCAGGGTACCGTCATTGCAGGTGGAGGCGACTGGGTACCCGCATTTCTCCACTTTGTTCTTGCAGTAGAAGACCACGTGTTCCCCGTGGAGAACCCTGTTAGGTTTCAGATCTGCGATCCAAAGCTTCCTGGCATTGTAGGAGATGCGGCCTCTTTTGATGTTGACTGAACACGGGGCTGTGTGGAGACATTACAGCAGGCGGTCAGTGTCTGATAAGCTCATGTTCAGATGGCTCTCTGAACCCCAGGCTCTTCTACTGTCCACCGGAAGGGTTACGGTTGTCCCCTCGGCCGGGGGGCACCGAGGGCCGTGTCTAATGAGTGTTCAGCTGCAGTAATCGTGAATGGAAGGGGCCTCACAGCGGTCCTCAGAGGCTGTGAGGCCCCGAGGTTCAGTTCTGACTGGGGAACGCTCAGCTCGCCGCTCTCACTCATAATGACATCATTCTTTGTGACTTGTTCTGACGCTCTGTGGACTACGCGTAGCAGCGAGTTTATGTGACATCGCGTTTTTATTGGATCCCCGGGGTTATAGTGAGTGTGTGTGTGTGTGTGTGTGTGTGTGTGTGTGTGTGTGTGTGTGTGTGTGTGTGTGTGTGTGTGTGTGTGTGTGTGTGTGTGTGTGTGTGTGTGTGTGTGTGTGTGTGTGTGTGTGTGTGTGTGTGTGTGTGTGTGTGTGTGTGTAAAAGGTGCTAAAAGGAAGCCAACATGAGGATACCTTTTAAGAGGTACTTCACAATGGATGGCCATCACTCACCCCTGCAGACAGGCTTAGTGGACCAGTTTCCTGTGTTTGAGCACTGGATCTCTGCCTGTCCGTCCAGCACGTAGTGGTCGTTGCAGGCGTACCTAACCGTCTCCTTGTAGCCGTGGGTCCTCATGACAGCGAAGGTGAGGAAGCCGTTAGGGATCCCCTCGGGAATGGAACAGCTGACATCTGGGATAACGCATGGTAAAAGGTGTGCCATATTGTCAGGGTCACAGTATTGTCTGGGTTAGGGAAACAGAGGAATGTGGTTTGATCGTGAGGATCGTGATAGTGCCTACTGTCTACTGCTTACTTTTACATTATGTCACACCTCAACAGTGTTATCAGTGGTTGGAATGAAATACCTGCCCCCTAAGCCAATTTTGATTTTAAGATCGCTCCTGGCTAATTTCTGACCAATCAGGGTATCTCTTCCCCGAGTGGTTTGGGATCCAGGGGATCCAGGTGTGGGAAATGCAGCACTTCTCAATGGTGGACAAAAGTAGGAAGGGAGGGAGCGCAGAGGAGGGGACGCTTATTCGATTGTTCAGTTCCAAAATGGTGCTCTTTATGCTCTCTCTCTTTGCAACTCTCAAATCTGATCTACATCAGCTTTAAGGGAGAAAAGTTGAACCAATTGGAATGCAAAAACAAGTTAGAAAATTAGATGTTGCAGGTTATTTATGGCTTGTTGAATTGCTGAAGTTTTTTCAATACTTTCCTCTTTTTACCTTAATTTGAAGGGGGAGGTACAGATGGACGATAGCCTAAGCCTACCTAAAGATACGTCTTGCAAGGTTTGTATGTAGAACAGTTAGGTAGGAAGACATTTGCGTCTTTGAATCAACCACCTTTTCCATGTAAAAACATAAATCCTCAAATGAGATATCTGATAGCACTTTTTAGTCGGCGGGAAGTTGGATTTACCGCGACAAACGGGGGGTTCCGTGGCCGTTCCGTCTGCCTTGCACTCCCCTCTCTCAAAGCTTGGTGCCTTCGGTGGGTTGCACTCATACGTCCAGCCCTGCCCGTACATGGTGGTGGTCGCAGTGTGCGTCTTGTCGAAGACAAACCTGCCCTCTCGGGGCGCCTTTGGTAGCGCACAATTCACCGCTGTTGGGGGGAAGACTGACAGTTGAACGTCTATTTTTTTCCCTTACCTGCTCACCATTGCCTGGAGTGAAAAACGAAGTACCCAAAATAAAATTAAAGAAATATGAAGGAAACATAGAATTAAACATAGACACGACAATGCCACCCATTTTTGGCCTATGGTTGTAAAAAGTGCTTCTCATATTAAAGGTGCAGAGGCATTTAGTGGCATATAGCAGAACGGACTTGGCAGAAATGGAATACAATATTCGTAAGTGTATAATCCCATGAAAATAAGAATCGTTGTGACTGTTAGTTAAGATGAGCACTTCATATCTACATAGGCGGACATGTTGCAACACCATGTTTCTACAGTAGCCCTGAACGGACAAACGGCTGAGAGAACGCATTTAAAGAAAACATGTTTCAGGCTAAGAGTTGTAGGAAAGAGGGGGGCTTGTCATCCCCATGGCTATGACCCATTTGTGGTTCTTTTTTGGTGCCGTTGTTGTGTAGGAGCGTTATAGTGAGCGATGTTGAATAAGCAATGCACACACTCTGTGGTGTTCTACTATGAGTTTCCGAGAAGCTGATCCCTCTCTTGGGATCAAAATCAACCGCCGGTTCCAACAGAGCTCCACACACACACACACACACACACACACACACACACACACACACACACACACACACACACACACACACACACACACACACACACACACACACACACACACATATAGTGTCTGAGAAACATAACCCTCTTTCGGATGCGCAGCAGTTTTAGGACATCCATGTTTTGGAGACGTGAATTCTTGAGGTTGATTTCCTGTTCAATAACTAAAAGTAGGTTATCACTCTTTCGAGAGTAGTATTGCATGTAGTATTGAAAGTAGTACGGGAAACTAGTAACGTCTGTGTATTACGTTTTGTTTTGGGCTTTTGTGAGTTTGTCCCATTCTCATTCTCTCTCTCTCTTTTGGCTGTCCTTCACTGTCCTTCAGGATAAATACAACTAACCTTACACACTACAACTCACCCTACACAATACAACTAACCCTACACACTACAACTAACCCTACACACTACAACTCACCCTACACAATACAACTCACCCTACACACTACAACTAACCCTACACACTACAACTCACCCTACACACTACGACTAACCTTACACACTACAACTCACCCTACACAATACAACTCACCCTACACAATACAACTCACCCTACACACTACAACTCACCCTACACACTACAACTAACCTTACACACTACAACTCACCCTACACAATACAACTCACCCTACACACTACAACTAACCCTACACACTACAACTCACCCTACAACTAACCCTACACACTACAACTAACCCTACACACTACAACTCACCCTACACACTACGACTAACCTTACACACTACAACTCACCCTACACACTACAATTCACCCTACACACTACAAGTAGTGATTTTCTATTAGCACTACCTTTGCACAGGGGCGGAGGATGGCTCCAGGTTCCGTCAGCTAAACAGCTACTCTCATTGGCTCCGTTCATGACATATCTGCATAAAACACAAGCACATGTCAACCAGGACCGTTGAGGAATTTTCCATCTTAAAGGTGCAGTGTGTAGAATTTAGTGGCATCCAGCGGCACGGACTTGGAACAAATTGAGTATATAATAAAGTATGTTGAAATGAGTGTATAATCCCATTCAAATATCAATCTTTGTGATTTCGTTACCTTAGAATCAGAATTCATCAGAAGATTAACCCTCTCTCGGACGCGACTCATATAGCTTATGAAGACGAGCTTATGCGCCGTCCTTTCACCAAAATATCCTATGTATTTAGAGGATTCATTCATCTCCGTGTAAACTAGTGTAGCGAATGGCAGTTTGCAGATGAAGAGGGTTATGATAAGTGCGTGTGCATTCTTTCATTTCTGTTGTTTGCAATCTGCAACCTCACCGCTAGTTGCCATTCAATTCTACACACTGGACTTTTAATGCTTACCCTTCGTCACATGTGTAGTTCAGCACAGTCTTGAAAGGAACCTGGGTTCTGCCTGGCACTAGAGCCTGCAGAGGCCTGGGGATAGGACAGGTTCTAGCTGAAGAAAAACAGGGTAACAAAGTAGGTGAATATGGAAGGAACTGTAGCAATCTGAACTGTTTTTGTATGAATGTATGAAAAGAGAAAAAAACGGAATAAAAAAATATATATATTGTATATCTGTATTGATATAGATATAGAAGACGAAGTAGGGGAATACAGTATTAGGTTTGCTGGTGGGTTTAAGGAGGTTAGCTCTGCATAAGAATGCTCTCTAACAGGGTATCACGCTACTGGTTGGCAGCATGCGACAACCTGTCGTGCATCATGGAGACGGCAGCTGATGACATCATACTTAGTTTTGCCTGTTTGAACCAATCCTGAAATTCAGATTACAATCAAATTCATGCAAATGCCAATGTACACTCAACTTTAGCCGTCCATTTTGCCTTAAATAAGCATGAAACCTTTAGATACCTCATGATCCGGCCTTAAGTGACCATTTGAGGTCCAAAACCCCTTTCTAATTATTGTTCAAGTCATTTAGTCAGTATAGGTCTATGAAGGGCCATGGGACCCGGAGGCCAACTGGTTGAACTCACGTGTGCATGCCAGGTCAGATGCGGTCCACTCCTGGGCAGGGGTGCAGGCCAGCTTGCGTGGAGCTGTGGTGGAAGGTGTGTAGCCCTGTTCACAGGCTAAGGTCACTTCCTCCCCAACGTCATACATGCTCTTAAGACTGGACACGTCAACACCATCGGGCACGGGCGGACGGCCACACGCTGATCAGAGGGGACCGACTTCAGCGTTCAGTAACGGCTCGGCCATAGTTTGTAATCCAGGTGTACATTTCAAAAACACTTTACAGACGTAAATAGAGATGGCCCCTTTTGCTGAGTCGTCCACCAGAGAGGACTAGTATAACATTTCACCTTTCTAGAGAAAGACGGCGTGAGGGAGAGACTTTAGAAATGAATAAACAATTGAAAGGACAATGGTCCATACCTTTTTTGGATGTCACTGTTGTGTACAAGGTGACTTGGCAGAGAAGCAGGAGAGCCAGTGGAGCCATCTTGTCTGGAGATCAGCAGGATGTGCCCACCCCAGCAGGGCTAGAGGAGGCATATTGGTACCATGCAGCCATCAACCAATCAGAAGACCTGATTGATTCAACTCAAAGGTCAGCGCCATTGCATATTTGTTCAGAGTTGAAGAATAACTTTCAACTTGGGATAGGGTGCAAGACCCGCACAGAGATGCATCATGTGCCTCATATATCTCTATACAGCTACATAGAGATATACCTCATATATCTCTATATAGCTCTATACAGAGATGTCTATGCGTCATATCTATATAGCTATATAGAGATATATGAGGTATATATATCTCTATATAGCTATATAGAGGATTATTCATCTCTCTAATTATCTGTATGTTTCTGTCTGTCTGTCTGTCTGTCTTTCTACTGGTTGTTTGGGTGTGTCTATTTATTGCAACACATACCCAAATAACCAGAAGAATCTTGAAACATTGTAATCATTAACATCAAATCATAATGTCATACCACTTTTCTGGATTCAATTCTCAATAATGCCTTTAATCACCTGTGATATGCCTATTATATCCCTCACCAACTTTCTCAATCATAAGTGTCTACATTGGCCGACAACCTGCAACTTGTGGGGTTTAAGCATGTTTTCAACCGTATAGTGTGAAAGTAAATGATAAAAGGTCAACATTGGGGTACGGGAACCATTTTGTGTTTCATTTTCTTCACCTTTCCAAACAGGCTCTGTGTGGAGCTGCCCCGTCAGGTCTGTCTCCTAGGAGCGTGTTTTACAGGCTTCAGGGCTGAAGAAGACCTTCTCTCTGTCCTGTTGGTCGGCTTTGTGTATGTATTACTTATGTGGAATATTGCATTCTAATGAAAAACGTCCACTGCAGGTGAATCAACTACATTCCCTTTTTTCATGACTACATTTAAAGGATCTGGTATCGGAATTCTGCCGAGGCAAGAAGCCTGTAGGATATGATGTCAGGCCCTAGTGGTGGGACAGAGCGAGCAGCTGGTGTTGGTGTGGAATTATCCACAAAACACAACAAAGTGCAATGAGTAGTTGAATGAGTTGAATGGAAACAGAATCCAAGCATACACTGGACCAAGCAAACCCCCACCACATGAAGTAAGCTTCTCCCCTATGTGTGACCTGCCCCATCCGAGCAGGCAGTGCCCTCAGTTCAGCTGAACAACACCTGGACTGGACCAGTGACTCTGAGGCCCTCTACAGGACCCATGTGGCCCTCTGAGCAGGCAGGGGCCTCAGTTCAGCTGAACAACACCTGGACTGGACCAGTGACTCTGAGGCCCTCTACAGGACCCATGTGGCCCTCTGAGCAGGCAGGGGCCTCAGTTCAGCTGAACAACACCTGGACTGGACCAGCAACACGGGTTGATTAATGTAATAATATTTATGCTGCGTTGGAATTAATTTGATTTGAACCTAAGAAGTTAAATGAAAACTCCTTGAGCGAGCCTTGGTTGGACACAATAACAAACAGACCAGATCAAGCGACAAGTAAAGAAAGGATTTGTATTTCCCCTCCTCATGGAGTCTGTCAGTTGCAAAAACAAACCCTTTTATGCAAGCATACAAGCACTTTGCTCATGTCTGGCTGTGCACACGCACGCGCACGCACACGCGCACGCACACACACAAACACACACCCGCACGCACGCACGCACACACACACACTCATACGCAGGCACACACACACGCACACACACACACACACACTCCCACGCACGCACACACACAAACACACACTCACATATACACACACACAAACAAACAAAACAAATAGACACACACACATACACACCTTGGACTGTATAATTGGATTACACAACACACTGGACTCACTTTATTTATATTTATGTTTATATATACCTTGCCCACACCATGTGCAGTATAATGACTCCTTATATCCTGTTCTCATCCATATACATATGATTCTTGTTGCACTTTAGTGTACGATGTCTTGTTTTGTCATTGCTCCTCTCAACTTGCTGGCAGCTGTAACATCTGATTAAATAAGAAGTTATCCTATCCTCCTTTGTAATAGTTCAGGGAGTTTTTAGTGGACGAATGTTAATTTGCCCATACTACTTTCACATTCTCACTGTGTTGGCCAGACAACCTTCAATGTACACGTTTAGCACTATTTATCATAAGATAATAAGATCTACTTTACCCTGACCAGATGAAAGGACAGTAATGTGAATGAAATGGGACACCAACTATTCATATTAAATAAAAATATGCATATATATATATATAATAGTATTCTATTTTATATCCATGAACTTGATTTCCTTGCTGGTGTCATTCTCCACACGCTGGCGCTCCAGTAGTTCCACAGTCCTCCAGTGAGACCGAGCCAGCAAGGCATGCCTTGCGTGACATCATCCGCAGTGGAAGAAGGAACCGAAGAGGCCAGTATATTATATATATATATCTATATATATATATATATATATATATATATATATATATATATATATATATATACTGGCCTCTATTACTATTATATATATATAATAGTATTCTATTTTATATCCATGAACTTGATTTCCTTGCTGGTGTGTCATTCTCCACACGGTGGCGCTCCAGTTCCACAGTCCTCCAGTGAGACCGAGCCAGCAAGGCATGCCTTGCGTGACATCATCCGCAGTGGAAGAAGGAACCGAAGAGGCCAGTGCGAGCTGTCACTGAAGCAACCTAGTTGTAGCGGCGGACAGGGAAGCCAGTGTCTCCAGTTACAACCGAGTGTAGATCACATCCCTACACTTTTACTGATTTAACTTAACTCTGCGCGTCTCAGAAATCTCCGTTGGACTCCAAGACGTGCACAGGAAGAGCGAAAAAGCTTTGGTTTTTTGGCCATGGCTGATGTTAGTTCAAATGAGTCGTCCTCCTCCGACGTGGCGAATAGGTTCGCCCGCAAAGGTGCTTTGAGGCAAAAGAATGTCTTCGAAGTGAAGAACCATAAATTTATCGCGCGATTCTTCAAGCAGCCGACTTTCTGCAGCCACTGCACCGACTTCATCTGGTAAGCGGGGTTCCTCCGAGCCTGTTGCACGTCGGACCAGTTCCGAGCGTCATGCGGCGAGACGCGGCCCACAACTTTTGTTACTTCCAAATGCAAACTGCGGGGAATGGTAATGGTTTATCCATTGGTTTCAGGAGATATTGTGCTTGACTTTTTTTTGAAGTAGTGACTGGTCTGTTCGTCTGTTAAACATTTCACTGTGGTACATTTGTAACCCAAGTTTATCACCGATTCTCCGCCAGTAAAAATACCAAAATGAATCCGTCAAGACGCTCCATCCTTTCCTTTCCCGTTACCAAGTGTTTCCAAATGACTGGTTACTGTTCGTTGCAGTAGACCAGTAATGCTTTTTTTTGTTAAATAGTAGCTGTATTAGCACATTACATCACATAGTAGGCGTCTTCTTATGTCACTAATGTATACAGCGACTCTGTTTGTACTTGGAGAAGGAGCCTTCTGCTGTTGAATGGGGTGCGTTCCTCCAGTACTTAGGCCTATCTCAATGGCTCTACATTACAATCTGAACGCTGCCTTGGGTGGTTAGTCATGCGCCAATGAATAGCTAATTCAAAATAACGTAAACAAGGTTGTTTATGTGCTACTTTATATGGTTTTATGGTCTTCAAATGAAAGTGCTGTGTGTGTGTGTGTGTGCGTGCGCATGCGTGCGTGCGCGCTTCTACAATACTTGTACTTGTACTTGGCTGTTAATAAACTGCAGCTCAACCTTGAAATGGTTGGAACAGATGAATCGAGAAGCCGACAGAAAGATGTGATACAAATCTTTGAAATGTCTTTCTCTTTTTCACAGGGGGTTTGGAAAACAAGGCTTCCAGTGCCAAGGTAAGATGGAGTCTGATTGGCGTTCACACTCACACATCCATGAGACTTAGACGTTGGGTCTATGTGTAATATGCAGTAGACAAAACTCTTCATAGCTGATGGGTCTCTCTGTTTCTTTCTTTCCTGTTATTGCTTCTTGGAGGCTATGCCTCGCTCTGTCTTATGTCATGGCCTCGATCACATAATGATTAAGCCCAGTTGTTACTATCATTACCTGGACTCCTTCCAGGTAATCCTCACTCCTTTGACGATAGCAAGGCTGAACCGCGGACCCGGGGACACACACCTGGTTTAATGGAGAGGTGACCTACTCCACAGACACCATTTATGGCCGTTTGTTACAGAGATGGCGACAGATGATAGCTGTTGAATTAGGTGGTGCTGCTGTGGTGAACTATGAGCAATCATAATCATAATAATAATAATGTGGGCTAAGACTATCATTTGTACCATAATATGTTCTCCATTCCTGATCAAACGCACAGTTGACTGCAGTTACAGTGCCCTCCCCCTCCCCTCTCCTTGTCAGAATCACCAGGCCCAGAGGAGTGGCTGGTCGCTGGCTGACTGATGGCTGTAATATAACAGGAGTAGTGTTGGGCACAGTTTCTCTTTCTCCCCGTGCGGCAGCCCACAAACAGGAAAGTCTAATAAAGGCCAACCCTTTATTTCATGTGACACGTGACCCAACAGAGATTGATTGACAAAAAAAAAAACACGCACATGCACACACACACACCCTCGCTTTTATGTCTTGTGCGCCTAACTCTCTGTCTATCTCACTCTCTCTAACACACACATGCTGTGTGTTATCCGGGTTTTCCCTGTCAGGCTGTATCTGTGGATATCTATGTTGCTCAAGGCCACTGTATGTTTGGCATTCTGTTGTCTTGATGAATGGGATGAGGATCATTATGAGGAGGTGATTCCGTCTCTTCACCTGCGCCTCTGGCTGCTTCCTGTGGACTACGGTGCTGATGTCTAGTGAGCCAGGGTGCAGGTAGCCGGCTCCCCGTCTAATGTGGAAACCACTGGTGCTGCCAGGGCCTAAAGCCAGACTTGGCAGCCCAGGTAGTAGACCTGTTACATGTGTCCTACCATGGCAAATAGATGGGACAGGACACTTAGTTTAATATATACCCTTTCAAATGAGTGAGATTTCAACAGCAAGCTAGTACTATGTTGTCTTGTCCTGATATTCCTCGATTTCATCAATCGATAGTGATAAGGCTGTGGACAGCTGAACTTCAGCTGAATGTAATAATAACCGTTAGCCCTTAACATTTAGGTGTGTGTGTGTGTGTGTGTGTGTGTGTGTGTGTGTGTGTGTGTGTGTGTGTGTGTGTGTGTGTGTGTGTGTGTGTGTGTGTGTGTGTGTGTGTGTGTGTGTGTGTGTGTGTGTGTGTGTGTGTGTGGGGGGGGGGGGGGTGTTACAGAGGTCTCATTGTAGAACTTACAATCAGCTGCATTATTGTAAGCATGTGTGGGTAAATGCGGTTGAAGCATCTTTTGATGGAGAAATGCATCTGGGCTCAACCAGGGATGGAAGCACAACAACAACGAAGGGGTTGTGGCTGAGACACATGACTGGATTTAAGTCAACACAAGCACTGTTCAAAACCTTTTGGCCCCCGCTCTCCCTTCGCAGAGCCTAGAATGTCTTTTAACACACTAAAATATAATGAGGAAATCCTCTTGATTTACATTGCACCTTAATATATGGTTTCACAAGGTGCGTGGGATAATGTATTAGATGGAATCACAATAGTATAGCTTTACAGACACAAACCAAACACAATTTATTACTAAGGTAATGCTAGGTTGTTGATGATTGGCAAATGTTAAGAGGTGGTGGTTTTCCATACTCAGCCCGTTTTCTGGAATACGGCTGCAGCGTTTTCCCTAAACACCGGACCAATCTCAAAAGCCGTTGTCGCTGTATTTCGGTACCTATGATTCGATGAGATTCAGATTCATGAGGTCGCGATTCGATTACAAAATCAATTCTCTGTTCAAAACGAATCCCGATACAAAATCGTTTCTCAATCCAGTACATAGGGCTGCTCTTTTCAGGATTTACTCGGGTCAAATGTGCGCTTTGAAGATGCTGGGGCAAATGATGGCATGGCAGCAGAGTATAGTGTGTACTATAAGATTATGTCGTTTTATATTTTGAAAAGTTATCAACCGATTGGAATAATGCAAACACAAAGGCAAATCGATTTCTGGACGTTTTGAAGTGATCCAGAGAAATAGAAGAGAAGAAGCGCGATTCTTAGGTGACTCTATTCTCCCCCACCGCTAATGTGTAGGCATATCAACCCCTCCTCTCCCTCTCTCGCTCCCCCCCCCCCCCCCCCCCCCCCCTTTTAATTATATCTGTTCCAAAGCCCTTTTGATGTGCCTGCTGTTTGAAGTGAACCTGCTGTATGTCTGAGTGCCACCGTGTGTTTGGACAGTGTTCAAAACATCCTAGAGCACATCCGCCATGGCCTGGGCCTCATAAGGCCGTGTTGACAGGCCAGTGGAAAAGGAAACAGCCCTGTGCCATCGTCTGGGCTCACGTTGGCAGGACCAACCTTTACACATCACTGCTCCTCTGCTCCTGCTCCTCCACCTGGTGTTTACACCGTCCCTCTGCTCCTCCTCCTCCTCCACCTGGTGTTTACACCGTCCCTCTGCTCCTCCTCCTCCTCCACCTGGTGTTTACATCGTCCCTCTGCTCCTCCTCCTCCTCCACCTGGTGTTTACACCGTCTCTCTGCTCCTCCTCCACGTGGTGTTTACACCCTCCCTCTGCTCCTCCTCCACCTGGTGTTTACACCGTCCCTCTGCTCCTCCTCCTCCACCTGGTGTCTACACCCTCCCTCTGCTCCTCCTCCACCTGGTGTTTACACCGTCCCTCTGCTCCTCCTCCTCCACCTGATGTTTACACCGTCCCTCTGCTCCTCCTCCTCCACCTGGTGTTTACACCTTCTCTCTGCTCCTCCTCCACGTGGTGTTTACACCGTCCCTCTGCTCCTCCTCCTCCTCCACCTGGCGTCTACACCGTCCCTCTGCTCCTCCTCCACCTGGCGTCTACACCATCCCTCTGCTCCTCCTCCACCTGGCGTTTACACCCTCCCTCGGCTCCTCCTCCTCCACCTGGTGTTTACAACGTCCCTCTGCTCCTCCTCCACCTGGCGTCTACACCATCCCTCTGCTCCTCCTCTACCTGGCGTTTACACCCTCCCTCTGGTCCTCCTCCACCTGGTGTCTACACCCTCCCTCTGCTCCTCCTCCTCCTGGTGTCTACACCCTCCCTCTGCTCCTCCTCCTCCTGGTGTTTACACCCTCCCTCTGCTCCTCCTCCTCCTCCACCTGGCGTGTCTCCTCTGCTTTTTTTCGGATGGGTTTTTCCTTCTTTTTTCCATTTCGGGGGTGGTTCCTTGGTCCAGGAATGGATTGGAAGTATGAAAAGAAGTGGGAATCATTTTATTTTCTAGATCTGAAAGGGAATGGGGGAAATGGTGATTCATTTTGACAGAAAAGAGGAATTACTTCCCACATTTCATATTGATATTTCTATTGTATATCTAAAAAAATAGGTAGTCTGACCTTTTATTATCAACAACATGGCTATTTTGGATTCTTCTTAATTGATGGGTTGGTTGTGCAGAGAAAAGTGCTGTGTGCTTACGTGTTGTTTGAGTTTGGCTCTTTGTAAAAGGATGGAGGGGTGTAGCATTGCTCCAAGAACCATGATGAAATATCTTCTGAAGCAATGCACCCAGCGTCTTGTGCAGCCGTAGGCTAACAAACTGGCAACAGCATTAACGCAACAGATCCCTTTTGCCAATTATGAAAGGATAGAATGTGCTCTTAACTTTCCTTATGTCTGGCAAAATGAATTCTGGAATTTGAAAGTTGAAAATGGATGTCTTTCCAGCTCTCAATCTGGACAGCCACTTGTGTTCTGTTTTAGGAGGATCACTTGGCTGGTGTGGTGGGGATTGGAGAACATACCTTGACTTGTGTATTCAGTCGGACCTCCTGAGCTCATTGCTTCCATGCTGCGTACACGCCAAGGTGTTCAGTGTTCGTATCGGGTGGTACGTGCTGCATCGTAGTGCCGCTCTTTGTTGAACCCTTGGCCTGGGTTCAGAAACGTAGGTTCTTAACGTTAGCTCGAGGATTGTTGACGGGTCCAATTGAGTTTTGTGCATGACCTTTGCAGCATCGCTGTTATGCGTTAATCATTATTTATTTCCCTTGTGATAAAATAATCCTAATAAACTCTTCCTGAATGATGTGTATGTCTGTATACAATGCTGCCAGTGATAGACCACGGTGAATTGTGTCTCCTGAGTTAGTCCAGATTAGTGAATTGGCAAATGATGCTTCTGCTGCATTGCATGAATGATGGCAGGTAGTTTGTTTACTTGTCCTCGGCAGGCACTGGAAGAAGACATTATTTTGACTGACTTGAGCTGCAATTGCTTTTGTCAACATGGTTTACACACAGGAATATTACAGTTTCAGTTTCTTTGCATGTTTTCAGGTTTCACTGAAGAAACGTTTTTGAATCCAGGAACTTGTAGAACAAAAGCTCGACAAGTTTTATCAGTTTTGTTTGGAAGATATTACGCTCTGAATCACTATTGTCACCAGCCGTCTTTTGGGGAGTTTCACTGCAAATGTATCAGCCTTTGCACATGTCACTGTGTGATTGGTGTGGCTGTGTAGTTGTTGAGGGTTTCCTTTACATTTATTGCAGGTTCTTAAGTAGGAAAATCAAAACTCCATTATAACCTGACCAGCTATTATACAACAATTGATTTAAATGCCAAACTGCGGCTTATATATTTCCCCTCATTGATTTATGAGTTAAATACGTTATCTATTAAATATTAATAATTCAGTCTAAAATTCACTTTGGTAATCTCCTCCCCCCTTTTAATCATTGCTTTATTAATGGCTCGGCTTACAGTATTTAAATGGTTTATAGTTGTGTCATTTATTTAGCATTAGAACCTAATAGTTGCTGTTTTATAAACCGAAAAGTATCCCGTTTGTATTTAGACTATCCTAATCTAGTCTAGATTAGTTTAGTCTTTAATCTGTCCTCATTCTGGCCATTATTTTCTGGACCGGCTAGAGTCCCCCTGCACTTCAATCATTTAAGGATGCTAATCCAGGGCAGCACTTTGGCGAGGGAATAATCCAAACCAAAGCTCTACCTCGGTTCTGAGAAGCGCTCCAGTGGAGGGCTGAAGGAGGTCAGCTGGGATTGTTATGATCAGATCATGTGTGCACATCTGGTTTCCTACCTTTTTTTTTTTTTAAGTGACCGCAAAGGAAAGTGCGTACTGACCACGTTGGTTATAATGTATGCATTGAGCATAGAAGAAATCTATTGTATTCATGCAGTGGGTTTGAATTGTTTATCCGTCGTGTGTGGTGGATATAGCAGGAGATGAGCTATAGCTGTTCTTACTGCTATAATTGGTGAATGTGGAGTTAGCTATACATGACTTTGTCATACAGTATGGTTATTTAAATGTTTTATGTTCAATGTCTTTGTGTGTAACCTTAGTTAATGTCTGTATTTATATTCTGTGTGCTGTCCCAATGCTGCAGAATGCCCACATGAACATCTAGCTCTGACAAGCCACACAGATACAATGCAATTCCCTTGACTACTGTCTTAAAACTAGCATGCCAGAGGTTTTGTGGGGTTTCCTTGGTGAGCCACGCCCTGTTCTAGAGGGTTCTGATGGTTTCAACGTAGCGTGTGGAACTCTGTTAGAGATTGCACTCAGACAGTTTGCCTCCTCCTCACCTCATACTAACCATACCAAGTTAATCTCGAGGGTCTGTGGGTCAGGACACGTCACAGCTTTCTCACTCTCACTCACTCACTCACTCACTCACTCACTCACTCACTCACTCACTCACTCACTCACACACACACACACACAACACACACACACACACACACACACACCCAAGACTCTCTGCTAATCCTGGGTTTTAAGATTGTAATCCTGTGGGTTATTGTCTGCCTGTCACTCACCATCTCTCTCTCTCTCTCTTTGTGTCATTCAGTGTAACCCATAGGCTTTCTTTGAGCAACTCTCTCACTGTCTCCCTCTGTCTCTCTGGATTCCCTGGGCTTGCTGCCAGGGCTCAGCCCACTGCCTTCAGTCCATCCCAACGGGTTAGCTCCCAGACACCGCCCCTCTCTCGCTCTCTTCCTCTCTCTTCCTAATGCACACACACACACACTCACACGCATCCATTGTGGTCAGCTGTGTGGTTGTGGAGGCGAACAGAACCAGATCAATGGGTTTCTGTGATGGCGCTTCTCTCTGCACAAAGCCTCCGAGGGCAGCTTCCGCCGGAGACGGTCCAGCTGCTGCAGGCTGGGGACGGCTCTGGAGCCAGCAGGAAGCGGACCCCATGACTCAGGCCTTTTAGGGCCCCTGCCAGAGCCAATCAGGAGGAGCAGGCACAGAGGCGCTCTGAAAGAGAGAGAGCCTTGAGTGGTCCTGAGTGTGGGAGTGTGGCTGTGTTATATTTGCTGGGATTATTTGTGTGTTCATGTGGCAGGGTTGCCCAACGTTATTTCAGCATCCGATGGTGTTTTTGATTGGTTTCTTGTTCTGCGGTCTTGCCAGTATAGGAGAGTCATCGGGAAGTGTAAAATACGCAGACGTGTCCTTGTATGGATATAATAGCAGTCATGTATGGATTGCAGTTATATAGCGCCACTCAAGAAAGGTCTCCCATCCAGCCATTCATCCAGCGGCCTGGGACAACCCTGCAGGCACCAGCCAGGGGGGTGAGGTGTCTTGCTGTGGGACTCAGCACAGTTCATGAGGCCTGGGACCATGGGGCCCTGAGGCCTGGGACCACGGCGCCCTGAGGCCTGAGACCACGGGGCCCTGAGGCCTGGGACCACGGGGCCCCGAGGCCTGGGACCATGGGGCCCTGAGGCCTGGGACCACGGGGGCCTGGGACCACGGGGCCCTGAGACCTGGGGCCACGGGGGCCTGGGACCACGGGGGGCCTGGGACCACGGGGGGCCTGGGACCACGGGGGGCCTGGGACCACGGGGCCCTGAGGCCTGGGACACGTCAGTCAGAATAACGGACTAGGATTGGTCGCAGAGTGAGCGTCAGTCAGAATAACGGACTAGGATTGGTCGCAGAGTGAGCGTCAGTCAGAATAACGGACTAGGATTGGTCGCAGAGTGAGCGTCAGTCAGAATAACGGACTAGGATTGGTCGCAGAGTGAGCGTCAGTCAGAATAACGGACTAGGATTGATCGCTGAGTGAGCGTCAGTCAGAATAACGGACTAGGATTGATCGCTGAGTGAGCGTCAGTCAGAATAACGGACTAGGATTGGTCGCTGAGTGAGCGTCAGTCAGAAGGCAGACACATGTTCCATCAAGTCTTCTTTATTCACGATCGTGGCGGTAAGGCTCTGGCTGGCTGATATTTCAATGGCGCGTGGCTGTAGATGTCTGTGGGTTTATCTGAGGTGTGTACAGACTAAATGCAATCAACTATACTGTAGTTGTTTTGCGAACTGCGCTTAGTGCACTCTTCATAACAGTCCTGCCCATAGCCTACTCTTAAGAACGTGTATTATTGGTAGTGGGTGAGGGGGATGGATATTTGTGGTTTGTAGTATTAATATCAACACCTCGACTACATTATCACATGGATTGCTTTGCCTTGCCCTGCTGTCTGAAGGAGTCCGTGTTTTATTTCGGACATATCAGCCTTCAGTGGACACAGCATTGACAGCATGTTATTGGTTCTTGCTCCTTTGTCTTAGCAGGGGCTCTTGAGTGTAATGCCTCTATTGCCGCTGCTAAATATTGTGTGTTTTCTTTATCGCTTTCCGGAAGGAGAACTTGAGTTGCCTTTTTGATGAATGGTGCTTCTGCAGAAATTAAGTGGAATACATATTTGAGTTGTTTTCGGGTGCTCTAGAAATCAATTGCTGTAAAGGGATGGCGCGGTTTGGAAAGGTCTGCAGTAGAGGGCATATTCCCACATTTCAGCGTCGGCTACCAAAGGCGGTCCTATCAATGCAGCCATCAGTTTTAGGCGAAATAGATGTTAGAACAGCAATAAAACACAATGCATTACTATCAGAGGGAAGACGTGGGCTCTGTGTATGCTGTTCTTCATCTGGAGTCAGAAAGAGATGTGTCCGCTTGCTCCATTGGTGATGCTGTGTTCTTTTGATTCGCTGAAGGTGTTGTCCATCAATGCATGGCCTCACAAGATAGTGGTGGAACCAAGCTAGTGCTGATCAGCATACCATTAACAAACTAGTGACAGTGAAAAGCAGTTTGAACACTTCTTTCCATTCACCCTTCCAAACATGACAGTGAAATGATCATTAAAGGTTATTTTTGAAAAACCTTTTGCCATCTAGTTGAAATGTGGTTAAGAACTGTGCGCTATCCCACAAATAATAGTGCACTCAGAACACTCAATGTACCCAGGGGGAAAAGCAAAACAACACAAGGTGGTTGGTTTTAAAGCTGTTGCTTGATACCATGCTCGTGCGCAAGGCATCACTTGCTCACCACAATTGCATTCTCAACATCAGGGCAGGAAGTGATTACCTACCCAAGTCAATTAGACGCGTTGAGGCGAAAGTGTCAAGTAAACCGTACGATTTGATGGTCAATTTGAGGTCTTCTTGCCGAAGGTGCCGTTTGAAAAAGGGAGTTTGTAGCCTTGAAAAGCTGCTGCTTTATTTTTGAAGGAAAGTCATGTCTGTTTCTTTGAGAAGAACCAAAGAAGGACACTTGAGTGTGAAGGGGCAGAGTAGCTGCAGTAATCGGAGTATAGGCTGTAACCTCGTCGCCGCTGGAACTAATCTCGTCCATTAACAGGCCTTTGAACAGGGGGATTAGGGCTTTGGTACGTGGGATGGATAAAAGATGAATAATAGCTGGGTGTGGCATGCATTTATCGTGGTACTATAAAAAGGTAGTACATAGCACAATGTATTAACACTGTAAGTGTGTTTATTTAGTTTGTAGGCCCGTGTGTGAATCCAAATGCATGGGGGTTGTGCATTTCAAATCGATCCACATGACCTGTATTTACATCAAGCCTGGAAGCGTTGTTGATCTTATCGGCTGACTAGCTTCACTAGCTTCATCATTCATTGTTAATGTCAATTGGAACCAACCGACGAATCCAAGGGATTCTTCCTGATTCTTCTTCTTGTACGCAACTCCTTTCCTTCCTTCATTGGTCTAGTCACTGTGGAAATACAGAATTGTAGCATAGTCCAAATCTGGAAGGGACAAATAAAGTGGATGGGTTGTTGTATTGCCAGCCAATGAATTATTCTCTAAAATGCCCCACGCCCACATGCACCATCTTGGCTGTATATCCAGTTAATCGATTATGCTGCATTAAGATGAGAGAAGCCCTTCCTGGTATTCTGAATTATTCATTTTGTGATTACCCATAATGCATTTGGGAAAACACTATCTTGTTTAGGATGCAACGCCTGTCCCGATGTTTATGGCAGTGTGCGCGTTAGGTGGTGTTTTCATCAACAACAACAAACTGCCACCTTAGCGCGCGCCTTATGATGTAAAATATGTGCAAAGGCAAAACAAACGGATGATGTTTAGGTCAGATATTCCCAGACGCTGGTGTTTGGAAACAGGCAGCAGCCATCTTGTGTGGGGGGAGGGGGGGAAGCTCAGGATAATACTTTATGGATCCCAGACGGGAAAGCAAGGATAGAGATGGAGCTGCTGCAACAGGCTGCCACTCACCGCGCCAGATGGAGGGCATTTTGCTGTCTTGTCTCTGATGTTTGGCGTCGATGTCGGGGCCTCCACAGGGGCCTGATGGGTGGGGGCATTCATACATTACCCAGCATTGCTTTGCCCAGGAGACGTCCTGCTTGTCAGTTAATCCAGCGGGAGAACGGTGCTGTGATGAAGCCGTAGTGCTCTCTCTCTTGTGCTGCTGGCACCCGGATGGAAAGACAATGACATTCATATATAGATTCATATATGTACATGGATACATACATATATACATAATACATGTATGCATACACATACATTCATATATATATATATACACACACATTCATATATAGATTCATATATGTACATGGATACATACATATATACATAATACATGTATGCATACACATACATTCATATATATATATATATATATATATATATATATATATATATATATATATAGATTCATATATGTACATGGATACATACATATATACATAGTACATGGATACATACATATATACATAATACATGTATACATACACATACATTCATATATATATATATACACATACATTCATATATAGATTCATATATATACATAGATACATAATGCATACATGTATACATACACATACATACATATATACGTACATACATACATATATATACATACAGTATAGGATTTTAGTGTTCTGGCAAAACTGTTATACTTTGTCACACTTGTATTACTGTCTTATACAATGACCAGGAAATACAATAAGTCATAAATGTAGCTAATACTTTTCATCCTTTAGCATTCATGGGCTTAACCCTACTGATTCTTGAGACCACTGCATCATTAGCCATCAGTTACATTTAAAGGCATCTGTGGCTAGCGTTGCAGAGGAACGTGATACAATCAAATGAAAACATACATTATTTCATTCACAAAGTCATACCGTGATCATGATAATGCACCGCAAGGCCCATGAATCTCAGTTCTCCTTCCAGTGTTCCCTGCAGTGTGAGTGGGAACGCTGTGTTGCTTTTAAAACGTTCAAGCAGAGTTTACAGGAAATAATTGGTAGGGTGTTCAAACATCCTGCTAATGAAACCTCTTGGTGGTTTATTTTGAATCCCTCGTATGTTAATGAACATTTGTCTTTAGTGTCATTGGATTTGTACGGATTGCTAGGTTTGGCTTGTTTGTGCTCCTGTAGTTATTTGTGTTCATGTTTATTATTGAGCAAAATCCCCCTGATGAATACAAATAGTGTTGAGGCATGTGTAAACTGAAAAAATAAATGATGACATGTTGAATTCAAAGAAAAATAGGAACATTTGTGATTTATTTATTTAGTTTTAGAAATGTGTGTGTATTAGAAAGTAATAAGGGGTGATGGGGTAAAACATGAATGCAGCTAAAGCATAAATCAGAGCCATCCCGTCTAACTATAGACTCCCTAAGGGATGCCATTGTACTCACCACACAACTTACTTTGTGTTGCATCATGCTGCTCTGGTTAGGACAGTCCCAGGGACTATTTTTAAATGCTCATTCAGATGATCCTTCATATCCATTTGACTCACATCCATTATTTCACATTTAGCTCAACTTGGAAATGGGATCTTTATGGGCGCTTAATCTCAACATGGAGATGGGATCGTGATCATGATCTGGGAATGGGGTAATAAACTAATGGCAGCTCTGGCTTTTATTATGGTTCAGTTGATGGACGCACCACCTGTTGTTGCCGTTTATCTCATGCCTGTACGAGCCGTCTGCCACTCTCGGGCTTAACGTTTCATCTGCGCTCGTGCACCAGATCGAGAATCAAGAAGAAGCCTCCAAATGATGTAAATTCCACAGCAGTCCGTCCGCACACGGCCGTCTGTTCTGCTTTGAGTGACCACTTTGTCACCATTTAGAAATACTCATGTCACTCCATGCTCCGTGAATAGCAGCTGATCTCTCAGTGGTGCCCCTGGGGGGCTGCGTGTGTTTGGGTAGAGGCGCTCTCTGCTAAGATCCTCTGTTGACGGTCACCGCTCTGCACGAGGACGAGGCCGTGGCTGGAGGTGGCCTGCAGCCACAGAGACTCGTTTTGGAGCAAAGAAGACCCACCTGGGCCGTAATAGACCAGATGATGCAGGTGACGTAGAGATGCAAGGATGTAGAACATGTGGGGCCCCTCACTTCCCTGACGTGACCAGAGTGAACCTGATGGTGGAGAGTGAACCTGATGGTGGAGAGTGAACCTGATGGCGGAGAGTGAACCTGGTGGCGGAGAGTGAACCTGATGGTGGAGAGTGAACCTGGTGGCGGAGAGTGAACCTGATGGTGGAGAGTGAACCTGGTGGCGGAGAGTGAGCCTGATGGTGGAGAGTGAACCTGATGGTGGAGAGTGAACCAGGTGGTGGAGAGTGAGCCAGATGGTGGAGAGTGAACCTGGTGGCGGAGAGTGAACCTGATGGCGGAGAGTGAACCTGATGGCGGAGAGTGAACCTGGTGGTGGAGAGTGAACCTGATGGCGGAGAGTGAACCTGATGGCGGAGAGTGAACCTGATGGCGGAGAGTGAACCTGGTGGCGGAGAGTGAACCTGATGGCGGAGAGTGAACCTGATGGTGGAGAGTGAACCTGATGGTGGAGAGTGAACCTGATGGCGGAGAGTGAACCTGATGGCGGAGAGTGAACCTGGTGGTGGAGAGTGAACCTGATGGTGTAAGAATGCAGATTGCGGTTGTCTTTATAGTGAGCAGCACCACCCCAGCTCGCCCAGGCAGCTCCACCTTGTGATCTCTTCTGGTGTGGTGGAGCCAAAGGTTAAGCCACGCCTTGATCCATTCACACATCAATACCAACTGTTTGGTGATTGGTTGGTGGGTAGTGAGTGTGTGTGTGTGTGTGTGTGTGTGTGCGTGCGTGCGTGCGTGCGTGCGTGCGTGTGTGTGCGCGCGCATGGCTGTCATGTCGCACAATATACTATATTGTCAGGTAATGTTATCTTTTCATCCTGCCCACAAGTGCTTTTAGATGGCTTCCTAAACCAGCCGCCTGGAATGTCCAACTCCTGGGAGTGAAGGGAAACGTGGAAATGAAATGAGTTGTTTTACCCAGACAAATGCTAAAGCCATTTTCAGAGAGGGACATCGATTGACATAATTATGAGCTCTTCTGTGTGCAGTTCCATTGTTTATGGCCAGAAACACGTGTAATTATAGTTCAGGGGAGCGGAAACTGCCTTTTTCCTGCACTAGCATTATGCAAGCTCTTAAATAAAAAAGCCCTTTATTCATAAACCAGAGCACGGGTGATTTGCCTGGAAGAGAGACTCATCGCATCTATTAGTGTCTGGCTCTAAGGAACTAGGGGAAGTGAAAAAAGCGAATTATGCTCCAAATGATCCACTTGTGTGAAATGTTGATAATTGTATGATTGATTTATTGGTCTATTAATAGGTTGCGGGAGTGTGTTCGGATGATGGCTGGTTCAAGCAGCCTCACCTGGCCGAGTCTGATTGGACTCTGGGGCTGGGTGGGGCTGCACACCTGTTGTGCACTGGGAAATCAGTGTGCACAGGTTAAGCCAGCCACCACCACACACACTCAGGGAGAGATCTCCTGCATGGCAACATGGACCACCAGGCCATGTGTCATTATCTACAAACCTTAGAATAAACCGGCTTCAACATCGCCACCCTGCGTCCTGTGTTTAGAGGAGCCCAGAAAAGTCACCTAGGTGGAGTGTGGCAGCTACATAGGTGGTGTGTAGCAATTGGCCTTTGCTACATAGCTCATTTGATATATTCATATCCTTTTATAGGACTTGGCAAGCCGGATCTTATGTCCCCTGATAGCAGAATTTACATAATTAGTATTGGATTGTAAATGCAGAAGTGGTCAAACCAGCCTTACTTTTTGCTCATTAGTCAATATCATATAATGTCCGAACATGTAGATAAAATCTTGAATACATGCTACAACCACAGCTGCTGCAGATAGGCAATGGCAATCCCAGTTTGAAGGCTACAGCTCATGTGTTCGAAGAAGCTTCTTTACCATTGTGTATTGATGGCAGCTTTACCCCGATTGAGTTACAACTGAATGTCTTCCTATTTATTTATTTATTTATTTATTCATTTATTCCTCAATAGTTTACATTGGCATATTAGCACGTTTTAAATTCCGCCTTTGCAATATCGTTTTGCCAAATTGCAATCTCCTACTCCAGAGGTGATTTGTGTCTTTAATTTTTTATTACTGTTATTCTGAATGGCATGCAAACGTTTTGGAGGAAGCATACTCACATGGCTTGGTGCTCTCTGGTAGGCCTGTAGTGCTCCCCACAGATAATACGAATACCCTGCTAATCTATGTCATCTTCCTTCACTGTAGGCTCACAAAGGATGTGGTTCTGGCTGGTTTCTGCCAAGATATGAGTCCCGGAAGCATGCTAGTCACCAGCATGCCCGACTTCCTTTAGAGAAACAAAAGGCCTATATACTGGTTATGCTGTATTGGCAGCATAACCAGTACATAGCCTGTATTGTCATGCACAGTCATCATGTTGCTGACATTGTACTCAATTCACCATATACCAATCAGCGCTGAAAAACATTCTATTTTGGTGCCAAGCAGCCTACAGAATGATGTCAATGAGGATGTGAAGCTGTGTGCATATGCTGAAAACAAGGGCTGAACAGTTTCCAGGCTGCAGCCATGGCTGTCCTGGGGTCCCATGCGGAAGAGACTACATTACTTCCTCTCACGGCCTTTAGGTGATATGTATCAGTTTGTGGCAGGATGTCACTATTCTACGTCTAAGGGAAGAGACTACATTACTTCCTCTCAGGGCCTTTAGGTGATATGTATCAGTTTGTGGCAGGATGTCACTATTCTACGTCTAAGGGAAGAGACTACATTACTTCCTCTCAGGGCCTTTAGGTGATATGTATCAGTTTGTGGCAGGATGTCACTATTCTACGTCTAAGGGAAGAGACTACATTACTTCCTCTCAGGGCCTTTAGGTGATATGTATCAGTTTGTGGCAGGATGTCACTATTCTACGTCTAAGGGAAGAGACTCCACACATCCACACACACACTGTGGCGTTATATAGAAGTGTCCTAGAAGCTTAACCCTCTCTCGGACGCGGACATCAACCGCTGCCCTGATGGTAAAGTAGCGAAGGGCAGTTAGTAGCGTCGTTGTTATGAGCGTTATAGTGAGCGATGTTAGATGTGCAATGCGCCACACACCGTGGGGTTATTAACTTTGGATGTGTGTATGAGCCATAGAACTGCATCTGATAGAATGTGAACTGCAGCACGATACGAACCATCTCTCTGTAAAGGCAGATCGTGCAGACGTTTTATCCTTCCCAATCTAGTATCGTCATATCGCACACTGCCTTGTTCAAACCAACAGGTGACACGTCAATGTGTTTTTACAGTTAGAGACTTAAGCAAGGTCGAGATTCAGTTTGAAATGAAAATAAAATCCCTATGAAACAAATGTTTGTCATTATGTGTTAGCATGAGACAGCAGGTTGTGTTCCTTGGTGGGGGTGAAACCAAGTGATTGCAGTAAGGAGCTGCTCTGGTGGAGTGTTTCTTCTTATCTGAAGGGAAATGAGGAGCTTCAGCCTCTGGCTCCATGGCCTCCTGCCTGCCTTCAGCCCAACGGACATGCAGAAGAGCGCTGGGGGGCCGGAACTGTGGTGTGTGTGTGTGTGTGTGTGTGTGTGTGTGTGTGTGTGTGTGTGTGTGTGTGTGTGTGTGTGTGTGTGTGTGTGTGTGTGTGTGTGTGTGTGTGTGTGTGTGTGTGTGTGTGTGTGTGTGTGTGTGTGTGTGTGTGTGTGTGTGTGTGTTCAAATCAATGTTGACAGGGACATAAAGGGTTCATAGCTGGCTGAACCCTGATAGCCGTATCCTTCTGGGCCCCTGGACACTTTCAATGGCATTTCTAAAAGGAACCAAAACATGACCATGTGATGTCAACTCAAGCACGGTGGTGAGAGCGTCAGAGCCAACATCCATACTTCAACATAGTACATATAAGCAAGAAGCAGCAATCCTTCTCTTTCCTTCTTCCTCTCTCCCTCTTGGACTACTGTTATGCACCGCTCTCTCTCTCACTCCCTGTCTGTCTGTTCCTCTCTTACGGTCTCTCTCTGTCTTTGTCTCTCCCTCTCCCTCGCTCTCTCTCACTCCCTGTCTGTCTGTTCCTCTCTTACGGTCTCTCTCTGTCTTTGTCTCTCCCTCTCCCTCGCTCTCTCTCTCACTCCCTGTCTGTCTGTTCCTCTCTTACGGTCACTCTCTGTCTCTCTCTCTCTCGCTCTCTCTCACTCCCTGTCTGTCTGTTCCTCTCTTACTGTCTCTCTCTGTCTCTGTGTCTGTCGCTCTTCCGTATCTATGGGTCTATCATCATGTCTATCTCTATGGGTGACTCTATGTCTCTGTCTCTCTTCCGTATCTAAGGGTCTATCATGTCTCTATGGGTGACTCTATGTCTCTGTCTCTCCATCAGTGTTTATCTTCCTCTATTGGTCTCTCATCCATGCATTGACTTCTGAAGACGATTTGATGGCGATCTTGCCAACGGGAAACCCATGGCTGCATAGCTTTAGCCAAGCCTGTCCCAGAATAACACATGTATATAGATATCTTTATATGTGTGTGCATATATACACTTTCATTGGTCCAAGATGAGCGACGCATATGTCTATACTAGTAGGAATATATAAAAATAATGACAAAGCCAAAGATCAGAATAAAGGATTACGCTGCTCTTATACGTGCAGATGTACCTACTTACAAAGGATAAAACGTGTTTTACGTGATCCTATGCAATGTTACATCATTTTGAAGGATAACCTTTTGAGATGCACTATGATGTTTTTAAGAGAGCCATCAAACACAAATACACATTCAAGTAATCCAGAAACTAAAGTGAAACCACAAGCTGCTTTTATTTCCCCCTCCCACTGTCACAACAAGCTCAAACATTTCCCCAATGATTGCAGTGAAATATCAGGCAATCAGGGCAGGGTAGTGTAATGATTAGGGTGTTGGACTCCCTTGCAAAAGGATCCTGGTTAAAGTCCAATGTGTGCCTCTATCTTTAGCCATCCCTGAGCAAGATGGCTGAACCCCACCTGCTCCTGAATGACATGTAGCTCAAAATACACCGTGGATCGCTTGGCTGAAAGGGTAAACGACTAAATAATCAAATAAATGTTTGTTACATTATGCTTGTATGTTTGTCAAATTCAGTCAGTATGGCAGGGGTTTATGTCACGAAATGTACAGAATTGTGTAAAGATCATGTAATGAATGCATTAATCCAATACAGATAGAGTCGACAGATGGGGTTTATTTAGTGTGTCGTGAAGGTTAAGCGCTCTAGTCCCCTCAACAGTAGCCCTATACTTAAGTGTGAGCCTGCTGCTAGTTTTACACAATGTCCTGAGAACACTGTCACCAAACCTCAGCTGTCGCCCCAAAGCTCCATTAATTACCGCAGAGTCGCAGACATGGTGAAGTGGCTCAGTGGGATGACGCCATTGTTTTTTTTTACAAACTAATGGCTGCTAAGCTCGTCATTTGCACCTGCTAGTCTTTCTCTGTGTCTCTGTGTGTCTATTAATCCGCCTCGCTCTGTTTCTCTCACTAAGCTCATCTCTTTAAAGCACTGCGATCTTGTCTGTGCGCGTGCACATGTGTAAATCATGGAATGTAAAGCTCCAAGGTGACAACCTGGAATTATTGGGTCTCAACACAACGGGGTGGTTCAAACTGTGGCTCTCTCTCTCTCTTTCCTAGGCCTGCCTTTTCTATCCATCGTGGGTTTTCTTTGATAATGAAGATATAACCGCTGTAATGGTCCTTTTGTTTCTTTGTTCCGTATATTGTTGATTGAGAGGAAATATGAATTGACGGTTGGAAACAATGCTTCAGGTTGAATGGCAGTTCAACATCTGGGTTCCAGTTTTGCACCATTGCCATGAAGTGTGTCACTTGTGTATATCGGCACTGGGAACAGTGGGAACTTAACTTTGAACAGTCTACTTGGAACGATGAGCAACTATTCCAATGTATGGGTACAGCCCTATGCCGCTGATGCTCTTTCTCAGAAGCATTTCCCCCTCCACTAAACCTTTCTTTGTGGGAAACCCTGGTGGTGTGTGTGTGGGTTTGTCAGTTATATTATCTACTCTTCGGACAAACTTTCGCTTATATTGCTCTTATTAAAACATTGTAATTTACCTTGGAAAATAGGTAAGCTGAGAATGTTGTAGAACAAAAGCACGAGTGAAGATCCATGGCTAGCCTATCGTATAGCGACACAATAGTTAGTTAGTATTGCACCAGGAAAAGGCATCGTCAAGAAGACCGAGACCCATGTCCACAAGACAGCCTTCAGAAATATCCTCTGAAGCCAAAGTTCAAACTCAGTACCTTGACTGAAGCTAGGTCATAACTAAATAATTGAGATCTGATATGAGACCAGACCCTGAGCATAGGAGGCTTGAAGAGTGTGTGTGTGTGTGTGTGTGTGTGTGTGTGTGTGTGTACATTATGCTCTAATCATCATTCAAATGAACTTGAAACCCAAGCTGTTGTTCTTTGAGATATTGATAAGCTCTTCCATTCAGAGCGACAGTATAAACCCAAATGGAGCATAAAAAGATCTGCTGTGTGGTCTGCACATCCACTTTCAGAAAGAGAGACACTTTGTTGGTTTTACGGATCTGGAAGCTTTCAACTGAAAGTGGGTTGGTCTAATCCACTGGGACGCGAACCACTGACATTACCAAGGATTAGATGGGAACAGTACTGTTTGATTGCATTAGAAGGGTATGATAGATGCATCCTGTAGCATGGGGCGAAGGCACCAGACTACCCATGACCTTGTAATCTTTCTGTAAAGGCCACCTTTTTGTTTTGAAAATGGCATTATCTAAATGGAACCCAAAAGAAGTGAAGAAGTTGAATGGGTGCTGGCCACAGTGCAGAGTCTTAGTCATTTCAACGAATGCTCTGGTGCTGTTTTCATGAAAACAAATGACCAAAATTGAAAATTGCTCAAATGTTGCACTGTTGAACAATGCTTATTCTGTGCTAAATGCTTTTTTAGCATTGGATAGAGCTATTTGTCCCACCTGGCTTGAAAGGAGAACTTGGCAAGTTGTCTGTTGTCATAGTTGTTTCAGTGGAGTGCCCACAATTCATATACAACTTGTCTAAAATGCATGGTTTGGTATTAGTAACAATCCTTTCATCAGCCAAACACCCTGTTAACTCCTTTTGAAAGCTGCTTATTAGCCTGCCTCTCAGACTCTGACCAGGACTCTAGCCCTGCTGGGACTCTTACCATCTACTGACCAGGCCTCTAGCCCTGCTGGGACTCTTACCATCTACTCCAGCGTCCACCACAGCAGGCTCTTGTGTCTTTGGTTACGTTGAATGTTTGATGAGCAGAATTAAAGAGGCCCCTTATAACCCCCAGAGGTGTCCTCCCCTGTGTTTGTTGGCTCTATACCAGTAGCACATACATCACATCTGTGCACCAACAGGAATGTACATGAGTCACGATGCTGCACCTGTGCACAATGACTTCAAAGTGGTACCTGAGGTAATGATTAATGACACCAAGTAGTTTGACCAGCCAATCGATAATGTGGTTAACCCCACCGGATAAGTAACTTACCAGTTCCCTGTTCATGGTTTCTTAGAACAGTGCAGAACATGGCATCTAACAAAAGACTAACACAGACGTTAATAATGGACAGACTAATAGAGGAAACCTTCAAACAGTAAATTGAGGCCAAGGTAGTTTCATACGTTCACAACTCATCCTATTTTAAGATCTAGGGCTAAAGCATAAATTATGTGTGATTGAAAACTGTACCAGGGATTTTAAATGTAGTAGAAGTATTCCAGGAGTTCTAATTTCCTTCCTCTGTTCCTCAGAGGTACCTGCCAGATGAAAACATATCCAGAGAGGTGGAGCTGGACTAGGTCTACAGAGGTGGATATGGACTAGGTCTACAGAGGTGGAGCTGGACTAGGTCCAAAGAGGTGGAGCTGGACTAGGTCCAGAGAGGTGGAGCTGGACTAGGTCCAGAGAGGCTGAGCTGGCCTAGATCCAGAGAGGCGGAGCTGGACTAGGTCCAGAGAGGTGGAGCTGGACTAGGTCCAGAGAGGTGGAGCTGGACTAGGTCCCGAGAGGCGGAGCTGGAATAGGTCTACAGAGGTAGAGATAGACTAGGTCCAGAGAGGCGGAGCTGGACTAGGTCCAGAGAGGCGGAGCTGGAATAGGTCTACAGAGGTAAAGATAGACTAGGTCCAGAGAGGTGGAGCTCCACCCATTTGGCTCTGCAGTAAGCACCACTGCAGTAAGTTTCCATCTCTGCATTAGTTTAAATTGGATCAGTTACCCTTATCTCGTAATGCCAAGAAACAACAATTGAGTAAGATCTACAGATTATACTAACCAGAATCTAACGGATGTATGGGACCTCAAGAAATTACCATCTTCAACCAGCTTACCTACCAACAAGCTCAAGTCTCGACTCAATTATAGTTTCTTGATACAGTATATTTTAAGCTTTGTTGTATTTCCTGTGACTCATCACATGATCATGGAACCAATGGAGGATGCTGGAGGATGTTTCTGTACTGGTTCCAATGAGAACATGAGACTCCTGCAGCCTTCTGCAGAACGTTCCCCGTTGTTCCCTGTCACAACATGAGACTCCTGCAGCC
The DNA here is from genome assembly GCA_026745465.1 of Lota lota. NCBI lineage: Eukaryota > Metazoa > Chordata > Actinopteri > Gadiformes > Lotidae > Lota > Lota lota. The sequence continues at coordinate 3,074,390 of JACYXH010000690.1, read as the reverse complement.
TTCTGCAGAACGTTCCCCGTTGTTCCCTGTCACAACATGAGACTCCTGCAGCCTTCTGCAGAACGTTCCCCGTTGTTCCCTGTCACAACATGAGACTCCTGCAGCCTTCTGCAGAACGTTCCCCGTTGTTCCCTGTCACAACATGAGACTCCTGCAGCCTTCTGCAGAACGTTCCCCGTTGTTCCCTGTCACAACATGAGACTCCTGCAGCCTTCTGCAGAACGTTCCCCGTTGTTCCCTGTCACAACATGAGACTCCTGCAGCCTTCTGCAGAACGTTCCCCGTTGTTCCCTGTCACAACATGAGACTCCTGCAGCCTTCTGCAGAACGTTCCCCGTTGTTCCCTGTCACAACATGAGACTCCTGCAGCCTTCTGCAGAACGTTCCCCGTTGTTCCCTGTCACAACATGAGACTCCTGCAGCCTTCTGCAGAACGTTCCCCGTTGTTCCCTGTCACAACATGAGACTCCTGCAGCCTTCTGCAGAACGTTCCCCGTTGTTCCCTGTCACAACATGAGACTCCTGCAGCCTTCTGCAGAACGTTCCCCGTTGTTCCCTGTCACAACATGAGACTCCTGCAGCCTTCTGCAGAACGTTCCCCGTTGTTCCCTGTCACAACATGAGACTCCTGCAGCCTTCTGCAGAACGTTCCCCGTTGTTCCCTGTCACAACATGAGACTCCTGCAGCCTTCTGCAGAACGTTCCCCGTTGTTCCCTGTCACAACATGAGACTCCTGCAGCCTTCTGCAGAACGTTCCTCGTTGTTCCCTGTCACAACATGAGACTCCTGCAGCCTTCTGCAGAACGTTCCTCGTTGTTCCCTGTCACAACATGAGACGTCCAGCACCCAGGCCAGCGTCTGATTGGTCAGTCAGTGTGACTCACGGCGGAGGTGTGAATGTTGTTTTCCTGCCATCTGAGGTGTCTCCTGTCATCACTCTACTTAGAACACACCACATTCTGTGTGTGTGTGTGTGTGTGTGTGTGTGTGTATATGCTAATAAGCTCTCTTGTTTACGTCCTGTTAAATGCTGTATCAAGTCACTGAGCTGTTAAAATAGCTGTTACATGCACACAAAGATTGTCGCTTGTTGAAAATAGATACAGAAACAACAAACCTAAAATATATATACACTCTGACTTCCACGCCATTACAAACAACAGCACATTTCTCTGAGATTAAGCAGGTAACACCAATCACCATGCACCCCCCCTCGACTAACCACATTCCTGTTGCTTCACAGGCCCAGGTTCAGCTCACTTCCAGCTTGTATTGCTGCCATTTCCTCCTCGGTAGGGTTTCAGTGGATTTTAAACCTGCGGTGGGTTTTTAATTGTTGCCCTTTGTGCTTTTGTTTCATTGCTGTTCTGTTGGTTCTCTGTTTCAGATGAGACCTCTTTTCCTATGCATGTGATGTTAACAGCAGGTACATCCAAAATACATCACAATAAGCAGGCTTGCAAAGTACATGAGTAGCAACGTTGTGTATGCTTTGACATGAGAATTTCCCGTGGAACTTCAATCCAAAAGATGGAATTATATTTCCGTTCAATTCATCATAAATGACTTTGGTGGGGTATGCACTATAAGCACTACTCAGCCAACGTGTTCGCCAGACTCACTGTCATGTTCCTCAGAGTCAATGTAAGACAGGGCTCCACCTGGTTATGACATCGCAGGTGTTTCTGTGGTCTGGCGTTGCCCAAAGAGCTGCAGCTCAAGGAGCTAATCTCACATCTCGTGGAGCGTATCATTTTACGCTTTGCATAGTTTGGAAACAGGAATGTTCTGGCTCTACGCTGGTGGCTGCACAGCAGTGGGGCAGATCTTAGGGATCAAGTTACGACTTCTAGTTAGTTAAGAGTCCTGACTTCTAGTTAGTTAAGAGTCCTGACTACTAGTTAGTTAAGAGTCCTGACTTCTAGTTAGTTAAGAGTCCTGACTTCTAGTTAGTTAAGAGTCCTGACTTCTAGTTAGTTAAGAGTCCTGACTTCTAGTTAGTTAAGAGTCTTGACTTGTAGTTAGTGAAGTTGGTCTCTCTCTCTCTCTCTCTCTCTCTCTCTCACTCACTCACTCACTCACTCACTCACTCTCTCTCTCTTTATATAGACACACTGTGTCTTAATGAGCTGAAGTACAGTGGTGTACTCATTCTCCCATGATGCAATGCTTGGTATCAGGTGGATATAGAATCAAGATTTAGGTAGAATACCATTTCGCCATTTAGATTACCTGTAGCTATGAGAAGCTAGAAGAAGCTATGAGCACGAATATGAAGAATGACTGTTTGCCTGAGTTTATACAGTGAAAGTGATGAATGAGACAGCCCAGCATGCACTGCTTGGTATGAGGTCATCCACTAGGCGCCCAGCAGCACCCGCATGTGTACATGCAGAGGAACCACTCCTCTTACCCTGTTCACGGCCAGACCCCTCTCCAACCCGCCTTGCCCTAGGTCTCCCCACCGGAGACACAGGGGATCAAGGTCTCGGTTTACAAGAAGCCCATTTATTGGGCTTAGAAAATGTGAACATTTGGTGAATAGCGGTTTTATAACAGCTGCACCCACTTTCTTTGTCAAATAAAGAATATAAATATAAAATATCTATTTAGGTCTACATATCACCCCTGTCATTTTCAACTATTTCCTGCTTCCTCATTATTTTCTGTTAGGTGTGACAGGAAGTCATACGCTTATATGTATCACCAACGTCTTCCGTCACACACACACACACACACACACACACACACACACACACACACACACACACACACACACACACACACACACACACACACACACACACACACACACCATATCTCAGGGCTGCCTTTTTCTCGGTATCGTTCTCTCTGCTATGATCACACTGCACTCTGTCATATCGGCCTAGACCTGTCAAAGAAGGAAGAGTGATTACCTATCAGTGATCTAGAACCATTTCTCTGCACTTTACCTCATTGGAGAGACGAGGACCTGTCAACCTATTGATGTATCATTACCTTCTCGTGTATTGTGACTAAAATATTTACCAGATAACTAACTATAACTAGAGATCATTCCTAAAGCGTGGTCATTGCATTTTCTTTTTTTTATATTTTCTTTCATTTCCATTTGTTCTTCTGCATCTATCCCCGGTCCTGTGAACCCTCAGTGAGGTAGCGAAAGACAGCTTCTTTAGCACTGTGCTTTAGTCAACTTTTCTGTTTATACACTCATGTAACAACAATTGACGTGAAGCTATGATTGTCTGCATGTTAATGCTGTGGCAATCACCAATGACGATGATAAGTCTGTAAAAGGGATGCAACTGTTTGTATAGACAAGAGGTTTTATGGCTTTTGAGCCTTGGCCCACTGATATTGAATTTATAAATAGGTTTCAATGACCACATTGTAAATTAGTCATGGGGTCAATTGAATCCCGCTAGTCTTCTCCTCTCGCATCAGCGCTCTCTGTTCATCTCCCCTTCATCTTCCTCTCATCTCTCCTTCATCTTCGTCTCATCTCTCCTTCAGCTTCGTCTCATCTCTCCTTCACTTCGTCTCCTCTCTCCTTCAACTTCGTCTCCTCTCTCCATCTTCGTCTCCTCTCTACATCTTCGTCTCATCTCTCCTTCATCTTCGTCTCATCTCTCCTTCATCTTCGTCCCATCTCCTTCATCTTCGTCTCATCTCTCCTTCATCTTCGTCTCCTCTCTCCTTCATCTTCATCTCCTCTCTACTTCAGCTTCGTCTCCTCTCCTTCAGCTTCGTCTCCTCTCTCCTTCATCTTCGTCTCATCTCTCCTTCAACTTCGTCTCCTCTCTCCTTCATCTTCGTCTCATCTCTCCTTCATCTTCGTCTCCTATCTACTTCAGCTTCGTCTCCTCTCCTTCAGCTTCGTCTCCTCTCTCCTTCATCTTCGTCTCATCTCTCCTTCATCTTCGTCTCCTCCTCTTCATCTTCGTCTCTTCATCTTTCTGTCTTCTCATTGGTCCATCCTGACACTTTGTTGTCTCAGGGTTACTGTGACCCTCCTAATGGAGACCTTTTCCGGTAATTAGCATTGTTAGCGTAGCTATGCATTGGTAACAGCAAGTGGTCTGGTGGTGGGGCCGTAGTGTGTGGTCCGATGTTCCATGGTCTGGTGGTGGGGCCGTAGTGTGTGGTCTGATGTTCCATGGTCTGGTGGTGGGGCCGTAGTGTGTGTGGTCTGATGTTCCATGGTCTGGTGGTGGGGCCGTAGTGTGTGTGGTCTGATGTTCCATGGTCTGGTAGTGGGGCCGTAGTGTGTGTGGTCTGATGTTCCATGGTCTGGTAGTGGGGCCGTAGTGTGTGGTCTGATGTTCCATGGTCTGGTAGTGGGGCCGTAGTGTGTGGTCTGAAGTTCCATGGTCTGGTAGTGGGGCCGTAGTGTGTGTGGTCTGATGTTCCATGGTCTGGTGGTGGGGCCGTAGTGTGTGTGGTCTGATGTTCCATGGTCTGGTAGTGGGGCCGTAGTGTGTGTGGTCTGATGTTCCATGGTCTGGTGGTGGGGCCGTAGTGTGTGTGGTCTGATGTTCCATGGTCTGGTGGTGGGGCCGTAGTGTGTGTGGTCTGATGTTCCATGGTCTGGTAGTGGGGCCGTAGTGTGTGGTCTGATGTTCCATGGTCTGGTAGTGGGGCCGTAGTGTGTGGTCTGATGTTCCATGGTCTGGTAGTGGGGCCGTAGTGTGTGGTCTGATGTTCCATGGTCTGGTGGTGGGGCCGTGGTGTGTGGTCTGATGTTCCATGGTCTGGTAGTGGGGCCGTAGTGTGTGTGGTCTGATGTTCCATGGTCTGGTGGTGGGGCCGTGGTGTGTGGTCTGATGTTCCATGGTCTGGTGGTGGGGCCGTGGTGTGTGGTCTGATGTTCCATGGTCTGGTGGTGGGGCCTCCTGTCTGTCTCTCTCTGTAGAGAAATACAAACATGGACCACATGGTTTACGCCAGCGCTCGTTCCCTTCTCCAGACTGAAGAGGGAATCCAGTGGAGTTGTTTTGTTTTAGGATCTGTACACACACACACGCACAAAGGTCTACTTCAGTGGTTGTTTAGTTTAGTACTTTATTATATTATTAAATATTATAATTTATAATATATATATATATAGTAATTCTTGACCTTGCACGATGGAAAATAAATAATGGCTGAGTGATAGCTTGAAGAGTCCCTCTCATGTGCTCGGCGGTGTCCAATGTAAACGTGGGTCGAGGAGCGGCCAGCTGCTTAGTGTCAGCCACGGGGCCGTGCCACGGGGCCCTGCTACGGGGCCCTGCTACGGGGCCGTGCCACGGGGCCCTCAGTGCTCGTCGTTCATGACCCACGCCAACAACCTGTCTCGTCACGGAGCAACATCCTCTTCCTGATTTGGCACGACAATACACACGCTGGCTGTACAGGAGCTTCACACATGCACACACATTCAAACACAGACACACACATGTCTAAACAGCCATGCACACACACACAAGGGATTAATAAAATACCAGAAAATAATAATCGAATATACTGGAAAATATAGTTTCCAGTAAAACACATATTGAAAGCCAGTTCTAATCTGTATTTTATACCGATTATTTAATATATAGTATATATATGTTTCATACAGTCCCAGTGCGTTAACACCCACACTGGAGCTCAGCTAGTCACACAGGTTACGCACCTGCTTTTTGCTCTTACCTTGTAGTATCGCTGGCTACTATCGCTGTAGTATCGACGGCCAGCAGTGGTGCTGGCCGTCTCCCGGGCTGGTATACCTCGCTAGACACACGGACGCACGCCGGGATCACCCCGCCTTCTCTTCAGAGTGGGAATATCTGTTCTCAATATGGCAGAAAATCGCCAAACAACAAATCCCATGGTGCATGCTGATGTACAAGCCCTGGACATTGCACTTTCAGTTGAGATGTTGGGAGGTTCCTGGTGGGCGGTTAATCTTGTAAAACTATACAGCTAATAAACGTTGGTGAGCAAACCTACTCTGTACAGCGTCTTAACGACACAACGCACAAATGTGAAACACGAGGGAATGCACGTACTAGACAAAGAGGCACAGGATATTACACCACAAGCACAAACGCCCAGCAACGTGCGCACACACGTAGAGCTGCCCTTTGAGTGTGTGAAGGGGGCTGAGTCCATCCAGCCGGTCCAGTTCGTGGGGAGGGACCAGAACTCGGATGTGAAGGTGGTGCCTTAAACTCAGCCTTCTGCCGTCCCTCCCCCTCTTCCTCTGTAGAGGACCTGCGCTAGACAGGCAGCTCATGCTGTTACGCAACATTCATGTAGTGGCACAATAGTGTGTGTGTGTGTGTGTGTGTGTGTGTGTTGAACTGCTCGTCTCTGAAGACAAGCATTTTCTGCATTTAAACACACACACACGCACGCACGCACGCACGCACGCACGCACGCACGCACGCACGCACGCACGCACGCACGCACGCACGCACACACACACACACACACACACACACACACACACACACACACACACACACACACACACACACACACACACACACAGTGTGTCATACCTCTCCTCAGGGACGAACAGACTCACTCTTGGTGTTGTTTGCAGGTCTGTTTGATTGTAATGGCCGTCATTCTTAATCCCTTATACTCAGTAATATAAAAATATTCTACTCAGTGGAATTGGATGAACAACATAGCAATTTTGCACAGTATGATAGACTGTGTGATCATTGAAATGATTATGATGGTCATGGTTCTCAGGTATAGATTTTTCTGAATCTATTTTTAGAAACGGCCACGGTAATATTGTCCATAGTGTGAAGATGTTGACGCTGCTAATGTAACACATCATGCACAGCCCCCATCTTTCACTCTTCTATTTAAGCCCCCGGCTTTTCTCTCTCTCTCCCTCTCCCTATCAACACCTTTTCTTTTTTCTCTTCTCTTCCTCCATCTCAAGCTTCATGCTCTGCCCATTATGTGGTGTCTGTGCTATATGCAGCAACCCTTCTTTCTCTATTAATAACTTGTTTCTGTCTTTCTTTCTGCCTTCTTTTCCTTCAATGTGACCCTGCTACTCTCCCCGTCCACCTTATTGAGAGAGATGTTGTCATCACAAGCTCATGGTGTGGTTCATTTAGAATGGGACAGACCAAGAGGAGGAGCGTGACGCTGTAGGGCTTCACATCCCTGTTCCACCATGAGGAACGTAACATAGGGCTTCACATCCCTGTCCCACCATGAGGAACGTAACATAGGGCTTCACATCCCTGTTCCACCATGAGGAACGTGACATAGGGATTCACATCCCTGTTCCACCATGAGGAACGTGACATAGGGCTTCACATCCCTGTTCCACCATGAGGAACGTGACATAGGGCTTCACATCCCTGTTCCACCATGAGGAACGTGACATAGGGCTTCACATCCCTGTTCCACCATGAGGAACGTGACATAGGGCTTCACATCCCTGTTCCACCATGAGGAACGTAACATATGGCTTCACATCCCTGTCCCACCATGAGGAACGTGACATAGGGCTTCACATCCCTGTTCCACCATGAGGAACGTGACATAGGGCTTCACATCCCTGTTCCACCATGAGGAACGTGACATAGGGCTTCACATCCCTGTTCCACCATGAGGAACGTGACATAGGGCTTCACATCCCTGTTCCACCATGAGGAACGTGACATAGGGCTTCACATCCCTGTTCCACCATGAGGAACGTGACATAGGGCTTCACATCCCTGTTCCACCATGAGGAACGTGACATAGGGCTTCACATCCCTGTTCCACCATGAGGAACGTGACATAGGGCTTCACATCCCTGTCCCACCATGAGGAACGTAACATAGGGCTTCACATCCCTGTCCCACCATGAGGAACGTAACATAGGGCTTCACATCCCTGTCCCACCATGAGGAACGTGACATAGGGCTTCACATCCCTGTTCCACCATGAGGAACGTGACATAGGGCTTCACATCCCTGTTCCACCATGAGGAACGTGACATAGGGCTTCACATCCCTGTCCCACCATGAGGAACGTGACATAGGGCTTCACATCCCTGTTCCACCATGAGGAACGTGACATAGGGCTTCACATCCCTGTTCCACCATGAGGAACGTGACATAGGGCTTCACATCCCTGTTCCACCATGAGGAACGTGACATAGGGCTTCACATCCCTGTTCCACCATGAGGAACGTGACGCTGTAGTGCATTCTAGAGCTGTGTGTGTGTGTGTGTGTGTGTGTGTGTGTGTGTGTGTGTGTGTGTGTGTGTGTGTGTGTGTGTGTGTGTGTGTGTGTATGTGGGTGTGTTTCAGCCATACCTCATGGTCTAGAATCAGTGCATTCTAGAGCTGTTTGTGGGTGATGGTGTGTGTGTGTGGGTGTGTTTCAGCCATACCTCATGGTCTAGAATCAATGCAGCTCAATAAGTAATTTGATAAAGTAGATCAATATATTGTTCTGACACCAAAGCGCCAGGTTAATACCATGGTCTACGTTGGCTACACTAGCCTTTAGCAGTCTGGCTAAGCTAAGAAAACAATCAGAATCCACCAAAAGACGTGCACACACACACTCAATCACTCACTCACTCACTCACATACACATATACAGTACACACACACACACACACACACACACACACACACACACAAATACAAATTGCTCTGCTGTACAATACCCCAATTTTATTAAAATTGTTCTCAGTACACAACATACAATGTACACACACGCACACACGCTTTGATGCTCTGATTTAAACCTCCTCCTGTGTATTGTAATTGGGGAGAGATTTCAGACCATCTGGTCCTGAGTTTTAATCTAATTGTTGGTTGTCGGTCCAATTTCCTCCTCAAGGGCTCTGTCTGAACCAGAGAGTGTATTGTAGTCTTCTGGCACACCCCGCATTTTGTACTGTACAGACTGCCAAACGACAGGAGCTATTGGATCACACTCCTTTCCTCCTCTCTGTTCTCTCCCTCCTCTCATCACATTCTGTCTTTGTAAAACACCATCTCTCATAGCTAAGCATGCCACAAGTCACTTGTGATGAAAAAACATGAACCTGGCTTCAAGGGACATGGGTAGGGATGATTTCCTCTGGTGCCCCTAGAAAGCACCAGCTGTCTGACCTCCTCTGGGCTGAAACAGGCCTGAAGATGACCCCATCAAGTAGCCAAGCAATCAGTGCTTCCTGTGTATCCATTCCAAACTGCATGGCCGTACGTCACTCTGCTTTGCAGGGTAATTCCATCACCAGTCATGTAGAAAATCCTATCTTACGCTTCTTCTTTTTGTGTGTGCGGTCTTGGTACGCGCGCACGTACACGCATGCACACACACAGACACAAATACCCACACATTCACACACACACACATTCACACACACAGACACAAACACACATGCATGCATGCCTACACACACAAACACACTCATGCACACACACATGCGCACACACAGACACAAACACACGCATGCACACACACATGCGCACACACAGACACAAACACACGCATGCACACACACACATTCACACACACAGACACAAACACACACACATGCATTCACACACAGACACAAACACACACACATTCACACATGTGATAAGCCTATTGGACATTTTTATTTTGAGTCTTGAGTCTAATGTGTTTTTTATGTTTGAGTCTCCAATTCCTAATTGGCAAAAGACGAGTTAACACATAGTGAAGCTGAGAAACCTCAAGTTCCTACTTAACACATTGTAGCTGTGTAGGATCCAGAAGGACAATATACAAATGAAAGCACTTGCTGATCTTACTAAAGCAACATGACTGACCTGATTAAGTAAAACTGTCAACAGACTTACATTTATGTATTGAACACATTCTTGTCAGTGTATTTATTTTGTAGACGAGTGCACAGTAACCTTTAATCCGTAGCAACAGAAGTGTGTTTTACCTCGATATTGTTGCTTCAAGTAGGAGGTGTTTGCGGTTTTCTAACACAGTTTAATGCTGTCAACATGTTTCTACAGTGTGGTTCTAAATTATTCTGTGTGTGTGTGTGTGTGTGTGTGTGTGTGTGTGTGTGTGTGTGTGTGTGTGTGTGTGTGTGTGTGTGTGTGTGTGTGTGTGTGTGTGTGTGTGTGTGTGTGTGTGTGTGTGTGTGTGTGTGCGCTTGTGTGGGTGGGTTACCCATAAACTCTATTTATAAATAACTTTTCCAAAACAGTGTTTGCATGGGGAATCCAAGCAAAACATTTGACATGCACAGATGACCTAACGGCAGTGAACATTTGTAATTTTGAAGACCTTTTGTTTCCGTATTGCGTGTGAAGAATGGTTATGGAAACTGAATTGATGACTAACATGAATCCCTTGTATGTAATAATCTCATATTGCATTAGAAAAGTGAATTAAGTTTGTCAGGATACCAGTCATGTATTTGTAGCATTCTTAAGAATGAATCTTTTCTCTGAGTGCTTGATGTGATGTTGAAGTGAATAACATGTAATGGAGGAGGAGGATGAGCCTGCAAAGAACCTTGAATCCATTTCATTAAGTCTCCGCCATCTTGGTTCTATTGATCTACCAACCTTGACAGCACACAACTTGACAGAAAGCCAGATATCCCACTTTGACCAATCCCTAATGGTATAGCTACCATGTTTCATGTTCATAGTATGAGGGCCACTCTGCCTCTGCAATACAAAATGTTTTCAGCACTGTCCTGCACAGAATACCATCACATGGATGGTAATGGTAATAGTAACTGGATGTGAGTTTTTCTCCACCCTTCATACACATTTTCACACATTGACAGCAGTCCATTCGTACACACGGTCACACATTCCCAGCAGTGTTGACCATGTGGGCCAGCAGCTTGTTAGGAGCAGGAGAGAGTCCAGGGGTCTCGCTTTGGGACAGCTCCTGACAACGCTTAGCCAAGTCAAATCAAAGGATCAAACTAGCAACGCTCCAGTGAGATACCGGTCGCCACCCAAGTGGCAGCCATGATTGCCTGTTTGTGAAGCTCTGGTGGAAGGGACTAACATGTTATTCCTCTAACAGCCTATAGGTGGTTCACTGTAGAGACTAGCATGTAGTTAATCTAACGGCCTATAGGTGGTTCACTGTAGAGACTAGCATGTAGTTCCTCTAACAGCCTTTAGGTGGTTCACTGTAGAGACTAGCATGTAGTTCCTCTAACAGCCTATAGGTGGTTCACTGTAGAGACTAGCATGTTATTCCTCTAACAGCCTATAGGTGGTTCACTGTAGAGACTAGCATGTAGTTCCTCTAACAGCCTATAGGTGGTTCACTGAAGAGACTAGCATGTTACTCCTCTAACAGCCTATAGGTGGTTCACTGTAGAGACTAGCATGTAGTTCCTCTAACAGCCTATAGGTGGTTCACTGTAGAGACTAGCATGTTATTCCTCTAACAGCCTATAGGTGGTTCACTGTAGAGACTAGCATGTAGTTCCTCTAACAGCCTATAGGGTTCACTGTAGGGACTAGCATGTAGTTCCTCTAACGGCCTGTAGGTGGTTCACTATAGAGACTAACAATATATACATCATTTCAAGCTTTGAATATTTGTTAGGTTTCCAAACGAATATCTGAATATGCGTTGGAGAAAAAAGGAAACAAAAAAAGTCCATTCATAGTGCGCATCTTTCACTGCCTGTAAACGTAGCAGGCGGAGACCACTGCTGCAGTCTTTATCAACTGATGGTGAGTTAACACTGTTTCACTTTCAAGGAAAGGTTTCATTTGCCTGGTAGTGACTGCTGAGGTTGGTGAAGTAGGGCTGCACAATTAAATGCATATTAATCGGAATTGCGATTTAGACTAGAATTGCTTCGTTTTTATCGTTTCTTATGTACACTGTAGATAGTACATCATCTGTAATTCACAGTTAATAATCAGTATCTCAATATCTGACAATTACGTCATAATAGTGCAGCCCTACCTATAAGCCAATTCTACCTTTTTGGCTGACAACTTCTCCTGTCATTCCCCATGTACCGGCTGTTAATATCTGTGAAACACAAAGTGTGCCTTGTACACAGTGCTCTGATGACCCCGGCAGTTTGAGCACCCTATGCGCCCACTGGGTGATCACAAATGCATGCCTCTTGCTCTGGAGGTTCTTAATGCTTATTGAGTTCTGCATGGTAGGAAAAGCCCGCTGGCTGGCATCCCTCTAGCCGACAGTACCTGAGCGAGGTAATACTCTTGACTAGACAGTTTTCCCTAACCTCTATTTCAACAAATGCATCATTAAAAAAAACGATGTGTGCTACATCTCATGCTGCCTTGTTCTCAGATGAATGAAGGTGTTACTTTGTTGTCTTCAGACGCTCAGACTTATCATTTAAGATGGATCCGTCATTTGCTCTACCAGCCTCTTGGCTCTTTCCAGCGCTGTTTCTATTTTATTTGTTTCCTACCTTGACTCTTCTTCTTGAGTTGCTTTCCACATACATTTTGTTTTAGGGCGCTTTCACACCTATAGTTCAGTATTCAGGAACGAGTTGATACTCTGTTGCTTTTTCTTTTGGTTTGGTTAGAGTTCACACTCATCTTTGTAAGAGAACACTGGGTTTGGTTAGAGTTCACACTCATCTTTGTAAGAGAACACTGGGTTTGGTTAGAGTTCACACTGGTCTTTGTAAGGAGAGCGTTTGGTTTGGTTAGAGTTCACACTGGTCTTTGTAAGATAACACTGGGTTTGGTTAGAGTTCACACTGGTCTTTGTAAGAGAACACTGGGTTTGGTTAGAGTTCACACTGGTCTTTGTAAGAGAACACTGGGTTTGCTTTAGAGTTCACACTGGTCTTTGTAAGAGAACACTGGGTTTGGTTAGAGTTCACACTGGTCTTTGTAAGAGAACACTGGGTTTGTTTAGAGTTTACACTGGTCTTTGTAAGAGAACACTTGGTTTGTTTAGAGTTTACACTGGTCTTTGTAAGAGAACACTGGGTTTGTTTAGAGTTTACACTGGTCTTTGTAAGAGAACACTGGGTTTGTTTAGAGTTTACACTGGTCTTTGTAAGAGAACACTGGGTTTGGTTAGAGTTCACACTGGTCTTTGTAAGAGAACACTGGGTTTGGTTAGAGTTCACACTGGTCTTTGTAAGAGAACACTGGGTTTGCTTTAGAGTTCACACTGGTCTTTGTAAGAGAACACTGGGTTTGGTTAGAGTTCACACTGGTCTTTGTAAGAGAACACTGGGTTTGTTTAGAGTTTACACTGGTCTTTGTAAGAGAACACTTGGTTTGTTTAGAGTTTACACTGGTCTTTGTAAGAGAACACTTGGTTTGTTTAGAGTTTACACTGGTCTTTGTAAGAGAACACTGGGTTTGTTTAGAGTTTACACTGGTCTTTGTAAGAGAACACTGGGTTTGGTTAGAGTTCACACTGGTCTTTGTAAGAGAACACTGGGTTTGGTTAGAGTTCACACTGGTCTTTGTAAGAGAACACTGGGTTTGCTTTAGAGTTCACACTGGTCTTTGTAAGAGAACACTGGGTTTGGTTAGAGTTCACACTGGTCTTTGTAAGAGAACACTGGGTTTGTTTAGAGTTTACACTGGTCTTTGTAAGAGAACACTTGGTTTGTTTAGAGTTTACACTGGTCTTTGTAAGAGAACACTGGGTTTGTTTAGAGTTCACACTGGTCTTTGTAAGGAGAGCATTGTAAGCAAACGCTTCGCGGTCAAGCAGGTCACTCGTCTATTGGACAGAAATTCTGAGGGAAACTCAGAAAGCTTCCCCTATTTCCACCGTTCAGTCACTGAGTAATTGAAAAAACGTCAGTGTTTTTGGGAGTAACCAAAAGCCATTGCTTTATATAGTCTACCATATTTCGATGAGTGCTTTCACCTGGCAGTATCCTGATTGCACCAAGTCTGTGTGCGTCATACTTGTTTACGATTCAGCCAGGTGGATGTGAAAAGTTCACATCCACCTGGCTGAATATGTCAATACTTTCCAGTTCGTGGCAAAAGTGTACATTCAACACACAATGCATTGTTTTTTGGTTAGCTTCCATTATTTTGGGCGGATCATTTTCCCACCAGAGTTAACTCGGAAGCAGGCTGTGACACCCCGCTTTTTTGCGCCAGAGTTGGAATGAGTTCACGCCAATGAAAACAAACCGTACCATCACAGGAAATGCTCAAGGGTTGGGTCAAACGGACCGAACAGCTCATGTGTGAAAGCACCCTTAGTCTGTGTCCCCTCGTGACAGCAACCCATTGTTTGACTTGACATCATTAGTGGCAGGAATGAATCAGGTGTTAAAAACATACTTGATTAATTAAATGAGGCCTTTGCTAATTGTGTTGACAGTACATGCATTAAGATGTAGATCTCAAGGCCATCTGTGGCAATTCAGCCGTTTATCTTGAAGTGTTGATCGCTACTTTCAAATCGTGTTAGTGTTAGGAAAGGGCTTTTTTATTTATTATTTATAGAAATTAGATTGGTTAGTTGGTCATATAATACACATTCACTGCATGCGCACACACACACACACACACACACACACACACACACACACACACAAGACTGCTGGCACTGTAATGCTTGTTCAGATCTGTTGAACATTCCCTCTGCATCCAAACCAATCTGTGTCGTTAATTAATTTCACACTTTCAATCTCAGCCACACATAGCCAATTGAAAACCGACAACGCATCGTCCGTCCCTGATTGGCTCGTCTCATCTGTGAACCCATCCAATAATTAGAACATGTCTGATTACATCTGGATGAGGTAGTGAAAGTAGGTGGAATCGCTTCCTCTCAAACAGATGGAATGCACATAGAAGTGAGTCTTTCCGTTTTAATTTCTGGAAGCGCTGAAAAAGATGACACCTTTTGTCTTGAAAGGGGAAATTGGGGGAAATTGCTGGAGACCGACGCGCAGTCCTCAGTGTGAGACACTCAGTGAGGCTTCGTGTGTAACCGCCATGAATCATTAATCATGCCATCGGCCACCGGAAGCTGCCAACCTTTTTCCTCACCGTATCCCATTCTGGTTATTGTTCCTCCCAACCTTTGCCGTCGTTTGAATAGAGTGTGATGATTAATGCAAGCAGAGCGGGCCTCTCCATCTCTCACAGCCAACCTCCGGTCCTCCTGAGCCTGCTTGGGCCTGTGTGAGGGGCAGCCAGCCATGGTGATCAGAGAGAGTGGCGTTGTGCAGCACGTGCACTCCTGTGCCCTGCTGGCTCTGGTGTGACTCCATTGGCTGACCGTCCTCCACAGGTGTTTGGGAGGAAGGAACGTAATGGGGTCTCGTGATTGGTGTAAAGAGCCTCACCGAACCACCTCATCTGCATTTGGACTGGCGATTTATTGATCTTTTTACCAAAAGGTTGATGTGGTTGTTGACATTGAATGAAACGTATTGAAGTCTGTTGAAACAGAACAGACGTAATACTGTTTATTGTTAATTTTTTTAACCTCTTTAGGAATTCTATGCATCCTTGGGAACTGAATCCAACATGCAAACTAAGCCTGCAGGTCAATCCCCTTAAAGATCGCTGTTGGCTTTGTTTATCTTTTACCAATAGATCCAACAACCTGCTGTGGCTCCGTTGAACCGTAGCAAAGTAATGAGATTCAGGCAGCTGCCTCAAGCCACAATGTTGTGTCAAGACCATTTTGTAGTATGCTGGGTTGTCTTTAATTGGCTTTGAGCTAACACGTGGGATTACATGAGCTGTGGAAAGAACTGAAGTAAACAGGATTTAAAGGTACTCTGGCTTCAAGTGATTTGGCATGCAAATCACAGCTCATTTTGAGCACGAAAGACGGATGAAGTGTTCAAAGGATGTCTTGGAGAGGGTCCAGTCGGCCGTTTAAATGGTCTGTAGACTCAGCAGACCTGTTCTGAAGCTCCTGCTTCCAACACTGTTGAAAGGTTGCTGAACGCAGGAGTAAGACAGACCGACAGAGAGAGTATGGATGAGAATATGGAGCATGTATCCATAAAAAACATGCAAACAACGGGCATCCAGGGTCCAAAATTAACCTTTCAGAATGTTGTGTTTTTACCTGCTGACTGGAAAAATCGACTGGCCGAGAATTATTTTAATATGTATCCCTGAATTATTTTACCTGCCAAATGGTCAAATCTATCTGCCATTGGCTGGTGACATGTATTTATTTTGGACCCAGCATGCATCAATCAGACTGAAAACTAAAATATGGGATCAGAATGGGTTTGCAGTGATACTGTACAGTGTTTAAAGGGGAATCAGAGAAAGGCTGTGTAAGAATGAATGCAGGACTGCGTCTCCTAATCTTTTGAATCTGATATGGTCTGTTTTACTCATTATCTGATATCTAATATTGCACCAAGGAACTTACTTTCCCGTGATGGATTTCATGGCCTTGAGCAGAAGCTAATTTGTAACTTCTTATAAAAACAAAATCATGGCTTGAACTCTGTCGCCATGGAGACAGGCAAACTCACTCACTTTTTTGAATGTTTGCCACACCCTGTCTGGAAGGGACGACTGGGTTTAAAGCAAACTAGCTAGTTTAATCTGTGCTGTAGTGCGATGCCACTGACCATCTCTTATCTCTTCTCTTACATTCGTATTGCTGCTGTAAGTAAGAGATATAATGGACACTACGCAATTATTACTAAGCACTAGGGTGAAAGAGCTGGTGTGTGTGTGTGTGTGTGTGTGTGTGTGTGTGTGTGTGTGTGTGTGTGTGTGTGTGTGTGTGTGTGTGTGTGTGTGTGTGTGTGTGTGTGTGTGTGTGTGTGTGTGTGTGTGTATCACATAGTGATAGTGATTTCTAGGGCTGGCAAGTTCTGGTCGATTGGCTGGTTGATATGCACTTGTTCGACCAAATTCTCATTAGTAGGACAATCGCTGGTTTTCCTTTCATAAGGAAAAAAGCGCTTCTTAATCCAATATTTTTAAGTGATAGGCGATATTGTGTTAGAAATAACATTAATACAAATAATATTCCAGGCTCCGTAGTTTGTTTTAATAATCGTATGGTTGAATAGACTATAGGACTTATAAAACAGGAGGTCAAAACACCACGGTTTTCACAACTTTGAACTCGCCCAACAGAGGAAGACTGCTAGTGGTAACTTAATGAACATTTACTCTTCTCCAAACGAATGACAAGATGTCACAGAGGTCGTCTGGGGCAGCATTGTATTCAAAAGGACACAGAAACGTGTGCAGGCATGTCATCTGAAAACGTTCATCTGAAGTCATTTCTTTTCATGCTGTCTGCGATGCTCCGTCAACTTTGGTGTTTAACGCTCGATAGGCTTGAGTGGGAACATATCAGAATTGGCTCCGTAGCACGAATCGCACGGCATCCATTGGGACCCATTATATTAAACACAGAGCAAAACCTAAAATCGAGTCTTCTGACGTGTGTTGTCTATCTACCACGCGACGCTACCCGACACGGCCCTCACTGTTAAATTACTCTAGAGATAACATGCGTATTATTTTGTATTCCCTCCTATAACCCTTTCAGGGTTCAGGTCACATTAATGATGGAACAGCAGACCCCTACACCACTTGGTTTGCACCAGAAGGCTCCCTCTCTAAGTTATACACATGCTATTGAATGTTTAACCTCTGATTGGCTGATCTGGTTACCTGGTCACCTGCTGATTAAGCCTTGATGCGACACACCTGTCCTCCACCTGATGAACCTGAACTGAATGGGCTTTCAGGAGAGCCTGCAGCTCCAGAATGAACAGAACCTGAACTGAATGGGCTTTCAGGAGAGCCTGCAGCTCCAGAATGAACAGAAACTGAACTGAATGGGCTTTCAGGAGAGCCTGCAGCTCCAGAATGAACAGAACCTGAACTGAATGGGCTTTCAGGAGAGCCTGCAGCTCCAGAATGAACAGAAACTGAACTGAAGGGGCTTTCAGGAGAGCCTGCAGCTCCAGAATGAACAGAAACTGAACTGAAGGGGCTTTCAGGAGAGCCTGCAGCTCCAGAATGAACAGAAACTGAACTGAAGGGGCTTTCAGGAGAGCCTGCAGCTCCAGAATGAACAGAAACTGAACTGAAGGGGCTTTCAGGAGAGCCTGCAGCTCCAGAATGAAGAAGTACATGAAGGAGTTTGGTTCTTCTTCGTGTAGTATGCCTAGTTGACAAGCTGTTCACCAGGAACCACATTAGGTTGATCAGCATTTACAAGTGGAGAGAGTTAATGACGCAGTAAGTGCTGTGTGGCGGTAATAACAATGAGGCAAAGTAGAGCAGGTATGTAATGTCATTAAAAATGAGAATCCCAATGGGTCTTTTCTCCCTGCTGGCTGTTGCTTTAATCACTTTCTCATTTTACGTAGCTGTTTTTTTACCTGAAAGAACCAAAAAAAGCATCCTCCTGACTAAATAATCCAATGATAATTGTATTGTGTGGGGCTGTGTGCCTTTGTGTGGGGCTGTGTGCCTTTGTGTGTGTGCGTACGTTGTTGCGTTTCCGGCTTGCAGTTTCATTTGGTCATAAGAAAGCAGGCCGTGGTTAGATAGTATTTTACGTAAAGGAAAAGGGCCTCTTTTCATTAAAAGAGACAAAAAATGTAGGAAGGTTGTGATTATTTCTGTTTATTTTATTGATGTGTATTGATGGAATAAAATCTCATTAAATTGTCTTTCTCTTATGCAATTCATCTTGTTCCAAAAGTAAGAACAATTTTATAATCACAGGCGAACACAGGTCCCACTACATCTACTGTCAAATGTGCATCTCAGTACATTGAGTGACCATCGTTTTATTTTTGAACAAATAATAGACCAAGTTGCTTCACTCTTCTCAGTGTGAGCAGGAATCAATACGCATGATACAAAGGTCATTGTTTGATTATTATTTAGAATAAGTCAATAGTCTCACACTAACCCCCAGGTATTAATAACCTAAGGACTCCCCCCCCCCCCCGTTCAGCTGAATACATCTGATTGGACTTGATTTACACTCCAACATCAAACTCCATCTTCTCAACAAGGCAAGGGCGTCTACCTAATGACAAATTGCGGGTTCTCTGAGAGGGCAGCTTTGAAAAAGCTTTCAAAAGCCCGCTTATGGAGTTGTGGCGTCAGAACGGCGCCAGGTGTGATGTACGCGCTGACACTGCGCCATGGCGAGACGAAGCAACAAGACCCTGCTCAATCAGAACAGAGCACCTCAGCTCTGATGAGAGCCCCCATCGGGGAGCCATGTGTAACCATGGTGACGGAGCACCGTCCCCCTCCTCCCTCGTAGCCCTGCCCATTTGACCCCCCCTCTCCATCTCTACTGGGGGTCACTAGGGGACACCAGCGGTGTCCATGGGAAATCGATATCCTCCATCACAGAAACTTGTTATTCTATAAATATATGAAACTATAAAACTATAGATACGATCAGTTAGTTTCAGTACGTGTGATGGGCCTTCGCTAATGAAAGGTAATATATAATATCTTCTGCTCAGCCACTATGGGTCTGAGGAGCAGCGCTGGAGTCTGCAGCATCACGGCTCCTGGAGAATGCATCTTCTTGATGATGATGGGATGGTTGGGATGTGTGACCTGGCTGGCACCGTGAGTTATTGTTGCTGCTTCGCTGCTGCTGATTGGCTGGCCGGGCCAGGGGTCCGCCGGGAGTTGGGGGAGGGGCAGCAATAATCTGGAAGGAATATTGATTTGGTCATTTATGTCTGCTGACTCGCACTGCATGGCCCAAGTTAATTGATCTGTGTGTTGATTTGTGAGTACTCTCCGTGAATAATGTGTATTTGTGGGTGATATTGTAAAGGTCTTTCCTCCTTTCGGATGAGAGAGAGGGAGAGATGCAGGCAGCTCTGTGACTCTGTTAAACATTAACAGCACTGACCAAGCATTCTGGGTTCTCCACATTCCAAGAGCATTGTAAAAGCCCCCACCACCACCGATTTAAATGCTTTTCTCTCAAATCAAGTGTGGGCATGAAGTATCCCAGTGGGGAGGAGAGCTATGTGACTTGAACAAGAGGATCGGCTCAAACACCCAGACGGTTGCTGGTAAATGTCAACTTGGTTGCAGCACACAAAGGAAAACAAGAAGTGTTTGCGGACGTTCCAGAACCCACACGCCTGTCAAATCAACAAGCTGTCACGCTCTTGAATGGACGCTCTGTTTACTGTCTTCTGTCTCACAGTTTGCTACTGAACGACTTCGTATGGGATAAAGTATCGGTCTGGATTTGGTCTGTAGTAGTGTTTGCTCTCTCCCCACACAGTTTGGGAGTAGTTCAGCATGTAGTTCAGGAGGTGGAGCTGGTTTGAAGTGTTCAGATGGCCTGCTAATACTAGCAGCAGTTACCTTTTATGCACCCACACGTACATTGTTGCATTGTACCAATGTTGATTTAATTCAAGATGAGAAAGTATTGCTGCGCTACATATTAATCCTCTCTCTTTTTCTCCCTCCCTCTCTGCAGTTTGCTGTTTTGTTGTCCACAAGAGGTGCCATGAGTTTGTCACCTTCTCCTGTCCCGGGGCGGACAAGGGTCCTGACACCGACGTGAGTAACCCCCTCCCCAGCTGGTTCCCTCCCCATGCCGTTTATGGTCCAGTCCTACGATAGTCCAGCTATGAATCAGAATCAGAGTTGCTTTTATTACATCTTAACGTACAAGTACGCAAGAGTAAGATTCTTAGGCTTGGATCCTCAACAGTCACATAGCAGCATCAATACAAGATCAATAACAAAGTATGTAATAATAAATAATTACAAGTAGCAACATCAATACAACAATGTGTTCAAGTGGTAGTGGTACCAGCCACGGTGGTAGTGCAAAAAATATATATACAAAAATAAATAAATGCTGTGCAAAATACAGAATACCATTCTCTTAAACTAGATTAGTGTGTGGGGATGAAGGACAACTCCCATCAGCTGTGTCCCCAGACGTCCCATATGAGTCAATCTTTGCTGTTTCAATCAACCATCCCAGGGAATGGAGATCACAATGGGTTTCTGGAACCTATTCACCCTGAGCCTGTCATGTTGGTGGCCTCATGGTGAAGCGCATGCACCCTTAGCACCCACCTTTTATTTAGCGGCATGAACATCGAGTCCTGCTCCCTCTGGTCACGCTATTATGTGGTTTTGTTTTCCTGCTGGCTCGGGAGCCGGCATACATTTCCGTCTAGTTGTGAAGTGGCCTGAGGGGCAGCGTGTGATTTCCTTTTGACACGGGTCATTGCTCTTCCAAGCGCTAGTGCTGTGGTGTCTGGCGTGTCTTGGTTAGGGCCATGAAGAGGGCAAATCGTTTGTATGTGTGATTAAATGCATGGCGTTGTAAGCTGATGGTGGCTGTATCGTCATCTGAGTCAGAATTGTATCTTTTGTAACCTTTATAACCTTGCACGTTGCCTACTTGCATCTTTCTTTTGAGGAAAGCATTATTTTGACATTCTACTTTTCATGATCCTAATTGAAGAACTTCATTGTGCATTGTCGCATGCAAATGAACAGTTAGAGGTTTAAAAGGATAGGATATTATGGTGGTCCACATCCTCTGATCCCACTACCAGATAATCCTTCATAAAGACACATCTTTCCTACCAAGGCAGAAAGGTTACAACCCTCCCCCCATGTGGTCTGGGACATCATAAACTCCTGGACCCCTGGTTGAATATGCTTGGCTTGTTGCCACAATGAAAGATCTCTCAGCAGCATCACTAAACATTAAGTAAAAACTACTATGCAACGTTGCTTTGTAAACAGGATCAATTTGTGCCATTTGGCCGATCGGTAACCAGCTGCTTCACGTATTCCTTTAGCTTGCTCTCGTGATATTAATGTTTGAATGTTTGATTTATTTTCGTATCTGCTCATCTGGTCTCTGAATCCCCCTGGGCCAAACAGCAGGACAGCTTGGCCCCTGTAACTGGAGATATGTCAGCATGTCATACAGTATCACCACTTTCCTTTAATAGATCCACAGAGGAGTCAAGGCACTTGGAAAATAGCCCCAGCCAAAGGATTCTCCCCGGAGTGGCAGCTTGGTCCAGCCCACTGAGGCCAGATCTGGCTCCCTAATATGAACCCAAGAGTCTGAGTTTAACTTTGACCTCAGGTGTAGCTGGATATCCTAGCCCCAACAAAGAATAAGATGCAGTATTGATGCTTCATAGAAATGAAGTTCGATTAGATTACCTTTTCGTAGGGTCATTGGTCTCTACAATGTTAATTTTAGCTTAAGCCCCTCCCACTATTTGGTTTGTCTTGAAGAGCCAGTGAACCCACTGTTTCAGCTGGAATTCGAACACTATCTGATTTTAAAGAATGCGTTTTGAGCTGATAGTTTTAGGAAAGAGGGGGGCGTGTTATCCCCGTGGTTACGACCCACACCAACTTTGTGATACTTTTTTAGTACCGTCGTTGTGTATGAGCGTTATAATGAGCGATGTTGTTTATGAAATGCGCCACACGCCGTAGCGTTGTACTATAGGTGTCCGGGAAGCCTAACCTTCACTCGGACATTAAATGCATCGCTGCTCAGACGGAGCTTCACCGTCCACACACACCGTGGTGTTATACTATAAGTGTCCGAAAAGCCCAACTTTCTCTCGGACGCAGACATTAAATACATCGCTGCCCAGGCAGAGCTCCACACAAACCGCGCTGCCGGGGCCCCTTGGTCGTGACGTCAGACTGCCTCGGAAAAGGTAGTCTGACGTCACTAAAGAACGCCACCTGTGTTCAGCAGAGGAGAACGTTCACGTAGTGTTTTGGGGAGAATGGGGAGAATACCTTTTTTCTCTAAATTTGAGACTTGTTTCAGTAACAGTGTTAAAATGGCATAGCCTATTGCATAGCTATGTTGACGATCATATAAGACAAATGTCCATGTTAAAAACAAAAAAAATGGTTTTGGGTTCACTGGCTCTTTAAGCCCCTCCCACTAATTGGTTTGTCTTAAGCCCCTCCCACTACTTGGTTTCTCTCAATCCCCTCCCACTACTTGGTTTGTCTATAGCTCCAGGATACTACTTGGTTTGTCTATAGCTCCAGGATACTACTTGGTTTGTCTATAGCTCCAGGATACTACTTGGTTTGTCTATAGCTCCAGGATACTACTTGGTTTGTCTATAGCTCCAGGATACTACTTGGTTTGTCTATAGCTCCAGGATACTACTTTTTCGGCGTTTCTTGAACCTCAAAGATTTTTGTATCTTCCTAAATCGCACGTGGATGTCGGCCATGCGAAGACTGTGTGTGATTAGTCAGAGGATCAAGGATGGGTTTATTTGTGCCTATTCCCCGTCTCCATGCAGACCCCCTGGTCTTAACTAGTGGACGGAGACCAAGCTGACGCCACAGTCTCAGCCAGCTGGATAAAACCTGCCATTGAAGTATACTGCTCACCTAAAGGCCTCTTGTATAGCATTTCCACATTCAAATATCTAGAAACGACTAGACCTATCTTACGTATTTTGTGCAGCTACCTATCTTATCCAAATTGTTTCAAACAATGTTCAAACCCAGAGAAATCCGTAGTTGTATTAACGGTAACGGTCTGTTTAATTTGGTTGCATGTCAGTGGCGTTTTATGGCCTTTACCCCCTAACATCTGGGCAACACGTGAAACAGTACTGCAGTAGAGATATGATCATTCAATAGCGATCTAGCTTGCTACGATGTTCTACTTCAACAAGTAGAACATCTTCTTGTTTCCCACAAATAAACTTTACTTGGGCGGATCATTTAATATAAATAAAAAGACTTATCGATTACACCGTAAATCTCAACAAGTACTCGTGTACCCCTTTTTGTATGCATGAAAAAAGTCCACCATTGAACACATATGTTAAGTCAGTTTAAGTTAAGTCAGTTGAACCTGTATTATATACAGTCTGTGTTAAGTCAGTTTAACCTGTATTATATACAGTCTATGTTAAGTCAGTTGAACCTGTGTTATATACAGTCTATGTTAAGTCAGTTTAACCTGTATTATATACAGTCTATGTTAAGTCAGTTTAACCTGTGTTATATACAGTCTGTGTTAGGTCAGTTTAATCTGTGTTATATACAGTCTATGTTAAGTCAGTTGAACCTGTGTTATAAACAGTCTAAGTTAAGTCAGTTGAACCTGTGTTATATATAGTCTATGTTAAGTCAGTTTAACCTGTATTATATACAGTCTGTTAAGTCAGTTTAACATGTATTATATACAGTCTATGTTAAGTCAGTTTAACCTGTATTATATACAGTCTATGTTAAGTCAGTTTAACCTGTATTATATACAGTCTATGTTAAGTCAGTTTAACCTGTGTTATATACAGTCTATGTTAGGTCAGTTTAATCTGTGTTATATACAGTCTATGTTAAGTCAGTTGAACCTGTGTTATATACAGTCTATGTTAAATCAGTTGAACCTGTGTTATATATAGTCTATGTTAAGTCAGTTTAACCTGTATTATATACAGTCTGTTAAGTCAGTTTAACCTGTGTTATATACAGTCTATGTTAAGTCAGTTTAACCTGTATTATATACAGTCTATGTTAAGTCAGTTTAACCTGTATTATATACAGTCTATGTTAAGTCAGTTGAACCTGTGTTATATACAGTCTATGTTAGGTCAGTTTAATCTGTGTTATATACAGTCTATGTTAAGTCAGTTGAACCTGTGTTATATACAGTCTATGTTAAGTCAGTTTAACCTGTATTATATACAGTCTATGTTAAGTCAGTTTAACCTGTGTTATATACAGTCTGTGTTAGGTCAGTTTAATCTGTGTTATATACAGTCTATGTTAAGTCAGTTGAACCTGTGTTATAAACAGTCTATGTTAAGTCAGTTGAACCTGTGTTATATATAGTCTATGTTAAGTCAGTTTAACCTGTATTATATACAGTCTGTTAAGTCAGTTTAACATGTATTATATACAGTCTATGTTAAGTCAGTTTAACCTGTATTATATACAGTCTATGTTAAGTCAGTTTAACCTGTGTTATATACAGTCTATGTTAGGTCAGTTTAATCTGTGTTATATACAGTCTATGTTAAGTCAGTTTAACCTGTGTTATATACAGTCTGTGTTAGGTCAGTTTAACCTGTGTTATATACAGTCTATGTGTGTTACATCCACACCAGAGCTCCACTGGCCACTCAGTTCTTGACCTGCTTATTACTGTTGTAGACCTAGTGGGATACACTTCTAAACAGATTTGAATCCATTGGGAACATTGGAAACAGGAAACGTCTCCGGTTGAATTGCATTTTAGTTAAGCTATTGTTTAGTGAAGGGTACTTTGTAAATGGCCTCTTAATATTAATATTAATATAACGATGGAGAGGAGTGCTGCTGTAAAGTTACAACAACGTTCAGCATGCTCATAAAGAGAATGTTAATGTGTTAATATGATTGTTTTGATCAGCTGTTTGGGTCGTAGACTTAACTAATGGGAAGGTAGCAAGTTAAAGTTATGTTACACATGGCAATTTCATAAGAATGAAATGACAACGGGACTAAACGGAACGTAAATAAAACGAATATATTAAGTCGTCCGTGAACATGAGTCACGTCAGATCGATGTTCACCGGCAATGGAGGCAAAGACAACAACTCCCATGATCCCACCTTACTTCCCCACGTCATCAAACTACGTCTTGTGTTGTTGATTGAGCGACACCTAGCGGCATTACGTATTATACCTTTAAAGCTAGGGTAGGCAATTTGGAGAAACCAGCCAGTCAACTAGATTTTTTTTAAATCTTCATCCCTCCCTCCTGGCACAGTGTGCACGTCAGAGTGTGCACGGGCACAGTGTGCACGTCAGAGTGAGCACGGGCACAGTGTGCACGTCAGATTGTGCACGGGCAGAGTGTGCACGTCAGAGTGTACACATCCTGAGTTGTCCTGTAGGACTGCTGAGAGGGGGTGAAATCACATCCTGAGTTGTCCTGTAGGACTGCTGAGAGGGGGTGAAATCACATCCTGAGTTGTCCTGTAGGACTGCTGAGAGGGGGTGAAATCACATCCTGAGTTGTCCTGTAGGACTGCTGAGAGGGGGTGAAATCACATCCTGAGTTGTCCTGTAGGACTGCTGAGAGGGGGTGAAATCACATCCTGAGTTGTCCTGTAGGACTGCTGAGAGGGGGTGAAATCACATCCTGAGTTGTCCTGTAGGACTGCTGAGATGGGGTGAAATCACATCCTGTTGTTGGCCTTTGAGGTTCCCTGGCGACAGGAACCGTGACATATTGAAGTTAACATTTGCCATTGATTGTACCAGTTCCTATACTGGGAAAAAGCCATGGGTTTTGAGGAACGTTCATAGGGGGCCTCGGTAAAGAAGGACTACAACAGAGGGTCGATGTTAAGTCAGGTGCTCAGGGGCCTCCTCATTGCTGTGTTGTTATGGGTGTAGTTGTTCAGTAGTCCTGTGTTGTTATGGGAGTAGTTGTTCAGTGGTGCTGTGTTGTTATGGGTGTAGTTGTTCAGTGGTGCTGTGTTGTTATGGGTGTAGTTGTTCAGTAGTCCTGTGTTGTTATGGGAGTAGTTGTTCAGTGGTCCTGTGTTGTTATGGGAGTAGGTGTTGTTATGGGTGTAGTTGTTCAGTGGTCCTGTGTTGTTATGGGAGTAGTAGTTCAGTAGTCCTGTGTTGTTATGGGAGTAGGTGTTGTTATGGGAGTAGTTGTTCAGTAGTGCTGTGTTGTTATGGGTGTAGGTGTTGTTATGGGAGTAGTTGTTCAGTGGTCCTGTGTTGTTATGGGAGTAGGTGTTGTTATGGGAGTAGTTGTTCAGTAGTCCTGTGTTATTATGGGAATAGTTGTTCAGTAGTCCTGTGTTGTTATGGTGGATCCAGACATCAGGCTGGCTAACAAAGCGCCTCCATTAGGCTGCTCAAAGTGTAAGTGAGGGCAGAGCTTTGCAGAACACACTGCATCAATAATGCAGTGGGCGTCGCATTTCACCACAGGGACTCTGGAGATTAAACTGTGTGTGTTTGTGTGTGCCTCTATTGCATCATTTATGCCCACAGTACTCCGTGAAACATATATGACCCGAGACAGTCTGCTTTCCGTTTTCACTCTGATTCCACCCCCCCACGTCCAGCCCTGAAGGGGCTGAGAGAGCAGATATAGAATGAGGGTGAGGTAGCCGGGGGGACACCGGTGTCATTTGAGTGAGCGGGCCTCTGGTGCTGCTGCTGCTGCCAAGAATATGGTGGAGGTTCACATGCCAAGACCAGCGTCACTTGGGAGCGACTGCCGGCCTTTGGTCAAGTCATCGCTCTTCATGTTTGAACACAAAACGTACAACTTCCATTTGTTCTCTCTCCGCTCTGCTCAAGGGCAACGACTTAATAAGTCCAGGGGCTGAGCATCGAGCTAACCAAGGCTGGCACTCTCCATCCTGAACTCACCACCCCACACTGCAGGCACACATAGCAGGGATCCAGCCACTGTGGCACTTCGCCTGGGGATGGTACATGAAAATACATTTTCATCGGGGTAGTTGCGTTATTTCATTCCAGGAATATTTCCAACCTCGGCAGCAACCAGATCCTCAATGTGTACAGTTCTGCATGAGAAAACGAGAAACCTAACGGTGAGATCAAACCACATTTTTGATTGCTCATTCAATATATTTTTCTGCAATTAAACCTAAATTACAAAGAAAGCCAGGCCAAATAATTTCAGGATCTATTCAATTTGCTTAGCGGTGAGAAAATCGCAATTTAAACCAAAACTAATTGCTGCACTCAAGAAAAAAGTTAGTGCAGGTTTTAGCATGCAATGTGTTGCACTCTTTAGTATTGTGCTACTCGTTTAGCAACTGCAGAACTCCCAATTTCCCCTGTAATACCCACATTATCCGAGTGCCTGGGATCATGCTGCCCTGCAATCCAATTAGAGTCCAATTAAAAATAATTGATGGCATTTGTTTTGAAATGCACACTCAGCCCTTGCTGATACTAGTTAGATGTAGCCACATGGCTACTCTTTCATGACAGCCAGGTCATTTTAAGTAGCCTACTGGAATCATTACTGTGGCGTCCCACTTTTACTCAAGCTATCTAACGCTACAAGGAAATCGATAGGATGGAATAGACTAAATGAGATTCTGTGAGGGAATATCGCAGTACAATGCGTCAATAGGTACAATTGAACACATCTAAGGATATATATATACATATATGCAGGAGGGAATAGGTTCTGGGTGTGTGCGCGTATGCAATCGTTTTTATACTTAAGAGCTTTCAAATCACCCTCTGATTTAAATGTATCCCATTGGACAAGAACAAAAGACATAGTTCAAAGCCTTTAGTGGAACATGATCTTTTTGGATGTTTTAGTTTTTCATCAGAGCTTGACCTTTCAGTTTTGATAGCTCTAAACAGTTAAAATATTCTAAATATACCTCTGCAAAGGGAAGGGGATTTGGCCAAATCTTAGCAAGGTTGTGCCTGCTGGAGACTCTCGTGTGTGTGTGTGTGTGTGTGTGTGTGTGTGTGTGTGTGTGTGTGTGTGTGTGTGTGTGTGTGTGTGTGTGTGTGTGTGTGTGTGTGTGTGTGTGTGTGTGTGTGTGTGTGTGTGTGTGTGTGTGTGTGTGTGTGTGTGTGTGTGTGTGTGTGACCAAAATGAAGGCTCTGTATTTATGAAATGTTGACTTGCCGTCTATAGAGCGTTGTCTGTGTAAAGCAAGGACTTCAGTCCACTTCACTTCTCCTCAGTTCATTTGTTCTTCTAGCCTGAGATAGCCTCAACCATTTTCAACATTTGTGTTTCTCAGTGAACATCATTCTGGTCTTTGCTGGGCAGCAATTTCAAAATATGTCCGCGGCCAAACTCCAGCCAATCAGAGTGACACACGTGCTCTTTTCGCTCTTGTCGAATCCTGTTGGAAATAAAGAGAAAACATAATTCATTCACGTTCATCTTTTACCATTATCTTCAGTCTATTTTGGATAAAAGCTGTTTTGATTGCTGCGTAGATTGCCACTCTTTCATCGGGCTCAGAGGACATTATTACGTGGAAGACAGCTTTTTTGTTACTTTACCATCTGAAAAGATACTGCAATCAAATAGCACTCTCTGTGCTCTACAGCCACTCAAAGATCCGGTTCCACGCGTCTCACACGCTTACAGACGCACACATTTACCACCACACACAGGTCACATGACGCTAAGGAGCAGCAGAAGGAAACCGTGGTCAGCACAGCCGTGTTGGGAAAGACAGGAAATTCAGTTTCTGGGTTTTCAAAAGCGTACTGCCACGCTACGGTGAAGCGAGTTGTGTTTGTGTCGCGCTGCACAACGAGACGCTTTGCAGTGGCTCCGCTGGCCCTCTCAACAGAGATAACAGATTTGTTATAACATTGTTAACACTTGACTGGGTGTAGTCAACAAACCATTTGTTATTCATTTGTCTTAACTTTTCCATCATGAATTACGGAAAGAAAATTGCATATATATCTATACACATAATTATATATATATTATTTATTTGTTATTTATTTATTTTATTTCATCTTGTGTTGACCATTTGAAACACATGGCCATCCATAGATCGAGGGATCACTGATGTGTTCCTTCTCAGGGTGACTCCCAGGGGGTCAAAGGTCAGCTTGCTGCTGCGTCATTGGACCAACACTGCCGGCCTGATATCCTGCCTGCCCTATAGAATGGCCAGTACGACGTCAGCCTTCCTGGAGCATCGTATCTGAGCCCCGGCCCCGTCTGCATCCTCAGGTCCCTCTCTCACAGGACAAGCCTCTCCCAGTGCGACAGTATCTTTAGGAACAGTTAATAGGCCGCCACTCTCCTGGCTAAATGGAAAATCTCTCTATCTCTTTAGCTCTCTCTATCTCTTTAGTTCTCTCTATCTCTCTTTAGTTCTCTCCATCTCTCTTTAGTTCTCTCTATCTCTTTAGCTCTCTCTCTATCTCTCTTTAGTTCTCTCTCTATCTCTTTAGTTCTCTATCTCTTTAGTTCTCTCTATCTCTTTAGTTCTCTCTATCTCTTTAGTTCTCTCTCTATCTCTTTAATTCTCTCTCTATCTCTTTAGTTCTCTCTCTATCTCTTTAGTTCTCTCTATCTCTTTAGTTCTCTCTCTATCTCTTTAATTCTCTCTCTATCTCTTTAGTTCTCTCTATCTCTTTAGTTCTCTATCTCTTTAGTTCTCTCTCTATCTCTTTAGTTCTCTCTATCTCTTTAGTTCTCTATCTCTTTAGTTCTCTCTCTATCTCTTTAGCTCTCTCTCTATCTCTTTAGCTCTCTCTCTATCTCTTTAGTTCTCTCTCTAAAGTGATCTTTTAAACGCTTTGCTCGAAAGGAGAACAAATAATACAACAGGAAACACTGCCTGTAGTCCATAATGAAACCGTGTGACACAGACCCACATGTTCACTCACACACATACACTCGCACGCATACACAAACACACACACACACACACACACACACACACACACACACACACACACACACACACACACACACACACACACAGTTCATGTGGCCACCTTTATTTACAGACTCACGTGCGTACACACAAACACGCACAGGTACACATCCAAAAGCATGCCTGTGCGTGTACACGCGTGCACGCCCGACACACAGCTTGTGCTGGGTTAACTTTCCCAGCAGAGCGATTACAGTGTGGGAGAGATGAAACAGCGCTACCCTGACACCGCTGTCAGAGGTTTCATTACTGTGAATAAAGGCTGGGACTATTTAACCACCTTTTGGTGAAGAACTCTCGGGAAGTTTGGTTAATAATTCAACCCCTCCCAGATGGTCTCTCTCTGATAAGATCTTTTGAATCAAAACGGAGCCCGGCAAATGTGTTCTGAAGGGTAGGTGTTTCTTTTCTGCTTGGGTGGTGTTGCTGCGTCATCCTCCATCGCCAAGCCTTGGTCGCCCACACGGTTGAAGTTGCGAGCTTCTTCTAAAATGGACTAGTGTGGGAGAGGACAAGAGAGCTGGCCTGATGATCCATCCTGGAAACAGCATCCGACATCGTCGGCCCACGTTGTCGTCTTCACTCTGCGTGCCGAGGCCCGGGGGCGCCCGGCGTTCCTCTGAACGGTCCGTAGTGGGATCATGGGAACGCTGGTCCAACGCGCTGGTGGTCAGGCCGCCTTGTATTGGCATCGGATTTCATGGCTACGGCGGCCAGCTATCTGGCCACACTGGTTATGTCATTAAAAGCGCCGCCCATGTCATCTGGTGCCGCCACAGGTCTCCCAGTGTGCTGGGCACAGGACAGGACTCCGGGGCCCCTCCTGAGTCCCGGGAAACGGGGCCGTACTCAGGAGGGGCCCTTCTGTTGATGGTGAGCCACGTGGGATGCAGCGGTGGTGTTGGCACCGGCCTAGTAAGGTTGAGAAGAGCTCAGGAGAGGCAGGGGCTCTGCATGCATTGTGTGACCGAGTCTTATTTACCTTTGCCTTATTTCTACAGGACTCGTTTTCCTCATCCATGTCTCACAGCAGCGATGGATGCTATGCATCCTGGGAGAGTACTCCTTGTGCCAGGCGTGGGCCATGCTTGGGGTTATTATTATTATGATCTTGTGTTGATGCTGCTGTGTGACTGTTGAGGATCCAAGCCTAAGAATTTTACTCTTGCGTACTTGTGCTAGTTCTTTGAAGAATCAAAGAGAATTCCTCGCGGAGCAGTCAATGCGACGCCCGGCTATCTGTCCATCACCACCTATGCCTGTTGATCTGTCGATTCCTGGTTGCCATGGAAATGTCCTACATTTCTCCAAATGTGTGAGGTATACTTGGAAAGAGAGACTACGTAATACAAACTCACACGCGTGTGCGTGTGCAGTAACTGCGGGGCCTCTACCAGGTTCTCAAAACCATCACCCCAGCTAAC
This sequence comes from Lota lota, assembly GCA_026745465.1. Taxonomy (NCBI): domain Eukaryota; kingdom Metazoa; phylum Chordata; class Actinopteri; order Gadiformes; family Lotidae; genus Lota; species Lota lota. The sequence goes on along the minus strand of JACYXH010000690.1, from coordinate 3,042,558 downwards.
AGCCCAGCGTGACACACTCTAAATGTGAGTCACCCCTGCTGAGCTCTGACCTGGTGTCATGAAGTTCGCCTGGACTACAATAATCCATCGTACACTTGGGTATTTTAGTCCTCATGGGATTATGATAATGGCGGTCTATTCCAGATGACATGGTAATCATGTTATCTTTCCTGGTTTCTTACAACGTATTGCATATATGTGATGTTTCTCAGTAATGCTCTTGCTATGGCTCTCCATCTCACACACATCCATGTGAGGAGAAGATATTTGCTCCTCGGTCCATTAGCGCAGCGAAGTCATCAAGAGCCAAGAGGACTCATCTGTCGTTATGAAGGATCTACTCCTCGTCACAGGCTGTATCCAGGCTGGGATCATGACACCTTTCCTCCTTTCCCCCTTTTCCTAAAATAGAGCTGGTTTTGAAAAACCTTCCACATAACAAAGCTTGTGGCTCTGAGGGAGTCACGTATGAAGCCCTAAGAGCTACAAGGCCCAGCTCTACACAATACTCATGTGTTTAACGCTTGATCAAATGGAAAATCCATTCGAACTCTCCATTCGCTGTCTACAAGGTCATCACTGTCCCAAATGCACACCTTTCCTCTGCGGCTGTAATCAAACAACGGCCGCCATTTGCAGGCCAGGCGTGTTAGCAGGTAGCGGTATTCACAGCACCGGGTGGAAATGGGCTGCCATCCCTCCCAGGGCTCGACAGCTTAGTGACAGGCCAACAGAAAACAGGGCGGGGATTTGTAGGCTAAAAATAGAGCGCTCTGAATGAGCTGTGGCGCCTCATATGGCTGCATGATGGCGTGATGGAGGTACGTTTTCACCTCAAGGTTTCTTACCTCGGCCCTGCTCGCTATCAGCTAGCACTGATGGCTAAAGGCTCCACTGCAGGTAACAGCCCGATCGCTGCTTTTATCCGCATGTCTACATAAAGTTGCAGTGGCTTTGGTTTTTAATGTTTTTTGTAGAATTGATGAAAATCATCAAGACATCAACAACAACAACTACATCATTTCTGCAACACAACACAAATAAAACCGAACCTCTTCAATGATAACTCATTTTATGCCAGCTGACATCCACTTATTGTGTGCTTTTAACCTTAAGCAGATGATGTCATACTGAATGCAACTGAAGCTTTTCATTGCTTTATCCCTCTTGAATCATTCCCAAGATGCACCTCTCCTTCCAGTCTACATGTTCCAAAATACTTCTTCACTCTACTGCTTTCAAGGATTTGGTGTTTTGTTTATTTTGCCACCCTATTATTGACTTATCCTTGCCTACACTCTAATTAGCATGTCTTTTTATAGGAGAATCACACACTCTCTCACACACACACACACACACACACACACACACACACACACACACACACACACACACACACACACACACACACACACACACACACACACACACACACACACACACACAGACCAGCATGGTGCATGTCTGAGTGCATTTTTGTGTGCCGATGTTGTCGTATGCAGATCTGTGTGTATGTGTGTGTGTGTGTGTGTCTCCATGTTTGCCTAGCTGTGGGGGTGTGACCGTCGCCATGGGTTACCTAGAGAGCAAATGACTTAAACACCAGTAAATAAGGAGGAGCTTCCTCTCATCGTGGCTCCAAATGTCACCTCCCACAGAGGCATGATGGGTGGATGCGGGGGTCTGATGGGTGGAGATTTAGGAGCAGGGAGGTGGGGGGGGATCTATCTGACAGCTCTGCACTCAGGGCTCGGTGCAACATAATCAAATAACCTAGTCCAGTAACCTGGTCCCGTAACCTGGTCCATAACCTGGTCCCGTAACCTGGTCCATAACCTGGTCCCGTAACCTGGTCCCGTAACCTGGTCCCGTAACCTGGTCCCGTAACCTGGTCCAGTAACCTGGTCCCATAACCTGGTCCAGTAACCTGGTCCCATAACCTGGTCCAATAACCTGGTCCCATAACCTGGTCCAGTAACCTGGTCCATAACCTGGTCCCATAACCTGGTCCCATAACCTGGTGGTATTTATGTTTGGCTAGTAGTATCAGTGTTAACCTGGTAGTATTTATGTTTGACTAGTAGTATCAGTGTTAATCTGGTAGTATTTATGTTTGGCTAGTAGTATCAGTGTTAATCTGGTGGTATTTATGTTTGGCTGGTAGTATTAATGTTTGGCTAGTAGTATTAGTGTTAATCTGGTGGTATTTATGTTTGGCTGGTAGTATTAATGTTTTGCTAGTAGTATCAGTGTTAATATGGTAGTATTTATGTTTGGCTAGTAGTATCAGTGTTAATCTGGTGGTATTTATGTTTGGCTGGTAGTATTAATGTTTGGCTAGTAGTATTAGTGTTAATCTGGTGGAATTTATGTTTGGCTGGTAGTATTAATGTTTTGCTAGTAGTATCAGTGTTAATCTGGTAGTATTTATGTTTGGCTAGTAGTATCAATGTTAATCTGTTAGTATTTATGTTTGGCTGGTAGTATTAATGTTTGGCTAGTAGTATTAGTGTTAATATGGTGGTATTTATATTTGGCTGGTGGTATTTATGTTTGGCTAGTAGTATTAGTGTTAATCTGGTAGTATTTATGTTTGGCTAGTAGTATCAGTGTTAATCTGGTGGTATTTATGTTTGGCTGGTGGTATTTATGTTTGACTAGTAGTATCAGTGTTAATCTGGTAGTATTAATGTTTGGCTAGTAGTATCAGTGTTAATCTGGTGGTATTTCTGTTTGGCTGGTAGTATTAATGTTTTGCTAGTAGTATCAGTGTTAATCTGGTAGTATTTATGTTTGGCTAGTAGTATCAGTGTTAATCTGGTGGTATTTATGTTAGGCTGGTAGTATTAATGTTTGACTAGTAGTATCAGTGTTAATATGGTGGTATTTATATTTGGCTGGTGGTATTTATGTTTGGCTAGTAGTATTGGTGTTAATCTGGTAGTATTTATGTTTGGCTAGTAGTATCAGTGTTAATGTGGTGGTATTTATGTTTGGCTGGTGGTATTTATGTTTGACTAGTAGTATCAGTGTTAATCTGGTAGTATTAATGTTTGGCTAGTAGTATCAGTGTTAATCTGGTGGTATTTCTGTTTGGCTGGTAGTATTAATGTTTTGCTAGTAGTATCAGTTTTAATCTGGTAGTATTTATGTTTGGCTAGTAGTATCAGTGTTCATCTGGTGGTATTTATGTTTTGCTGGTAGTATTAATGTTTGGCTAGTAGTATTAGTGTAATCTGGTGGTATTTATCTTTGGCTGGTGGTATTGCTGCTTCCATTAACCTCGGAACAAGTCGGAAAACCTAGATGTCATTTATAATTAGCAATACCAGTCCTAGCCAGGTTAGCCATTGTTAGCAATACCAGTTGATAACACATTACCCGTAATTTCTTCACATACAAACACTGTAGCAACATTTCCACAGATAGAAATCGGACAGTACTGTGTGTATAACTGATTTAATGAGACACAAATAAGACTGAAGTGCTATTAAACATTATATTGCTACATGTTTCACTGATATTGATGAGCGAATGTGCTGGGTGAGGCTGCACACCTGTGGTGCATTCAATGATCAGGGCACCCAGGCTAAACCAGCACACACCCTCGGGGGAGCTCGGACATGTCCGCATCGAACACCTGCTCTGGCTTGTAACATCTGGCCAACTCTCGCATAAGGGGCTTTAATACAACATCTTCATGTGTCTCGGTGATGGAGCAGCCAAAAGCCCCCAAGGTGGCGTATGGCAGGAGCAACTGCCACACTCGTTAGCTGCAGTTAGTTGCTTCGCGGGAAGCCTGCCACGGATCTTTCATGGGTGACAATATTGACCCATCATTTTCAGAGCCCGGATGTCTGAGTCGAAATAATCAACCAATTGTGACCGTTTCACATCCGTTTATTATCCACGACTAGATGGATCCAATTAGTTGGATGTATCACAGGGGCTTTATGTGAGCACAGAGTGCTGTTCCAGTTGTGTTTCATTCTGTTGACAGGGGCATGAAATGGGAGCTGAGCTGTCTTCCTGTACTCTGCCAAAGGTGTCGCGCCGGCGGTCTCTTGAAGTACTTAAGAAGCCATTTTATGTGCTTGTTAGCCCTCCACACCGGACCAGGAACATTTGTCTTCCAGCTCCTCGATGGTGAAAGACCCCAAAAGCTCTGTTTTGATCCCAGACGGGAAGATGAAAGGCAGTGAGGACCATGATGAGAGACGAACAACGGGAGAGCAAAAGGGGGTGGGGAGGGAGAGAGAGAAAGGAAATGGTTTCAATTGAATGGCTGGGTAGCAGGGGGAGTTATCTTTAGCAGTTTGCCTCTTTTCATCTCCAACACTCTGTCCTCTCCCTGTCCTCCCCCTTCTCCCTCTCTTTACCTCCCCTTCGCCAAACTGTCCATTCTCTTCTGGGTCTGACGGAGTGGAACACCTGCAAGCACTGACGTAGAAAGAATCCACACAGCCTGCCCATAGAAAGCTGCGAGGCCAGCTGAGGCTTTTTCCATTGTACCCGCCTGTTCTTGCGGTACTCACTTACCCCAAAGAGTTTGGAATTGACTGGCACAAAATTGAATGCTGGGTAATGTTTTCATCCAAGTAGATATTTACTTGTTCCCAGCAAATCGCTCGGCTAGGCAGAATGAGTTCTACCTTTATGTCAGTGGTTATGGTTGCTGTTCCAAGCAGTGTTCTGAAGTAAGTACTTTTGTTTGAACGTTTGTAAGTCATTTACGACTACGATCTTGTGAATAAAGGATTGAGTATGTTTTGTTGTGTACTCTTATCCTGAATTAGTTGACTTTACTAGTAAATCGCGTGGTAACCCGTTGCCTTAAGCCATTTGATTTTTTACACAAGGTCAAACTAAACAGGTCAAGTTGTGTTAACATAGGATGCAGTAGGAATATTAACGCACAATGCTTCCACGTCATCTTCACAATAACCTTTAAAAGCAACATAAGAACACTTATAAACTGAACCGACAGAAGAAAAACGAATAAGCTAACCTTAGCGTTTAGCTAGCTTGTTGTCACCGGACACTGCCTGTATCGCAGCCACTGTCTTCACACAGAACACTTGTAACTGCGCTCCTCAGTCTCCAAGTCCTGGAGCATGCGCAGTGGCGTGTAAACGCAGATAGAAAGTCGTGGATTTGTTCGTTTGTGGGCATTATTGCAGAAAGCTAGCTAGCCACGGCGGTTCGTATGCACTTACTTGTGTTGAGGAAATGGCCAAATCCTAAATACATCGTACACGCAGAGGTTGATGTACTGAGTTCAACTGGACAAGAAGTCCCACAACACATATATACATTTTTATTTTAGTCGTGACTGCTTTTGTTTGGGTTTGTTTTAGTCTCAAAGCTATTATTATAAAACATTAATTTGTGTAAAAGATGCACAACATGTATAATGATATTGTATGATGTATATATTAGGTTTGAGACTACCATAACTTGATATACTGCTTATTTATATTGTGTATTATGTTTGTAATTGTACCAGACTGAAATAAACCTGTTCTATAAAATCTCCATTCTCTTTTTGGGCACAATCACAAGCACACTGAAATGAAAGCAGATGGATTATCTTTTACAGTCTGTTAGATCGATGTGAGAGACAAATTGTCAACCGCAAATCTCAGGCTTCAGCAAGATTACTGCTTTATTCTCCCCTGCCTGCAAGACACACACACACACACACACACACACACACACACACACACACACACACACACACACACAAACACAAACTGATAGATACTTTTGACAGAATCACACGTTCACACATGAATGAAGAGAAAGAAAAGTCGTAGCGCTTTATATAGGCCATGTTAAAGTACTGCTGACCTGGACACTCAGCTGCTGAAAGCTGGCCAGCACCTCTGCTGCCAGCCTTCAGCTCTGCGTCACAGTCGGGGTCTTCTTGTGTCTTTGTGTGTGTGTGTGTGGTACACGCATGTTTTCTTGTCGTGAATAACTCAAGAGGGAAGTGAAAAGGGGGGGAAGGGATTGTCTGATGGAAAGAGGCATGTCAGGTTGGGAGGTGGTTTGAGATAATGTATACAATGTGTAATAATATATGTTAAGCTATGCATGCGTGAAGCCGTGAAGCCCGTCTCTCTTAGATCCACTGGTCTGAATCTGTGGAGCAAACAAAACAGTGTGCAGGTGAACCGGCCCTGTGCCTTCATCCATGAACTCTGGCGGTCCACATTGATGTGGACCGTCCGCTCTTCAAATGCTTCTCCTTCTTTCAAGCGGAGAAACGACGCACATGAAACGGCAGAACTGCTGAATGCCCACAAACACCGGCCACGCCTCCTCTGGCCGCCTGTTGAAACGGCCGCGCCTCCTCTGGCCGCCTGTTGAAACGGCCACGCCTCCTCTGGCCGCCTGTTGAAACGGCCGCGCCTCCTCTGGCCGCCTGTTGAAACGGCCGCGCCTCCTCTGGCCGCCTGTTGAAACGGCCGCGCCTCCTCTGGCCGCCTGTTGAAACGGCCACGCTGAAAGAAAGAGATGAATAGAGAGGAGGAGAGAGTGAAAGAAGCTTGAACCAGGATATGGAGACAGGCGCTCGCTTCCTACTGCAATGTGAGAGATAGAATTCACGTCGCTGCTTGTTTGTGAAAAGCATAAGCCACTAGATGCATTCTGTTCATACCGTAGGAGGTTCACTTTGAATACCAGCTCATTTGGTGTTATGTGGTTGATGTTATCATTTATGTAGTTGTAATTATTTGCTATTCATTTTTTTTTTGTCAGATGCTTTGGTAAGTGTTTCATCAAAGAAAGACAGAAAGAAAGAGAAAATGTGTGATCTTCTTCTGCAGAGCTTTCATACTGTATCACAGGATGTAGAGTATGGCATGAACTCAGTGTGTGCTCTATCATGAACACAGTGTGTACTCTATCATGAACACAGTGTGTACTCTATCATGACCACAGTGTGAACTCTATCATGAACACAGTGTGTAGTCTATCATAAACACAGTGTGAACTCTATCATGAACACAGTGTGAACTCTATCATGACTATCATAAGATGTAGATGTCATGAACACAGTGTGAACTCTGTCATGACCACAGTGTGAACTCTATCATGAACACAGTGTGTACTCTATCATGACCAGTGTGAACTCTATCATGAACACAGTGTGTACTCTATCATGAACACAGTGTGTACTCTATCATGAACACAGTGTGAACTCTATCATGAACACAGTGTGTACTCTATCATGAACACAGTGTGAACTCTATCATGACTATCATAAGATGTAGATGTCATGAACACAGTGTGAACTCTGTCATGACCACAGTGTGAACTCTATCATGAACACAGTGTGTACTCTATCATGACCACAGTGTGAACTCTATCATGAACACAGTGTGTACTCTATCATGAACACAGTGTGTACTCTATCATGAACACAGTGTGAACTCTATCATGAACACAGTGTGTACTCTATCATGAACACAGTGTGAACTCTATCATGACTATCATAAGATGAAGATGTCATGAACACAGTGTGAACTCTGTCATGACTATCATAAGATGTAGATGTCATGAACACAGTGTGTACTCTATCATGAACACAGTGTGTACTCTATCATGACCACAGTGTGTACTCTATCATGACCACAGTGTGAACTCTATCATGAACACAGTGTGAACTCTGTCATGACTATCATAAGATGTAGATGTCATGAACACAGTGTGTACTCTATCATGAACACAGTGTGTACTCTATCATGAACACAGTGTGTACTCTATCATGACCACAGTGTGAACTCTATCATGAACACAGTGTGTACTCTATCATGAACACAGTGTGTACTCTATCATGAACACAGTGTGAACTCTATCATGACTATCATAAGATGAAGATGTCATGAACACAGTGTGAACTCTGTCCATGCCACATGGCCCTGTGTGCTGCGTTCTTGAGGTCATGTGAGACAGTTGGGTCCACAGCTGCATCCTTGTGTGATTTAAAATGTCGACTAACGGTGACTGTACCATCCCCCATGACACTATGCTGCCCTGCAGCTCTGATTCTGGACCTGTGGCGTACCGAGGCTGTTAGGAAAATGAGTTACCGAAATCCCTTATTCATGATTAATGGTAATAAATCAAATTGCGCTGAAAGATCCCGAACAAGCTGCCGCAGTGGCTGTACAGCCAGCTTAGACCGCTGAGGTTCCTGGTTGTCTAATTGTTAAGAGATGTACTATTTTTAGCTTGTTCAAAGACCACATGATTGAAAATGTGCTTTACTAAAATGTGAAAAGTAAAGAAAATAGCGATGGACTTCACGTTTGAACGTGTGTTTGTCCACTGTGTTTAATGATTCTAGGGATCAAATCATGTGCTGGCTGAGTCTGCCCCTCTCCTCCGGTTGGCGTGAATGTGTTGAAGGTTCGGTGTAAGCAGCGCATATGGAACAGCACGGTTATCATGGTGGGAACCATGATAACCGTGATAGGTGAAATCACACAGAGGTTTGGAGTGAGGATGCCTGTTGACCTCCCCGCCCCCTCTTCGCTCACTAACCTGACATCTAGCGCCCCCGTTTGCTTCAGCCTGGGGTCCACTGGACGTTAATTAGCAGGTCAGGGCTTACAGTTTGCTGCCCGCTAATTGGGCTAGGCTTCATTGCTCAGCTTGGATAATTTGCTAGCATGTCTTCCATACTGTGTGTGTGTGTGTGTGTGTGTGTGTGTGTGTGTGTGTGTGTGTGTGTGTGTGTGTGTGTGTGTGTGTGTGTGTGTGTGTGTGTGTGTGTGTGCGCGCGCCATGCTTTTGATCCCTGGCTGGCCCTCTGAGACTGCCTTTGATCCTGAGATGTGGGTGGGATTCATTCCGAGTGTTTGAAAGGAAGATCCCCTGAGCTGAAGCCTGATTGGTCCATTTTATAGATGGTTTTGTTTTGCAGCTGCCTCTTTATTTGGTCACTGCGTTGTGCATAATGTATGACCTCGAAGGGGGTGGGGGGGTCGAGTAAATTCATAAGTAATGATAAGATCAATAATACATGTATATTATTATGATGGTCTTGCAAGATTTGATCCTTTGCGTAATTCTGAATAGATTTCTGTTTTTCAAATGTCATTGTAATCCGCAAAGTCTGATTGCTGATTCCTTTAGTCAGTTATGTTTTTATCACCAGGCAATCAAATGTTACGATTAAATGTCAGGTTTTTGCTGTCTGTGGCACAACACTCGCTTTGAGTCTTTCTCGAGAGGAAGTGGGCCATTCAGTAAGATCCTGCACATATTTCTAAACAGATATTTATCATTCCAACAACTCAGATTAGTTTATTTTTAAACAGCCATCTTACTGAGAAAAATGTGGGTTTGAACTGGGCTGTGGCCCTTAAATTCAGCCAATGGGGCGTGCCGGTGCCGGTGCCAGACACAACGTGCTCGGGTCGATCTAAGCTCTTATACCATGTGCGCACATGGGATTGACAGGCAAAACGTTTTCCCCCAAACCATTAGGGAAGAGAGGAGCTGATAGGTCAGAAACGGTATCTTGATTGCCTCGTACGGAAGCGTTTGTGCAGTCATCTAGAACAGATCTTTCCACTTATAGCTGATGGATGGCTATGGCATTTTCTAACAAAGGACATTCACATTATAGCTGTTAAATCTTAGCGACAGCGTCTTTAATCCTCCACTTCCTTTATGGTGATGACTAGTTTTGTAGTTTGTGTTGTGGCGAGGACAAAAGGCCAGTGTTCATCAGTAATGAGATCAGCTCCCCCGTGAGACTGCTGTTGACAGCGATGTGGCTCATTGTTCCAGTCCATCTCCTTATAGCTCACTGGAGATGTTTAGCGCCTCAGTAGCACCTCACCTCACTGTTAGTCTTAAAAAGACCCTGCCTGTCTTCCCCTGGTTGCACCCTGTTTGAGATGGGCAGGAAGACGCACGCACACACACACACACACACAGACACACACACACAATGTAAGGGCAGATTCGGCAGCACACACACGTAAACACACACATCCTCTCTAGGCTACTATGAATCTGAGTCTTATCGGCCGTTCGAGCCCCCTGGCTATTAGCTCCAATCAATGGCCATTTTTCATGGTGCATTATCCAATCAAAGGACAACACCCTGCTGCTGGCTTCTGCTACGTCACGGGGTCTAATTGCGTTTGGCCCCTGCAATCGAGTTGGTCCTCTGCACTAACGCCGGTCCCCCCCCCCCTACATTATTCCATTTGGCTAATTTAACAGCGGCTGGCGTGCAGGCCCCTGTTGAGGCCCTCACAGCGTGATGGGGAGGAAGGCCATGAGGGGGACTCATTGGGAGGGAGGTGGAGGTGTTAATGGGCCCCCCGGGGAGGGCCTGTCTGCATGGCCTCCAGGAAGGCAGGGCCCTACGCAGCCTCCTTGCCCTGCGAGCACCGTGCTCCTCAGCTGAACATTTTGGAGGCCCAGTCCACAAAGTAGGGGATTTCTAGCTGAAATGTGTCATTTTCTGCCTGTTTTTTCTTTTCTTTTCAAGAACAAGTAGGAAACCTATGAGAGCTTGATTTAAGAATTGAAAAATGGTGCCCATTCCTTTTTAAAGCTGAGCCAGGCTCTTAGTTTGAGTTTCTCCTCCAATGATGCAGGGAACAAAAGTGAAAAGGGTGAAAATCAGTAGTATCATCCCTTAGGCTCAGCTGTGGGGGGCGGACCAGAGCCACTGCAGCTGGGGAGCTCTCTCGCTCTTGCTCTGTCTGTCTGTCTGTCTGTCTGTCTGTCTGTCTGTCTGTCTGTCTGTCTGTCTGTCTGTCTGTCTGTCTGGCTGGCTGGCTGGCTGGCTGGCTGGCTGGCTGGCTCTCTCTCTCTCTCTCTCTCTCTCTCTCTCTCTCTCTCTCTCTCTCTCTCTCTCTCTCTCTCTCTCTCTCTCTCTCTCTCTCTCTCTCTCTCTCTCTCTCTTGCTCTATCTCTCTCTCTGTCTCTGTCTTTCTCTCTCTCTCTTGCTCGCTCTTGCTCTCTCTCTCTCTCTCTCTTGCTCGCTCTTGCTCTATCTCTCTCGCTCTCTCGCTCTTGCTCTATCTCTCTCTCTTGATCGATCTCTTTTTCTGTCTGCCTCTGTCTACCATTCGCTATCAGTCTCTTTCTGTCTCACTACATAGTCTCTATGTCCTGTCTTGATCCCTTTGTATTTATTTATTCCTTTCTTTCTGGATATTCATGTTTTTTATTTTGTGTTATAATCTATTTTCTTTCGTTTATTACTCCTTTCTTTCTCTCATCTCGTTAAGTCGTTAACTGTCGACATTCCTGTTGACAGTTGAGTCAGCGAGAACATGTGTTTGCTGAAAGGCTAACCAAACAAAAGGAATAGAGAGAAAATGGATCCATATTTGTTTTTGGTTTAGTTGGTTTTAGTTAGTTTTTGGTTTAGCATTTTCCTAAAACGAGCTTTCCCAGTTGAGAAGAAGTGTCAATTATTTAATACCTCAGCTCACTGCAATATGATAGATGGAGAGAAACACCTATCTTTGTTCTGTAAACGTTCATTTAGTGATCAACTACACAGTAGATGTCTGAGAGACAATGATGTCGTGTTATAAGCTAAGGGATCTAGTAATAAAAGTGGTACACTTTATTTTAATGGCAACTTTAAAAAAAAACGGTGTTTAAAAATGATTTGGATCTAATGCACGTACTTATAATCATGCCTGTTGGTGAGCATTTCTGTAAGACGCACAGCCAGGCACAGTTTGATGCCAAGCAGATCCCAAGCTCTCCATCCATGCCGGCCCGCACAGAAGACCAGAACATTGAGAGGTCATCTATGACTATGGACTGGTTGAATCAGCCGACAGGTGTTCCCCTCCACTGATGATACATCTCTACCCCATATCCAGTCTCCTATTGACCAGTAGTTTATGTGCTGCTCCATTCGTCTCGATACCGCCCAAAACCAGGCAGATTGAAATCCATCTTCTCCATGGGGCTGAGTTGTATGCGTTGTCTGCATGATGCGGGTGAGGGTCCTAATACAACCCGAGTGGATAATAAACAGAAAGAGCTGTGGAAGGCGTCCAGATGCAGATGAGGCCCTAGGCCCGCAGGTGGGGAAATGATCAAGGGCAGTGTCTCCAAGGAGACCTCTCGAAATGTTCTACGGCTTTATTGTTTGGGGGGGTTCTGGTTTTCACAGGATATGACTAGATATATATACTATATCTCCAAAGGTCGATATTTTGGTTGATTTAAGCCTTCACCTTTTTTCCCACAAACAAAATCGATTTCCGGGCTTGATCACGCGTGGAAGTTATTTTTCTTCAGACAGCGTTTTACTGACGGCTGCAGAGAAAGGGTGATACTGTACAGGTTGAATTTGTTGTTCAAACAGTGGAATGCATGTGTTAGTCCGTACGGCTTCGTTGGATATGTTACAAGCTTAAGTCCCAGCGAAACATTTAGTTGTGCATTCACTGTTAAAGTATCACCAGGTGTTATGGTACACCATGCTGAACTGCATTAGCAACAACGTCAGCCATTCATTCTCAATAGGTGGACACCGTTAATAGAAAAGTGCTTTGTAGGCTAAATGCAATCCATTTACGTGTGCTTACAGTAGTGAGTTGGCCAACTGACATTTAGTTTAGACACTCAATGTCTAAAAGGATCATTGATTTCATATGTAGCAGTATTTGTTGATCCTGCATCGTCCACTAGACCTTTACTAGCGTTGGTATTTTGCCAGAAATCTTTGCGCTTGCATCACAACGTCGAAAAAACATCTCTCACTCTTACCAGGGGCACATTCAAATGCTCCTAAACCTCTCTCTAAAGTGATTTATCTTGGAGTAAACAGGCCTATTCTTTTGTCTTGCTTGTGAACAGATCACTCTCATTAAGTCAAAGAAATTGGTGAAGCTACCAGCCGGAACAAAGGAGAGAGACCAAGCTGTTCCCAGGGATCTGAGTGCTTTGCTAGAAGTCAGGGTTTGCTGTGAGTTCTCAACAGAGTCCCTTCTACGTGGATACACTTAGAAAGAGGAAGAGTAGAGACATAATACAACTGGATGCAGGTTGTCCATAGCAATTTTTCAGTGGCACACCAACATAAATGTAGTACAGAGGAAACAGTCATGCATGCATCACCATGGATGTGCCCTATTTGTATCACACCCAATACATTTATATCAATGCCTATTTCAACGCTAGTGTAAAGTACTGTCATCTGTGTATCATTACTTATCTCAATCATATACAGTCCAGATAAAAGTAAGACTATTCTCCATCTATTTAGTTTTGCACAGCATATAAGCAGCTTTGTATGCAGCTGTATATTGCATCAGGTCGATTGACCGTTTTTTTCTCAGTGGAGGCATTTGAAGCTGGAGGCCAAGTTATCCACAGAGGACAAACAGCCTGGCCAACCCACGGCCAGCACAAACACATGGCTTTCCACTCAACACTTAGCTGCTAGAGCACCTAGTCTTACCCCATTACCCGAGGACATGGGGGATGGATCTGCATGGGACAATAGGGCTTGGTAACTGTAACAGACGGATACACAACACACACACACACTAACCCGCTGTGGTCACTGGGTTTCCGAGACTCAATCTAAATGCCAGTATTTTGACAACAGCCTAAACCAAAAACAAGCTGTTAGCCCTATGAATTTGTGATTGAGTGTCAGTGCTTTATTATTCATGAAATGTGATATTCATATTTGTTATTCCTTGGCCTGCCTTCTGTCGACCGGCAGCTCATGCTAGCTCTTGTTTCGGCTGTGGTTTCCACTGGTGTGCCTCAAATGGCTTCCATCAGTCGAGTCTCTGTGAGGAAGGGGTCTCTAGCAGAAGCTGAAAGCTTGTTCAGTTGTATGCTATTTATCAAACATGAGTATTTTGTGACAACAACTCTATCTCTGCACTTTTTCGTATTGAGTCGGATATGTTAACATATCCGACATTTTCCCTCATTATTTAATTTGTTCTTTTAGTGCTGCTACCGCACCAAAGGCTTTATGGAACCTAGAAATGTCAGTCTGTTCAGTCTGGATTTTGAATTCACCTCTGGAGTGCGTGGCAGCCTGAGGAACGCTCAGACAACTGGACCACTAAAAGGAAACCTGTTGCTCTTCTCTTCTGGCCTCATGTAGAAGTAAGGGTTGGAGACGACGGTGCCGGTCTGACCCCAGCCTGGGCCGGTCTGTGCGGTGCTTTCATAGTCTTGTTTCACTCGGGTTATATCTGGGGGCCTGGTGTCCTCCAGACAGGATGCTGCTGAGACAGACAGTCTGATATATCAATGGTGAATACAGTGACAAAATATAATCTATGTTTAGAAATGAAGAAAGGTGCAGAAGGAGAAGTGATTCTGATGGCAATCAGTGATGGCCTGCCCCCTGGTGGGACAACTCTTTTTGATTGGACGCCATGTGGCCTTTTGCCTGGACTCGGTTTGACTCAGCGCGGCTGGGATTGGCATTTCCCTTACAACCGGGTTAGCCACTTGAAGGCGTGTCTTTAACTGATGGCACGCTTGTCTTCAGTCGAGGACACAACAACACACACTTTTTATTGCCTATTTAGCTTTATATTATAGCCTACTGTAAAAATGTATAGATTAGTTGAAGACACATTTTGGTTGAGGTTGTTTCAGACAGACACACACAATGATATCCACGATGATGAATTCAGTTTGATGTTCAATATTCCCCCTTTTTTGCTTCCTAATCTCAAAAGCTCATTGAGAGACGATGTATTTCAGATTAGTCTTGTTTACACATTAGACAATGTTTAACATATATTTCCCTGAGTGCCATGCAATTTCCTTGATATAAGGATAAAACACATTGAATATCAATATCAGCGATCTAACAATATGAAATATTGCTAAATGTCCAGTATTCAAATCTAATTCCCAAGACTAATCTGGGGAATATCGTCTCACTAAAATGGCCGTGGTGCGCTCCCATTTCAAACTGGTAATGGAAACGCATATCAGCATAGCATGGTTTGACTCGGCACAGAGAAATATGGACCAATGGAAAAAAGCCAGTAGACTCATGGCTGACCACCACCCATAACTCCACTACTGGAATTACTCCAGCGACACGTGTGGAGAGCAAGAGGCTGGCTCTCTTATACTGCTCTGTCCACATGTGGAGAGCAAGAGGCTGGCTCTATTATACTGCTCTGTCCACATGTGGAGAGCAAGAGGCTGGCTCTCTTATACTGCTCTGTCCATCTCACCCTCACAATTGTACTCACAGAACAACAAATGCAAAAAGCTAATGGCATCAAACCCATGTATCTATTCAATTATTCAAACTCAACATTGTCTTCTCTTGTAATCGTGTTAATAAAAAGTCTCTGATGGGTTTGTTATCAATACATAAAATAGTAGAATAACTAGCTCAGCCCATTAAGGGGGTTGACGATTGACATTGCAATGTGGTTGTTCATACACTGTTCTGTCCTGTTTGTGTTCTGCAGGACCCCCGTACCAAGCACAAGTTTAAGAGCCACACCTATGGGAGTCCCACCTTCTGTGACCACTGTGGCTCCCTGCTGTACGGCCTCATCCACCAGGGCATGAAATGTGACAGTAAGTACTGGATCTGAACACAACCAAAGCCCTGGCCTTCAGGTGCAGATGTCTCTGGTTCTGGGCCGGGGCAGGGGCCTCCCCTGTACACACCCCTTCACTTCAGGTTCTGTTCATTCTGGAGCTGCAGGCTCTCCTGAAAGCCCCTTCACTTCAGGTTCTGTTCATTCTTGAGCTGCAGGCTCTCCTGAAAGCCCATTCACTTCAGGTTCTGTTCATTCTGGAGCTGCAGGCTCTCCTGAAAGCCCATTCAGTTCAGGTTCTGTTCATTCTGGAGCTGCAGGCTCTCCTGAAAGCCCATTCAGTTCAGGTTCTGTTCATTCTGGAGCTGCAGGCTCTCCTGAAAGCCCATTCAGTTCAGGTTCTGTTCATTCTGGAGCTGCAGGCTCTCCTGAAAGCCCATTCAGTTCAGGTTCTGTTCATTCTGGAGCTGCAGGCTCTCCTGAAAGCCCCTTCACTTCAGGTTCTGTTCATTCTGGAGCTGCAGGCTCTCCTGAAAGCCCATTCACTTCAGGTTCATCAGGTGGAGGACAGGTGTGTCGCATCGAGGCTTAATCAGCAGGTGACCAGGTAACCAGATCAGCCAATCAGAGGTTATGCATGCCATGCCATGTGTCTAACCTAGAGAGGGAGTCCTTGAATGCTAACCAAAGAGGTTTGGGTAGCATTAGATACAGAGGTTTCAACCGGTTTTAAGAGGTTTCAACCCCCCCCCCCCCCCCCCTATTTCATGAGAATTTCCGCCAAGCAATTGATTCCAGTTATGTTAATCAATTGAGCAGATTTTCCCTTTTTCGCAGTACTATGTTGCTTCAGACCTGTGCTTATGAAGCTCTGGGTTTGGATATACATAAACAACCCAAACCGGAAAACTTACCCGAGCCCTGTCGTTCTCCAGGTTGGCCATGGTTGGGATAAATTCTTGAAGCCTTTTTCTTTGACGACCTGACGGACATGCTGATAGGACAGCAGTCGGTTCAGTTGCATTCAGTCTCGATTGCTTAGGCCTGTCCTTGGAATGCCCTGCTGCTTGATCTTTATCGCTTTCATTTTCCGATCCGTATTTTGACCACTTAAATGAGAAATTAATATCGTATTTGAATATCTGCAAGTTGAATATTTTTATCTGAATTAGTGAACATTGAAAATATATTTATTTGAACCAGTTTTTTCTTTTAATTGTTCAACTTGAAATACCGTATTTGAATTTCAAAAAGGGTAATTCATAACGAACAAACGTATATGAGCTTGTTTTTAAAGTATAATATTTCAATTCAAAGGTACATACATTTACATATATCCAATTGGAAACATTATGGCAGGGATTTTGTTCCAAGCTGTCCGGCAGGTTTCAAGAACGAGTTCTATCTCCAGTACGACTCACGCCTTTGGTTCAATGTGTTTTAATAAGCTCCTTCACACTTGTCTTCCATCGGGAGACGATGCAGGAAGGCCTTAATGAGCTTCTTCAGGTGTGTAAATAGAGGTTATGGATGAGGGCGGCACGGCCAATCGTTTGGACAGACGCCACCTTGCTGAGCGCAGCACCTGCTGTGTAACAATCACAAAGCGTTTTGAGTGTGATATTAAGAGTGGATTTATAGGGTTAGTATTATAAGAGTGGATTTATAGGGTTAGTATTATAAGTGGATTTATAGGGTTAATATTATAAGTGGATTTATAGGGTTAGTATTATAAGAGTGGATTTATAGGGTTAATATTATAAGAGTGGATTAATAGGGTTAATATTATAAGAGTGGATTTATATGGTTAGTATTATAAGAGTGGATTTATAGGGTTAATATTATAAGAGTGGATTTATAGGGTTAATATTATAAGAGTGGATTTATAGGGTTAATATTATAAGAGTGGATTTATAGGGTTAGTATTATAAGAGTGGATTTATAGGATTAGTATTATAAGAGTGGATTTATAGGGTTAATATTATAAGAGTGGATTTATAGGGTTAATATTATAAGAGTGGATTTATAGGGTTAGTATTATAAACTTATCTGATGCTAGCTGTCCAAAGTGTCATAAGAAACTTATCTGATGCCAGCTGTCCAAAGTGTCATAATAAACGTTCAAAATGAAGATGAGGTGACATTTGGACCACAAGATAGCAATTGTTGTGTCTCTGCTTTCGTCATATATCTTTATCTGTTTCACTCTTTGCTTTCTTCATATATCTTTATCTGTTTCACTCTCTGCTTTCTTCATATATCTTTATCTGTTTCACTCTCTGCTTTCTTCATATATCTTTATCTATTTCACTCTTTGCTTTCGTCATATATCTTTATCTGTTTCACTCTCTGCTTTCTTCATATATCTTTATCTGTTTCACTCTCTGCTTTCTTCATATATCTTTATCTGTTTCACTCTTTGCTTTCGTCATATATCTTTATGCTTCTTTTTGACTCTTATCTCTATCTCTTGCTTTCTCTCTTCATTTCTTGTTATCGCTGTCTTTCTATCCACCTATCTTTGTTTATAACTTTATCTCACTTATTCTCTTTCATCATCTCTCCCTCTAACAGTGTGTCTCTCTCTCTCCCTCTAACAGTCTCTCTCTCTCTCTCTTCCTCTAACAGTGTCTCTCTCTCTCTCTCCCTCTAACAGTCTCTCTCTCTCTAATGGTGTCTCCCTCCCTCTAACAGTGTGTCTCTCTCTCCCTCTAACAGTCTCTCTCTCTCTCTCTCTCTCTAACGGTGTCTCTCCCACCCTCTAACAGTGTGTGTGTCTCTCTCCCTCCCTCTAACAGTGTGTCTCTCTCTCTCCCTCTAACAGTCTCTCTCTCTCTCTAACGGTGTCTCTCCCACCCTCTAACAGTGTGTGTGTCTCTCTCTCTCCCTCCCTCTAACAGTGTGTCTCTCTCTCTCCCTCTAATGGTCTCTCTCCCTCCCTCTAACGGTGTCTCCCTCCCTCTAACAGTGTGTGTGTCTCTCTCTCTCTCCCTCTAATGGTCTTTCTCCTTCCCTCTAACGGTGTCTCCCTCCCTCTAACGGTGTGTCTCTCTCTCTCTCTAATGGTCTCTCTCCCTCCCTCTAACAGTGTGTGTCTCTCTCTCCCTCTAATGGTCTCTCTCCCTCCCTCTAACGGTGTCTCCCTCCCTCTAACAGTGTGTGTCTCTCTCTCCCTCTAATGGTCTCTCTCCCTCCCTCTAGCGGTGTCTCTCCCTCCCTCTAACAGTGTGTGTCTCTCTCTCCCTCTAATGGTCTCTCTCCCTCCCTCTAACGGTGTCTCCCTCCCTCTAACAGTGTGTGTGTCTCTCTCTCCCTCCCTCTAACAGTGTGTGTGTCTCTCTCTCCCTCCCTCTAACGGTGTGTCTCTCTGTCCCATGCAGCCTGTGACATGAACGTCCATAACCAGTGTGTGATGAACGTGCCCAGCATGTGTGGGATGGACTTCACAGAGAGACGAGGCCGTCTGTACCTCAAGTGTGAGGTCTTTGGGGACAGACTGCAGGTCACAGGTAGGCATGTCCCTTCACACACACACCTCACCACATTGGAGCTACCTCATATGTTTTGGAACACTACTTTTGTGTGTTTGTGTGTGATTAGTGTGCGTGTGTGTGTGTGTGCACACTTGGGGATGGGGGGTGTGTGTATATCAGATGGTGTGTGTATGTGTTGTTCTACACGTAATGAACCCCTAACCGGGCCCCTGTGGTGTGGGGAGAAGGAAACATTGGCTCCAGATTATTTCTCAGAAACAGGTTCATTCACCAATGAAGAAATAGAGCTGGTTTTGAAAAACCTTCCACATAACAAAGCTTGTGGCTCTGAGGGAGTCACTTATGAAGCCCTGAGAGCTACAAGGCCCAGCTCTACACAAACAAAAAATGTTTTTAACGCTTGATCAAATGGAAAATCCATTCGAACTCTCCGTTCGCTGTCTACAAGGTCTTCACTGTCCCAAATGCACAGCCGGCTGCATCCTGCCCTGGCCTTTAGACGCAGGCATTTTTATCTCACACTCAGAAAGCATGTACAGACAGAAACTGCCTTCCATGACTTTATACACAAGCCCACACAATTGGAACCCATTTCCTGGATTTGAAAGACACTTTTTGGACTCTGCCACTCAAGGTGTTGCTTACTGCACTGGATGAGATCCACCACCCTCAAGCTTTTGATTACATGTGACGTGTACCAAGCTAGAGAGGGGCTGCCCGTGCAGTGCTGGGAACGTGTGGATGTGCCCCGCCCCATGTCAGATCTCCACGCCCTGTTGAGGGTGAAACAGACGGGGTCCAGGTAGCCTCCAGAGATAACATGTCAGATCTCCACGCCCTGTTGAGGGTGAAACAGACGGGGTCCAGGTAGCCTCCAGAGATAACATGTCAGATCTCCACGCCCTGTTGACGGTGAAACAGACGGGGTCCAGGTAGCCTCCAGAGATAACATGTCAGATCTCCACGCCCTGTTGAGGGTGAAACAGACGGGGTCCAGGTAGCCTCCAGAGATAACATGTCAGATCTCCACGCCCTGTTGAGGGTGAAACAGACGGGGTCCAGGTAGCCTCCAGAGATAACATGTCAGATCTCCACGCCCTGTTGACGGTGAAACAGACGGGGTCCAGGTAGCCTCCAGAGATAACATGTCAGATCTCCACGCCCTGTTGAGGGTGAAACAGACGGGGTCCAGGTATCCTCCAGAGATAACATGTCAGAAAAGGGACTGACGAAGGTATTGGGCAGTGGCGTTGCTACAAGTAGCCGCTTTACCAGTCGAATGATATTTCTGAGTTATGTGCTGGTAGCGATGCAGTCTTCAGTAGCGAAGCTCTTTCGTTGATCCAGTAGTGCGGTAGCGTCCACACAAGCGTTTCTAAACCTCAGGTGCTGCCTTTCTGCTGTGGTGTTAAATAAAAGAATGACCAGTCAAAACGCCTTTATAGTCGCCGTGCAGGAATGGAGCCAGCCGGCACCCACCACAATGACGTCATCCCGGCCCTCACACACGCAATGCTGATCTGTCTCAGACACTGGGGACGCTGGGGTTCACTTGATGGAAACAAGTGAGGTGAGGACGGAGAGGAATGATCCCAAGTGTCTTACACACATAGATGAACATAGATACATTTTCAGCTCTCACTGCTACAAACCCACAGAACAATTTAATAAATAAAACAAAAACCAGGTGTCGAGAGAGTGTGTGTACACACACTCTCGACACCTGCTTTTTGTTATTAGATTCAGTTTTTTTCATGGGTTTGTAGCAGTGAGAGCTGAAAATTCAGAATAGCTTTAATGTAGTAAACTACTTTTTCCATGTTGCTGTAGCTCAGCTTGCTACATGTCTCTGGGGGTAGCATCAGTGTAGTGAAGCTTCATTTAATGTAGAGGAACTGGTAGCACAGCTCACTACATGTTCCAAGTAGCTTGCCAAACACTGAGTGATGAGTTCTTAAATGATCAGGTTCAGAACCAAACACACAGAATGCGCAGTCCTGTATGAACGACGCAGCGGTGGCAATGTGGTACGAATTTAAAATCTGCCAAACCCCCCTCCTATGCAGTACCGAGCCAATCTGAGTGTAGTCCCGACATAAGTCTTAACGGAGCTGGTGACTGGGGAGAACAAGGGTCCACAGCTGGCCAGTAAGGTCACCAGCCGGCTACAGCTCATAGACGTCCCCCCTGCCTAGTGGAGAATAGTATGAGTGGTGGCCCTCATCTAACGCTTACTTCCGTATTCCATTGATGCTCAGCAAAATTAACAGTAAAATGGTGCAGGTGGTAGAAAATGTAGCTAAACACGCACACGACACAGGATATAACTTTTCTGAGCAGAAGAGAGGGAGATCTTGGGGTCTCTCATGTAGGGTGTATGCTGCTACAAGGCTTACCCACCTCCTCAACATGCTCAACTCTGACGATGGAGCAGTTCAGACCTGGCCTGGCCTGCCCAGGTCTGAGCTGGCCTGGGCAGGCTTCCTACTGGACCTGAGGAAGGTCCTTCCTGGTCATAGGAGTAAGGCCTCTGGAAAGCTCCGGACCAGGAGGAGAACTTCCTGGTTGTAGGAGGAAGGCCTCTGGAAAGCTCCGGACCAGGAGGAGAACGTCCTGGTTGTAAGAGGAAGGCCTCTGGTAAGCACCGGACCAGGAGGAGAACGTCCTGGTTGTAGGAGCAAGGCCTCTGGAAAGCTCCGGACCAGGAGGAGAACGTCCTGGTTGTAGGAGCAAGGCCTCTGGAAAGCTCCGGACCAGGAGGAGAACGTCCTGGTTGTAGGAGCAAGGCCTCTGGAAAGCTCCGGACCAGGAGGAGAACTTCCTGGTTGTAGGAGCAAGGCCTCTGGAAAGCACCGGACCAGGAGGAGAACTTCCTGGTTGTAGGAGCAAGGCCTCAGGAAAGCTCCGGACCAGGAGGCGAACTTCCTGGTTGTAGGAGCAAGGCCTCTGGAAAGCTGGACTGCAGGTTTTAGGGTCTCATCCGGTTGGCCTGACCTCAGTGAACTGTGCACCAGGAGTTATGTTGAAATGGACAACAACAGACTACCAGTCATCATCTGAAACCAACCTGGTAGTTTCGGATGCAGTGGTTTTAGACCCCCGTATTACTCAAATATACAAGGGTTTGAGCATGGCCAGGTATGATCGCATTGCCAACCTTGTTGCTGATGAGTTCCGAGTCTGGAGGACTAACTCCACTGTAATGGTTTAGCTGCAGCACTCTGGGCGTGTTCTACCCCACCCTAAACACACCTGTATATGGACCATGTATGTAACAACAAGCTGATGACGTGCCATCATCTAGCGTCATGCATCCCCAACCCATCCTCGCTGTTATACTGGGCAGCCTGGGACACCGGCCAGCTGTAAAGGGGATGCAGCTTGGCTAGGTATTGTTCAATGTGGAGAACATGCTTGTACCTTGAAGTGTCTGTATGCTTGGTACGTGTGCGTGCATGCAGTAGGCCAGTGTTTCAGAGGGGGCTCAGGCCATTGGGATGGAAGAGATCAGGTCATGTGGTGTAGTGAGGTGAAAAGCTCAATTGCACGCTGCAGGCCTATGAAAGCAAAGCGCAGGTGGAACAAACAATTAGAAATGCAGTAATGTAGTAAATGTAAATACATGCCTGCCCGCGCTTGTGCACCAAAGGGCACAAAGTCGCCGTGAATGACCCACGTCAGCCGGCGTGAACCACAGATGATGTAACCACCTCCCTCGGCTCACGGTCTGAAGGGTACCGCGCGCCGCTGGAATGTGGAAGCGCCGCCAGAAGTTCCTTAAATGTTCCTTAAACGGGCGAGTGTGGCGCCAGGCTGCGTGGGGGCTGTCCGCTCACTGAACAAGCCGCGGCGCGCATCACGGCGACTAAGCATCTACAGAAAACATCAAGAGCAAACCCTTTTCTCTACAAGTTGACCAGGCAAATGGCAGCAAGAAGGACCGTCTTTTAAAGAATGGGTAGGCAATTTGGAGAAACTAGCCAGAGTAAGCTCGATTTTGAAAGTATCCAACCGAAAATAACCCACCCCTCCCTTCATGCCTCCCTCCAAAGCAATAGGTCTGCCTAGCCTTATGGGAGGCTTTGGTCATGCACAATGAGGGCACAGACAGCAGAGCTGGACACTTGAGACTTGGGACTGGAGTCGCCAAAATGGGGACTTGTGACTTGACTTTGACTCGCCTGCTGTGAGACTTGACTCAAGTGGCCAAGGTGGACTCGGAGGGAAGCGGCACGCAGGGACTGGACCGGGATTGTCTTTGTTTTCCCAAGTTTAGCGCTGTTATTTCAGCAGCCCGTCAACTGACACAGCTAGACCCATCAGGACTTTCACTGCTGATTGCCCCAACCCTACGTTGCGGAAACCCTGCTATAGTTGACATGTCGTGATTGGACTTTCTCTCTGTTGCACTACATGTTGCCTTTGCCTCATCTGTTATTAAGAGATCAAAGTAAACTGAACTAAGCTGGATGGATCGAATGAAGGCAAAGGCAACCACGGCTCTGTGAATTCTGGTTGAGGAACCACAGTTTTGTGAATTATGGTTGAGGAACCAGGGTTCTGTGAATTATGGTTGAGGAACCACGGTTCTGTGAATTCTGGTTGAGGAACCAGGGTTCTGTGGTTTGAATACCTAGATAAGGAACGAATATCAGAATATTCCAGCTCAGCACTATCTGGTTGAAAGTAATTCATTACCAACAGATGATGTATCCTGACAATAGTAGTCAATCACATATTGTCATATCAATATTGCATCGCCCATCATCGTACATATTAACACTGACTACAGAACTATGATTCTATATCATCATGTCAGTATTGGATCTCGGTCTATATGATAGTGACAGTTACGGTGTATGCTATACCTGCCAGATTAACGCTGGTTATTCAATATTGTTCATGGATAAGCATGTGTTCATAAACATGCGGCCAAGACATGTGATACATGCTGGCAAACCTGACACCCAACGCCCAAAGCACCCTGACCTGATCAGGCTAACTTGTCATAACTTGTCGGGAACAAAACATGGTATCCATTTAAACACGCACTGCTAGCAAACCGAATCCAAACTAACGACTCAGCCTTCAAACCACAACCACACACACACACACACACACACGTCAGCAAATATCTGCTCTAAAACAAACAACAACAAAACGAACTTCAACACTGCATATGACATGGCAACACATGGAAACTGTATTCCCTGTACATGTTGTGTGGTTTAGGCATGAATATATTTCCGAGATAGTTCCTGTCTCTATCAGAACAACTTGACACTTTTCCCAACCGCCAACTGTCCGTTTTGCTCGTCAGCATGCAGCTTTTGCTCAAGTACACAAGTACATAAGAACACCCTCCTCAATTCAAACAAGAGAGGACCAAGCTGTTGAAACAGAGACCGGCCTGTCTAAACACACATGGAACATGAGTGAGATAAGGAGACTGAGTGACATCCTGAAACAACAAACAGTTATAGATATAAGAACAAAGGGTAAGGGCATTTAGCTTGGAGTGTGAGCTCTAGGATGTTTTGAAGACATGGGAAATCCCCTTTTTACTGGATGAGTTGGCCAGTTTTCTCTGGAAGATCAGCTTGCTTTAATTAATGAGGTTACGCCTTTGTTTGTGAATTACTAGTGTTTTTATCCCACAATAAGTCCATGAGGCAGCCCAACTGGTTGGCAGGACATGTACATGTACCCTAACTGATTGTTGAGCTGATAGAAGACTTGGATTTGGAATTGATCACCAACAACAATGATCCCATTCAGAAAGTCTTTATCTCTGAGCATCAAAGTAGCTGGGAGCAGACCTACCTAAGCCACTTGGCGGTTTAGCTACGTTAGCTGGGAGCAGACCTACCTAAGCCACTTGGCGGTTTAGCTACGTTAGCTGCAATTCTCCTCCTTCGCCATTTTTACTGGCCAGTGTTTCCTGGTCTCAAGATACTCAAGAGACGTTGATATCCTGTTGGTTGGTGGCCCTATTTCTGGCTGGCCGCCAAATTATTTAGAGATAATGCTCAACAAACATTCCTCTGCAATAATGTTTATGCATTCTCTCTCTCTCTCTCTCTCGCTCTTTCTCTCTCTCTCTCTCTCTCTCTCTCTCTCTCTCTCTCGCTCTTTCTCTCTCTCTCTCTCTCTCTCTCTCTCTCTCTCTCTCTCTCTCTCTCTCTCTCTCTCTCTCTCTCTCGCTGTTCTCTCTCTCTCTCTCTCTCTCTCTCTCTCTCTCTCTCTCTCTCTCTCTCTCTCTCTCTCTCTCTCTCTCTCTCTCTCTCTCTCTCTCTCTCTCACTCTCTCTCGTCTTGCTGTGCGTCTGAGTGTATCTTTGTGTTTCCTGTAGTCCATCTCTACACTATCCGAGGCAACGGTGTGTCTTTTAGTTAGTGGGAAGCCAGCAGACTCCTACTCTGCGTGCCATTGATGTTATTTAATCAGCACCATCAGCTCAGTGAAATACCAACTCTACAGTACTCAAGACTGTTTGCCTTGGCCTCCTTGGGGATATACTGTACTGTGTTTTAAATCTGGACCGTCTGGATAATAACCATTTATTTCCAGAATATTTGTTTTGCATGCTTTTTTTAGTTCACAAACAGAAACCCCCACGCACACACACACGCACACAAACACACAAACATACACAACGTGCATGCACACACAAATGCACGGACACAGGTACGTACGTGCACGCGCAGCACATACACCCACGGACACAAACAGCCCATACACACACTTACATTCACACACTCAAGCGCACACACACACACACATTTCTCTCGACCAAAACAACCTTCCCCTAGCAGCATCGATGGAACAACGAGAGGAGGTAGCTTCCCCAGACAGATAGACGACATAAAACGACATACTGCCTGACAGAGAGTCTCTGTAGCACGGCCAGTAGCTCCATGGGACGACACAGAGGAACGTGTCCCATCCAGCCTTTCTGGAGGCGACACGCCAACAGTCTTAACGCCCCGTGTGTTTGCCCTCTGGCTGGGCGTAGCAGCGGGAGATAATGCAGTGGCTGAGCGAAAATGGCCAGCGCCCCTTTTATACACAAGCATGACTGCAAGCAGGCCATGGCCAGTGGGAGGCCGGGGAAAGATAGTCAACAATGCTGCTTATTATCTTAATTCTTACTCTCATATTTTTAATACGTTCTGTGTGTGTATATATATATATACATATATTTATACTTATATTGTTTGTTCTGTTTAACTTATTTTAGAGAATGTGACGTGCACCTACATCACCAAGACAAATTCCTTGTATGTGTAAATAACGTACTTGGCAATAAAGCTTTTCTGATTCTGATTCTGATACTCCCGGTGTGTTTATTTAGCAAACACAAATTAACACAAAACATGACAATGGCAAACATATTAGGGACTGCTCAAAGGTTGAAACTATTTTTTGAAATAACAAGCCGTAATAATATATTTACCTTACAATATTTATAATATTTATTTTTAATTAGTATTCGTTCTATTCTTGTAAATGTGTCTATTTTAAGAATAAAATCCCACGGATCACCCGAAGTATCCTTCCGTACCACCAGGGGTACCCTAGCGTACCCCAGGTTGAAAAACCCCGCTCCATGCAGAGGAGAGATGGTGGTGTGCAGAGCCCCGCCCATCAGCACATAGCTGTGGCTCTCTGACCGCGGTCAGGGTATGCAGCTGACTGAACACTGGGGGATGGTCGCGGTGGGGGTAGCCCAACGGATGATTGGCCTCTCTCTTTAAAACACCTGGTATTGACCTGAATCGGTTTCTGTTTCCTGGTCTTTTAGGAAGGGTCACCTCATGGCTCAGAAGAATCCGGACTGTGTGTCTCTGGTTTCAAAGAGCTGTCATATTCACTCTGTGGATTGTGGTTTGCGCGTGCGCTTGTTTTGACGTATGTGTTACATTTTGAAGTGCCTGTGCAGGTATTCCTGGTAGGCAAGAGAGAATAAAAATGCATTTATGTTCATAAATGCATTTTTCCTTGATTTATATCCTAAACAGGATGTGGACACAGGAATGAATAAGTTGTACACAAATTATTTTTATGGTGTACTGCCAAGACATGCCTTGGGTGAAATGTTTTTTAAATAATAATACATTTATATATCGTTTTTATTTAAATGTTTTCAATAATAGCACCCTGTCCATGAGAGTAGTATGGAGTGTGTCTGAAATCATGTTTACACACGCTACGCAAAAAGTGTGTACTCAAAGTACTCGGGGGTCGTTCTACTTCTAGGGAGATTCGTCTGCAATCACACACTAAATCGACCGCACCGTTTGATAAATATATAACGTGTTATAGCGTGTTTTAACCCCTTCTGAACCTCTGTGATGAAGGCTTATTCCCAGCCCAAATGTGATTGGTTTCTGCCTCAATATGTGCAGCCTATGGCAGCTGTAGACATAGAGGATATCTATAGGCTTAGGATCTCATATGTTCAGTCTTATTCTTTGGGACGTACACTTTGTTATGTTGGGGAAGCAGACTGTAGAGTTCTTGTAAGGATAATGCACGGCACCACAAGCTTTTTAGCACCTTGGGTTGTAAATAAGTGTCAATGTTATTTCCTTCAACCACTTGGTTGTGTCCGCAAAGCTACAGTAAAAAAAAAAGAAAAACAACAACAACTACGAACCACAGCCACTGTGGTTATAATCTGTATTTTCCTTAGTTTAAAATATATGGGAGACGTTATCACAAACCATGAATTCGTAAACAAACTCACACCTGCAGATACATGTCTATATTCTTGTATTACATTCAAATTGTTAAGTTCAAAAGGCAACGCTCAACTAAGAAATGAAATAGACTAGGTTGCCCCCTTCTGGACATTGCTGGAACTACGGATTTGTGTTGTATTGCATTGACTGCCATGTATCTGCTCTGGTGACTGACTCAAAATGTATATGCTTATACATTTTATATATTGTGATCATTATATATATTTTTCACTGCCTTATTAAACTACTTTTTGGGGAAATTACACTCACATACACACAAATATATACCCTTCTTAAACATGGATGAGATATTGTTTTAAGAGGAATTTGATACAGACTGTTGATAAAAGCCTATTTCAAATGTAGAGATATGCAACATTGCTTGTAGTTCTTGGCAGTCACAACTCAAAGATTGTAATTCTAGATCCTTTACTTTTGAGCCATGAGCTTAGTTAATCAGCAATATCTACAAACTGCTGCAACTGGTCACTATATCAATGTATTACACATGTGAGGCTATTGTACTATTTAGCTCAGCGTTGTTGCTGAAACGCACTACAAACACTTAATACTGAAACAAAGCACATTATTTGTGGCACTATTTGCCTTCTCCAGGCATACCTCCGGGTGTGTTTTACTGGTTTAGTGCAAACAGGATTAAACCTCCAGAGACGCCGTCCAACGCCCTGAGAACAGATCAACACAGCCCCTAAGGTCCCAATAGAAGAGATGCTTAGCAGACCTCGTTCCTGTAGGGATGGCTAGGCCTGCACTAGGCGTCCACTAGGCGTCCACTGGGCGTCCACTAGCTGTGCACTAGGCGTGCACTAGGCGTCCACTAGGCGTCCACTAGGCGTCCACTAGGCGTGCACTAGGCGTCCACTAGGCGTCCGCTAGGCGTCCACTAGGCGTGCACTAGGCGTCCACTAGGCGTGCACTAGGCGTCCACTAGGCGTCCACTGGGCGTGCACTAGGCATCCACTAGGCGTCCACTAGCTGTGCACTAGGCGTGCACTAGGCGTCCACTAGCCGTGCACTAGGCGTCCACTAGGCGTCCACTAGGCCTGCACTAGGCAGTAGGTTGCCGATTAGGGCAGACATGAAGTAATCGTTAAGATACTGTTCATAACTTCTGGCTGCCATCTGCAACCAGAGCATCAGAACCCCTTAGAGTCTTTTTGATTGAATGTTGTCTGTAATCGAATAATAATAATCCCAAATAGCATGCAGATGATATATATATTATAAGCTCCCAACAATGGCTTAGTAACAAAGGCATTAGTCTGTACACACTTATAAATTGCTGCAGACTCTGACTCATCAATCAGAGTCTGATTCCAAACTGATTCATTCAAAAGATGAGAAACCTCCCACAGTATTGAGCACAGCAGGGCTAGGCCTAGAGGAGCAGTCCCCATGTTGGCATGCTACTGCTATGCTAATATTTGCACAGGGAAATAGCCTTGCGTGTCGCCTCTGTATGTCTGAATAAGTAATAAAACTGTTCACGCTCATAGAAACCGCAGCTGAGCTAGTAGAAGCGATGTGGTATCTTGTAGTCCACTTGTTCAGCCGGAAGTGTTGAACACGCTCACACACATCCCCTGTGGCCATATTCACGCCTGTGAATCAGGGTCTGCCTCTATTCATAGTGCTCTCTTGTCAGAGCTCTAGTTTATGTGGCGCCAGGATTAACAGCAATCCTGGAGCCTCCAGGATGCTGTAATGACTCCAGAATTGACCTTTTTTCATTTAAAGTCAAGTTTCGCCTCACCAATATCTTCCCTCAATTATCCGCTCGCGTGCATGTTTAAATACCCTAGCATTGATCTATTTTCTGTCCACCCGGCACCTTTGGTCCTCTGTGCCATCACTGAAAGAAAGAACACTTCTAATGTGTTTCTTCATAAAGGCCCAGTGAACCCAAAATGGTTTCTCTTTTTTCTTTCATATGTCAGATATGATCGTCAACATAATAATCTATGCCATTTTATCACTGTTACTGAAATTAGTAATTTACAATTACATTTACATTTAGGGCATTTAGCAGACGCTTTTATCCTAAGCGACTTACAATAAGTACATTTGTCAGAAGAAAGAGAAACAACAATATATCGCTGTCGGTACAGTAAGGATGTTGATAGAACAAGTGCCAAGCATTTACAATTGCTAGAGAGAAGACCCCCTCTTCGAGAGGGGGTTATGCCTCCCGGACACTTATAGTGTAACGCCACTGTGTGTGAAGCAATTCATATACAACGTCGCTCATTATAACGTTAATACACAACTCGGTACAAAAAAATAATCACAAAGTTGCCGTGGGGCGTAACCACGGGGATAACACGCCCCTCTCCTTCCTGGAACTCTCATAGTGTCTGAATTCGAGCTGAAAGGGGGGGTTCACTTACACCCTAAGGTGTCTTGATGTTCCCAATGTGGCAACAACCCTGCTTCAGATGGCTTGGCCTGAGGGGCCCCTGAGGAGAAAATGATGCCACAGAGGAGATTTATTATAACCATTGAGGATGGCGTTTAGTTACTCCTTGACAAAACAATCTATGTGTGTTTGTACATGTGTATATATAGGCCGGCATACACACACACGGTACAGACACACACACACACATGCACACGCACACAGTGGGACTGGCCTTCTGTTAGCTTAGGGCTACTGGAATGCTAATGGCCTGTCTCATTTGTATATTTCGATATTTAACAGTTCAATGCTATAAGTCTACAGCCTGAACTTACTGCGGCTGTTGTAAGCTGCCCTCCCTCCGTTGCTCTCTAAATACATGAAATACACACGGCGTCGTTCAGGTGGGAACGGGGGCTAAATCTTGATGCTCAGTCACCTTTAGCACGCAAACAGGAACCATCTGTATCCTGTTTTTACCCTTTACATAATAGACACCCAAGTTCTTTAAAAGATGGACTGCAAAAAAATGATATTGTGTTTTAAAGAGCAAGAGGAATTATTCCGTTGTTTTCAGCGCAAGCAGCCATCGTCGTTCTTCATTGTTTTGTGCTGAAAATGTGAATGATAACAGCATGAATGGGACTCAAGCCGTGACAGTGGTATTGGGGAGGCACATAAACCATATACGATATGGACTGGTGATCAAGCTGTGACCAGCCTTTGCCATCAGTGCCGTTCTAACCAATAACGAGGTATGTGTTCCCTCTCTCCTCCTGTCTGTTTCTCTCTCCCGTGTTCTCAGTGAGTGAAGGTAGGAACCTGATCCCCATGGACCCCAACGGTCTGTCGGACCCCTACGTGAAGCTCAAGCTCATCCCGGACCCCAAGAATGAAACCAAACAGAAGACCAAAACCATCCGCTCCAACCTCAACCCCACTTGGAACGAGACCTTCAACTTGTCAGTACATCATTCTTCTAGCATTAGCATTAGCATTAGTAGTAGCACTAGTAGTAGTAGTAGCAGTGTGGTGGTGGTGGTGGTGTAGTAGTAGTAGTGAGAGTGGTGGTGGTGTAGTAGTAGTGGTGGTGTTGGTGTTAGTGGTGGTGGTAGTAGTGGTATAGTAGTAGTGGTGGTGGTAGTAGTGGTAGCGGTGGTGGTAGTAGTGGTGGTGGTAGTAGTGGTATAGTGGTAGTGGTGGTGTTATTAGTGGTGGTGGTGGTGGTGGTAGTAGTAGTATAGTGGTGGTGGTAGTGGTGGTGTTATTAGTGGTGGTAGTGGTGGTGTTATTAGTGGTGGTAGTGGTGGTGTTATTAGTGGTGGTGGTGGTGGTAGTAGTAGTAGTGAGAGTGGTGGTGTTATTAGTGGTGGTGGTGGTGTTATTAGTGGTGGTAGTGGTGGTGTTATTAGTGGTGGTAGTGGTGGTGTTATTAGTGGTGGTAGAGGTGGTGCTATTAGTGGTGGTAGTGGTGGTGTTATTAGTGGTGGTGGTGGTGGTAGTAGTAGTAGTGAGAGTGGTGGTGTTATTAGTGGGGGTGGTGGTAGTAGTAGTATAGTGGTAGTGGTAGTGGTGGTGTTATTAGTGGTGGTAGTGGTGGTGTTATTAGTGGTGGTGGTGGTGGTATAGTAGTAGTGGTAGTGGTGGTGTAATTAGTGGTGGTGGTGGTAGTGGTAGCGGTGGTGTTATTAGTGGTGGTGGTAGCGGTGGTGTTATTAGTGGTGGTGGTGGTGCAAGTAGCAGTAGCAGAAGTTGTAGTTGGAGGAGTAGTGACAGGAGTGGTGATAGAAACAGTTATACTTGTAGTAATATGAAGGAATGTAAAATACTGAGTACTGAGCTTCATTGTGAACGTGGGACAATGTTGACAAAGAGGTCTTTTACCCAGCAAGGGGGCGATTCTAGGTCACCCACAATGAACAATGTTACTACTTCTCTTACTGCTACTGCGACAGGTATGTGTATAACTTCTGCTGTTACTATTATGACCACTGCTAATGGGAACATTTAGGCTTTTTTTTTTTTTACCTGAAGTTCCAGAAGCACATTCCAAGTAGCCATGTTGCTACTTCTTGAGCAATCCTTCCAGAAACACCAGGCCACCGGTTTTTGCTCTTCTTTTAGTGGTGACATAGCACCAAGACGGTATCTTGGAATGTGTGTGACATGATGTGAAACCCTCCTACTTCCTCATGATTAACGGTGTGTCTGGGGTCACCTGTTCCTGTCTGTTCTCCAGCAAACTCAAGGCCACTGATAAGGACCGCAGGCTGTCTGTGGAGGTGTGGGACTGGGACCGGACCACAAGGAACGACTTCATGGGGGCTCTGTCCTTCGGCGTGTCTGAGCTCATCAAGTCACCAGTCTGTGGCTGGTAAACCTCCCTTCCTTCACCTGGAACACGTCTTTTCCCTGAAACCTCCCTAATCCGAAAATGTACTGTGCTGCGTCACCTACTATACCAGAAGCAAGGAAGAGAAGAGGAAAAATGTCATGTGTTTTCTTATCGCTCATATGGGTTTGTTCAAGCAATATAGTTTCAGAGTATTGAGTATCGCAGGGCTTTTTCATATGCGTTCGGCTTGTTATGGTATGGTTGGAAACCTCAATTGTGAATATGTAATCTATGTCATACACAGTGCTGGTGTTTATTAAGTCGGGTCAGTGGGGGAATGGGAGGGTGCCAGCTTCTGGGGGCCATTAGTTCATAATGAAGTGAGTCTGGAAGGACCATCACTAACTAAGGATCTCTCTCTCTCTCTGATTTTCACTTTCTCTCCCCCCTCCCTCTCTAGGTACAAGATGTTGTGCCAGGAGGAGGGAGAGTACTACAATGTTCCCATCTCAGAAGAGGATGATGGGAATGAGGAACTGAGAATGAAGTTTGAGGTAGGGAATGGCCTTCACAATAAAAGATACCTTGAGATGTCTGGCATCACAATGTTGGCCCTCAGAGTCCCAACAGTGTCTGGTGATCCTGAAGACCGCAGCTTTAACGTCCTGTTCTCATTTCTCATTAATCTCATGTCCGTCT
The DNA here is from genome assembly GCA_026745465.1 of Lota lota. NCBI lineage: Eukaryota > Metazoa > Chordata > Actinopteri > Gadiformes > Lotidae > Lota > Lota lota. The sequence continues at coordinate 3,009,325 of JACYXH010000690.1, read as the reverse complement.
GCTTACTAACAAACTGTTTTGTGTTTTAGTTAGGATGCACTGATATATCGGACTAAATGTGGAATATCTGAAAAATCCATGAACATCTTTATTATTATTTAAAATGCGAGAACGACTTGATGACATCATGATGGGATGAATCAGGCTAGCCTTTTTTCTTATTGGCCTAGAAATCGATGGCATCGGTGCATCCCTAGTTGTAGTGTTTTAGTACTTGGTGGTTAAATAGTAATGAGGCCCCACTGACCGATAGCACTTAATGAGCTCATTCAGCAATCATCTAGCTTCTCAAATGGATCTATTTGATGTCCATGGTGGCCACCATGTGTGATGCCCACTGGCAGCCATGAGATCTGGGTACAGATGGCAGTAAATCCCCGGTCATGTGAATGTTAGCTTCTAGAATCGACTGCATATGAGGACATTTTGAGAGATCACCAATACTGCTATGGATGACCAAGAAGGCTGTACCGTTCATTCTTGATTTCAGTCAGAATCAGCCTTATAGAATTTGTATATTGCATTAAAGGCGCTGTGAGTGATATTTATTTGTTAAAGCAAGTGTTACATTTTGAGAACCATCCCTGATATAGAGTGTTTAGCAAGTAACATGGGTGTCCCAGTCCGTCCGCTCTGCAGTAACCAGCAATCTAGTATGCAGGGCCTCTTCATGGTGACGGGGGAGGAGGGAGGGAGGGAGGAGAGTGCTAACGGCAAAAACAGACAGGAAGTTAGCCAAAACAACGACTTCTCTTACAGCGCCATTAAGTTACATATACATGGTGTTGGGTGCAGAAATTCTACAATCCTTTAATTAGATTTGAAGGTCCACTGTTAGGGTACGGATAAGTTAAAGCATTATGACATCAAAGTCCTTGGGCAGTTTCTTTTTTGCCAGCCATTAAATGGCCGATAAACTGAAAACCGCCAATGAATTGAGAACCTAGATTGATAATCAAGACTATGTAATTAGATTTGTATTAGTATTATAGTGTAGTAGTAGTTACTACTGGTCAGCTGATCCTTCATGCACACACACAAATGACTAAATGGACATGGACATACACAGCAATGCATTCAAGGGTCACATGCTCACAAATCTCCTCATAGCTTATCCTCCTAGCTTCTCATACAGCATTATTCTATTATCTCCTAGCTTCTCATACAGCATTATTCTATTATCTCCTAGCTTCTCATACAGCATTATTCTATTATCTCCTAGCATCTCCTAGCTTCTCATTCAGCATTCTTCTATTATCTCCTAGCATCTCCTAGCTTCTCATACAACATTATTCTATTATCTCCTAGCATCTCCTCCTAGCTTCTCCTCCTACCTCATTCTAGCATCTTCTTCTAGCATCTCTTCCTAGCTTCTCATCCTACATTCTTCTACTTTCTTCTCGCATTTCGTCTCCCTCCAGCACCTTATCATAGCGTCTCCCCTGAGCTTCTTCTTCTAGCATGTCTTTACTGCCTCTTCCTCTAAAGCTTCTGCCTCAGCCCTCACTTCTTCTCAGAGCACCTCCTCAGCTTCCGGAGCTAGCACTGACCCATGTGGACGTCTGCGTCCTCCTCCTTTGTCTCCTTTGTCTAATCTAATACCTGAGTTTTTCTCCTGCTCTCTTCTCCTTTCTGCCCTCGACCTAAGGACTGCCAAATTAACTATCGCCTGAAGGTAGTTCTCCTCATCACCTCTCCTCCTCCAACTCTCCCCATCCCTCCTCGGTCCTCCTTTCCTCTCCTCACTCCTGATTCACTTCTCTTTCCTGCCTCCCTCCTTTTCCTTTCTCTTTTGTTGTCCTGTTCTTGCTCTGATTTTGTCTCTCTCTCTCTCTCTCTCTCTCTCTCTCTCTCTCTCTCTCTCTCTCTCTCTCTCTCTCTCTCTCTCTCTTTTCTCCCCCCCCCCTTCCATTTAATCTGCTCCATCTCTGTGTCTTCATTGGCTGTTGTAACCTTTTTATTCACCTTACCACTCTCTATATCATGTGGTATCTGGCTACTGCAGCTAAACCCACATTCATAAAGAAGTGTGTGTTGGGCCGGGATTAGCTGGAACACACCAGCAGAACAGATACTGGTCTATGATGCATTGCCGGTCCCTTTCTCAGAATAGTTACTACCAATCAAACCTAATGTGACTTATGTGCCCGGAAATGTGTACGGAAATTGGAAGGATGGTTATGTGATGATAAAGATGGAACAAGTGGAAATAACCCTCCCGTGCTTTTTGTGGAAAGATAAATTACATTGTCTTTTTTCCCTGTGCCTTTTTATTATTTTTTCTCTCTATCTTTTCCACTTGTTTCTCCCCCAATGTAACTAAATACAAAGTACAGTTGATAGGAGATGAGACTATAAAGATGTTTCTTCTCTGGGGTGTTTCCTGAACTCAGTGTGTGATGTTAGTAAAGCACTCTGCCCTTTTCCTCATGTTCTGCTGTTATTACCATGCCCCGTATGTCCCGCAACATCTGTCTGCAAGAAAAAACGACTTGTGTACGGCTTAACATACAAAAAAGGCACTGTGTACCATACTCGTCCATACTGGTTGAAATGGGCTAAGATCACAAGCAGTACTCAGGACGGCCACTAGATGGCATCATTTCATTGCTAAGCAAGGTCCTGTTGGCAGTTACGTTTGTGTGTGTCTGTGTGCGTGCCTGTGTGTGCATCTAAGTCTCTATAGCTGTTTTGATAATGTTGGATTCAGTTTACATTGGATTATTTGTTCTATTAGCCTTTCATATGAATGAAGGTTCCTTAATCAGATCTTCCGCTCACTTGTATGCCCATAAAGTAAGTCTGAGTGAACGGGATGATCTTGCTCCACTCCCAGCTCCGTGTGTTTCTGCCAAGTGTCGTCTAAGCTGAGGTGGACATGTTGGTTCCTTTCTCCCACTGTGGTTTCAGGCTAAGACCTTTGTGGACGACAATGATCAGGTGCGTGAGAATGCGATGCGCGAGTGGCAACTGCTCCTGCGTTTTGGCTTGGCTCAGCTCGGCTCAGCTTTGCTCAGTTGGCTCAGCTTGGCTCAGTTGGCTCGGCTCAGCTCTGCTCAGCTTGGTTCAGTTGGCTCAGCTCGGCTCGGCTTGGCTCAGCTTAGCTCAGCTTAGCTCAGCTCTGCTCAGCTTGGCTCATCTTGGCTCAGCTCTGCTCAGCTTGGCTCAGTTGGCTCAGCTCAGTTCTGCTCTGCTCAGCTCTGCTCTGCTCAGCTTGGCTCAGCTCGGCTGAGCTCGGCTCAGCTCTGCTCAGCTCTGCTAAGCTCGGCTCTGCTCAGCTTGGCTCAGTTGGCTCAGCTCTGCTCAGCTCAGCTCGGCTCGGCTCAGCTTGACAGGCTGGTTTCATTGGCTTAGCTTCCAGGTGTGCAGTGATGTTGATGATGACTCTGTGTTGTCTGCTCTCCCACCCCCCCCCCCCCCCCCCCCAGGGTAGGGGTCTTGATGTGTTAGCTGGTGGACATTAACTAACCCTTATTGAGAACCCCGGCTCCTCCGCTCCTACGCCGCCAGTAGGAGTGGAGGAGCTTGATGTGAACAAACGCTCAGGGGAATTGGTAAAGGTGGCACACGTAGAGGGTGAGGTTGTTTTTCATCCATGGCTTCTGCTGAACTCGGCGGCGTGTGTGGGTCTGTGATCGCGTGAGTCGGCTGACAAAGTTGGTGTTCGTACGCAGCATGGGTTTGACCTCGAGAGTGTGTGAGTGCACATCGAGAGTATGTGTGGGATGTGTGAGTGGCATTGTGTGTGTGTGTGTGTGTGTGTGTGTGTGTGGTCATACTGTTGCATCGGAACCCATTTGCAAGCTACAAATAAAAATACTTTTCCACTGCGGGATAAAAAGGTATTTTTTTCGCACAAGCATTGTGTGAGTGCATGAGGTGTTGATGAAGCAGAGCATGCAGCAGCAGGTAGGACACTCTTAAAGAGGCCCTTTCAGCCTCACTGGAACCGGAGCACGGCTGGGATCTGGACGACTTAATGAGACCCCTTCATGGTTACTCGTGTGCAGGAAATAATCGTTGCAACGCAATACGTAGAGTGATCAGTTTCAGCATAGAGTAGTAACCAGTAGACCTGTGTTGAGGAGCCGTCTGCTGGCGTGGGATCCTAGGGTACGCTAAAACGCCACTCATGCTTCTCAAGTGGCAGGTGTTGCAGCCTCTGAGGAGACAGGAAGTATTAAACAGTCCTGTGGATGTTCTGCTCCGTAACGGCGTGCCAGTGGCATTGGCTCCATTGTTTCTGGACTGAGTCGTCTGGTTGGCCTGAGGAACCAGGCCTCTTGTGGCCACTAGGGGGCGACGGTGTGCAGTGTGTCTTCTAAAGTTGTGAGCTTGTTGAGCGGAGGTGTCTGCCTTCAAGCTGCTCTGTGTACAATGAACAGAATTCCTAACCCCCAAAGTAAGTAAAATGTTGTGGAATATGAAATGATTGACTGATCAGTCACCTGTAATATGGGGACATTTACAGAATATAACATCGAGACCATAAAAGCTAAATGTCTAGGACAACTTTCCTGTACAAAGATTGATTTGACTTTAGATTTGACATTATAAACAGATTTTTAATAATTGAAATGGAGTTAAATGCCACAATATAACAGTGTGATTTTGATGTGTATTGTTCTGACCTTCCAGTTGAATGAGATGTGAAAATGGGGTGCGTTTGATTTACTGATGTTGCTTTGTGTTCCGCTGATGCAGAAGGCCAAGCTGGGACCACAGCAGAAGGTGATCACCCCGGACAACGACAACCGCTCTGCCTACGTGCCCTCCAGCAACCTGGACCGGGTCAAGCTGGAGGACTTCCACTTTCTGGCGGTGCTGGGGAAAGGCAGCTTCGGCAAGGTAGGCCACAGACGCATGCTTCAAGATGTAGGCCTACATAATGACTCTCTAACTATAACTAAATACAATGACCAGAAAACCAATGAACCAAGGTAGGCCACAGAGGCATGCTTCAAGATGTAGGCCTACATAATGACTCTCTAACTATAACTAAATACAATGACCAGAAAACCAATAAACACATAAGAATATCATGAATATATTCTGTCTCTCCCCAGGTGATACTGGCGGAGATGAAGACCTCCATGGAGCTTTACGCCATCAAGATCCTGAAGAAGGACGTGGTGATCCAGGACGACGACGTGGAGTGTACCATGGTGGAGAAGAGGGTGCTGGCTCAGCAGGACAAGCCTCCCTTCCTGACCCAGCTCCACTCCTGCTTCCAGACCCAGGTAATTACACCCCCCCCCCCACAGGACAAGCCTCCCTTCCTCCCCCAGCTCCACTCCTGCTTCCAGACCCAGGTAGTAACCCACGCAGGAGGAGCAAGGGACTGCATGTTTATTGTCAGTGTAGCGTAGTGAAGAAACTCCTCCAGCAGGGTTAACCTCGTCGGTCACCCCCAGTGCCTTCACAACATTATAACCGCACACCCCAACGGCTGCAGTCAATTGACTTAGCGGAGAGAGAGGGAGGGAGGGAGGATTCTGAGGGGCGATAACCATTTCTGATGCATGCTTCAGATATTGCTTTATCCAATTCTTCATCCAAAACCACATTTGTTGTCATTGTCCTCTTCTTATTCCTCTCGCTCCGGGGACTGTTAACTGACACATCTCACGTGACGGTAGCTGATCGAGTCATACTCAGAACCGGGTCCCAGCCTAGTTTAGTGGTTAGAGCGTTCCAGGTTAGAGGTTAGAGAACTGGCTGGTTTAGGTGTACAATTAGGGATGATAGAGATGCTTCAGTTCACGTACATTGCTAGGAATTGTGTTTCTGTACAGTTCTTAAGTTAGAAATGAATGTGGTTAAAGGGAAACTACGGGATTTTTCAAGAAGAGAAGTCTCGCAAGAGTTGAGTTGTTTAATCGAAGATAATTTAATCAAAGTGAGGGCTGGAGAGGGGAGAGTTTGTTGTGTTGGACTACAGAAAGCATATCTTAGAGTTATCTAAAAGATTCGGGTGAAGGAGAGTTGAGATTGTAACGACAACAGGGTATCCTGTAACAATGAGATTTCAGAGCGAGACTTGGTTGAATACAATAACAAACAGACCGGATCAAGTGAAAGGTAAAGACACAAGCTTTATTTCTCTGAAGGGATCCATTCCATAATGATAGAACATACTCTGAGCCTATCAGTGGCAAAAACAAGCACTTTCAGAGTAAGTATATTGATGGGAAGTAATTGCCCCCAAAGGATTTCATTGCAGCCCGTTTTTGCAGCTAATGGCTGCAGAGTTCTCACTCAAGAGCGGACCAATTTGAAAACATGTTGTCCACGTTAGTCCCTTAGACCCAAAATGACCGGAAATACGGTCCAGGTTGAGTATTCCCAAAGTTTCCCTTTAGGGTTACATTGTGGATCTAGGTCCTAGAACATAACATTAATCATATTAAATGAAAGAAGTTTGCAACAAAGAAATGTCTCCTAGATTCTAAGAGACATAGTTCAGTGGGAAACTTTGCACTTATAACCGTAGAGGTGTTCTTTCACAATTAACAACGCGTGTCATTTACCCGGAAAGCTCTTTGGTGCCAATGTTTTTGGGGTCAAAGAGCGTAAACCTAAACCCAGCAAGAGGCCATGCCTGCAGGCAGGTTAGGGACCAGGCGTGTTAAGGTGGTTCCCAGACCCATGGAAGCCTTTTGAGCTGTTTTGGGTTCACCTTTTGGCACGGCTGTTCTGAGGGCCTTTTTTCATCGAACGTTTGCCAGATACACTGAATACTTTTGACAGGGAGGTAAGGCTGCCGACTGAAGTGTGTCAGTCTTTTGTTTGTGTAGGAAAAGTAATATTATCTGATTGCCTCCTTTCTCAACCTTTTGGACATTTTGGTACAAACACAAATGCACTATTGTATATGCACACAGAGTATGTATCGTTTAGTTCTCTCTCTTTCCAATCTCTCCCTCTCTATTTCCCCTGTAGGATCGCCTATACTTTGTGATGGAGTTTGTGACTGGAGGAGACCTCATGTACCACATCCAACAAGTTGGCAAGTTCAAGGAGCCGCAGGCTGTGTAAGATACATACCATTCATGCTCCCATAATCCTGTACAGACCATGCCTCATGTTTTACTGGAAGATAGAGAGCAGGGCTGAACAATCATTTATCTGTCTTAACCTTAGCCTTGTCAAATCGGACCAAAATGCAACACGTACGATTTAAACAACTGTGGAAAAACCATGAGCCATTGAGGTTTTTCTTTGCTCCTTATCCCAAGAAGCCTTAATTAGTTCCAGGCCACTAAAGGGCAGAAAGTGCACCGTTAAAAACTCACCTCCCTACATGTCCCTCCCCAAACAAAAGGCAATGAATGCCCATTAGAGGACTGGTTAGTGCACAGCAGTGTTATTACAGCCCAAGACTACCACTTATTTACATCCAAAACTAAGAGGCTACTGTTGGCAACGCGTCCAGTGCAATCCCAACGCTGCACTGTATAGCGATGGCTTAGTGAACTGGTGGGCTGTAAAATGCTTTTTGGTGGGGTCCAGTGCCAGCTGGACCTGGGGTGTGGTCCAGTGCCAGCTGGACCTGGGTTAGTGCTCTTTGGTGGGGTCCAGTGCCCGCTGGACCTGGGGTCTGGTCCAGTGCCCGCTGGACCTGGGGTCTGATCCAGTGCCCGCTGGACCTGGGGTCTGATCCAGTGCCAGCTGGACCTGGGTTATTTAGGTGGCAGTGCGTTTCCTGTGGCTTGCTGTAACTGCTGTGTCTCTGTGTGGTCGTCGTTGCAGCTTCTACGCAGCAGAGATCGCTGTGGGTCTCTTCTTCCTGCACAGCAAAGGAGTCATATACAGGTAGGTAGGGCTTCCTGTCACATGGATGTTTACAATGGACAAAAAGACACACACACGCACATATGCACGCACACACACACTTAGCATGTGCACACACACATACACTTAGCATGCACACACACACAAACGCACGCACGCACACACACACACACACACACACACTTAGCACGCACACACGTGCACACACACACACACACATACTTACACTTAGCATGCACATACACACATACGCACGCACACACACACTTAGCACGCGCACACACACACATACTCACACTTGGCACACACACGGACGCACACATACACACACACTTAGCACGCACACAAACACACATACGCACGCACGCACGCACACACATACATACACATACGCACGCACACACACACATAGACACACTACGTTTTCATCAACAGCTTGAAGGAGATTCGATTATCAATCCTGAGAAGATGATATGAAGTGTGTGTGTGTGTGTGTGTGTGTGTGTGCGTGCAGGGACTTGAAGCTGGACAATGTGATGCTGGACTGTGAGGGACACATCAAGATTGCAGACTTCGGCATGTGTAAAGAGAACATGTCTGATGATGTCACCACACGCACCTTCTGCGGTACCCCAGACTACATAGCACCTGAGGTGAGTGGGTGGGGGGGGGGAGAGAGAGACAGAGACAGAGAGAGAGACAGAGAGAGAGAGAGAGGGAGAGAGAGAGAGATTTGTGGCAAGGTCATTGGATGACAGAGTCTGGCCTGACTCTGTGCCCACTCCCTTGATGCTCCCTTGATGTAAGGTCACACCCTCTGGTGTAAGGTCACACCCTCTGGTGTAAGGTCACACCCTCTGGCGTAAGGTCACACCCTCTGGTGTAAGGTCACACCCTCTGGTGTAAGCTCACACCCTCTGGCGTAAGGTCACACCCTCTGGTGTAAGGTCACACCCTCTGGTGTAAGGTCACACCCTCTGGCGTAAGGTCACACCCTCTGGTGTAAGGTCACACCCTCCTGCGTAAGGTCACACCCTCTGGTGTAAGGTCACACCCTCTGGAAGGACTCACACACACACTCATCTGCAGCATGTAACATAGCGTAAGTCTATCAGCCGTAGCCCATTGGAAAAGCATCGGCTTGTGGAGAACAGAGGACGTAGAACAGAGACAGAGTGTCCCAGCTTTACATGTTGAATCATGGTTTAGACCAGTAAATGGTATTTGAATGTTGGTTGTTCAAAGAACAACCAACCATGGTGCTCTTTTTCCGTCTGCGTTGCTTCATTACATAATCAGTGTTTGCCTTGCTATTATTTCTAGCAGCTAAACAAATCGTTAATGACACCTAAGGAAGCCTGCATGCACCTGAACACAAGTACTGTGGAAGAGGAGCATTTTTTGAAGCCCTTTCCACTTTGGGACTGAACTTGAAACATGATATGTTAAACATCTAAGTGAAATGGTGATACCAACATCAACCACAGCAAACAGCAACATTCAGTTACGTATTACTGTACAATATGCTCATCGAGCAAAGGGTCTGGAAACACTTTGCATCAGACCAGTCACACAGACTGACACTCTCCTTCTGCGTGTGTGTGTGTGTGTGTTCTGCGTGTGTGTGTGTGTGTGTGCGTGCATGCATCGCTAGCAGCCTGATCCAGAACTGTCATGTATCATTAGGCCTAATGGAAAAACAATGTATGCTGTATTCACATAGTCAAACACACACACACACACACACCTATGCACACACACACACACACACACACACACACACATACACTTAGAAACACTTAAAACATGCAGACCAACATTAACACTCCTCTCTCAGTGAGTGAAAACACACAGCCACACACACATCAAACACACATTTTCATACACAGACTAAGGTAGACACACTGGCATGCCCACACAGGCACACCCACACACCAATGTGCATGTGTGTGACAGCGTCAGAGGAGCAGTGCTGGCCACAGGGTTAGGATGAGTGAAGGGATGGCAGGTCTTGGTCACACCTGTCACTGTCAATCATCCTCAACCTCCGTTGCCGTGGCAACACGCAGCATCACGCATCACTACACAATGCAACATTCATATAAGCCCGTACACTTGCACACAGTGTCATGTCATAGTACATTAACATAGAGATGAGCTTAGAGAAAGATTCTAGATAGGCACCCTGACACACAAACAAACTGGCGCTAACGCACACACACTCTTAAAGCTAGACAGCTGTAGGACCACAGTGCTCTGCGGCCGAGACCCATCTTATGAGCTGTTATGTGCCTGAACGCTGGTCCTTCTGCAGCCCTTTCCTCACATATCTCTCTCCCCCGCCCCACTCCTCCCAGTCTGCAGCGCTCCCTGCTTGATGGGTCACCACGGTAACTAGTGCTGTAGCGCACCTCCCCCAAGGTCAGACTGTCTCTCTCTGCTGCTGTGTGAGAGACTGTGAGGTCAATCCCTCCTGACACGGCGTCAGACTCACCAGGTCAACCTCTCTGGCCCAGAGGCTATTGTTCACATACAACAGACCTCCATAGTAGTCAGCTATGAGTTATTTAGGCTGGCTGTGCAAGGTTGGCTGGAACTGAAAGGGCATGTTGTGTAAAGTAAACCTCCAGGACCACAGGATGCTTATGGAGCATGTGCTGGAAAACACCTGGATACTGGGGAGCCAAAAAGAGCAGGAACTGAGGCTAACCTGTTTCTGTCTTCTGTTGGCGCTCTGCTATTTACAGCCCACACGGGAAGAGTCTGTACAGACGGAGAGCGTGGCAACGACGACTGAAGCTTGAAGCATATGTTCACCTGGGTCCATATGTTTTTCTTTCTCCGTTGGTTTTGTGCACCTTTATTCTCAGTCAGAACACAATAACCCCTGTTTGTTTGGAGTAATCTCCCCGACCCAGCCTCACACAGCTCAACTTGTGAAAACAACCAATATTTCAATTTCATCCAGAATACGCTGAAGCAAAATCGTGAACTCACCGTCCAATCAGGGATCAAGTGACAGAAACACAGAACTCATTCACGCTGTGTAATGTTGAGCCCCGCCCAGTTAGTGGTGGGAGACTTCCAGAATGAATACAACTCAGTAACAGTGTTCTGCCCACGCTAACGGGCTAGCGTAGCTCGGCTGGCTGGCTGGGTGAGGGGAGGGGGAGGGAGTTGGGATATGACCATTTTTATAAACAAAGATGGAGGTATGGGCTGGGCTGATTTTATTTGTCGATTTTATCATTTATAGGATGTGATTTTAATGATAGCATAATTGAAATCCCTATCGATCAGCATTGACTACAGATATGTCTAGGTAATTTTAAGCAACTTTAAATTAATACTGCGACAGAAATGCCAGTATGGAACTCTTTTATTTTGATAATATAATAAGAATCAGAATCAGAGTTGCTTTTATTACATCTTAACGTACAAGTACGCAAGAGTAAAATTCTTAGGCTTGGATCCTCAACAGTCACATAGCAGCATCAATACAAGATCAATAACAAAGTAAGTAATAATAAATAATAATAAGTGGCAACATCAAGAGGTAGTGGTACCAGCCACGGTGGTAGTGCAAAATACAGAATATAATGCAGATTACATTCAGATATATGCAGATACAATAAGGATTCAAACGTAATGGCTCTTCAATCATGAGCTCCTCTTCCTCACATATAAGACCTTGGCTTGAACTAACAGCTAAAATAACGCAAAGCTTCTTGAACAATGCTCTGTTCCACATGGAGGTCAAATCTACCCGAACATTGAGGATACGCTCGTAGACTTTAGGTGTAGATAAAAGTCAGTAAGGCCTGGTTAATAAATCCTTTTGTCCGGCACGTGGCTTGATTAGAGGAAGGTAGAGGAAGATAGAGGAAGGTAGAGGCAGGTAGAGGCAGGTAGAGGAAGATAGAGGAAGATAGAGGAAGGTAGAGGCAGTTAGAGGAAGATAGAGGAGGATAGAGGAAGGTAGAGGAAGGTAGAGGAAGATAGAGGAAGGTAGAGGAAGGTAGAGGAAGATAGAGGAAGATAGAGGAAGGTAGAGGAAGATAGAGGAAGTCCGACGGGGCCGTCGTGGTGTGGAGCAGCGTCTCGGAGCAGGACCAGAGGACTACTGTGGACCACCACCCGGGAGCACCTCCTCCAGGTCCCCTTAGCCAGGTGGAGCTCTGTCGTTGGAGCCGGCTCTGCTGCTCCCCATTGCGCCCCCCCCCCCCCCCCTCATTGCAGTAGAGCAGCAGGAGGCCGTGGTCCTCCAGGGGAGTGGGAGGAGTGGGGGGAGTAGGGGGAATGGGGGGAGTGGGTAGAGCAGGGGGGGTGAGTGGAGTGGGGGGAGTGGGGAGAGCAGGGGGAGTGGGGGGGAGTAGAGGGAGCGGGGGGAGAGTGTGGGGCAGGGGGAGTGGGTGGAGCAGGGGGAGTGGGGAGGGGGAGTGGGTGGAGCAGGGGGAGTGGGGGGAGTAGAGGGAGCGGGGGGAGAGTGTGGGGCAGGGGGAGTGGGTGGAGCAGGGGGAGTGGGTGGAGCAGGGGGAGTGGGGGGGAGGGGGAGTGTGTGGAGCAGGGGGAGTGGGTGGAACAGGGGGAGTGGGTGTAGCAGGGGGAGTGGGGGGAGGGGGTGGAGCAGGGGAGTGGGTGGAGCAGGGGGAGTGGGTGGAGCAGGGGAGTGTGTGGAGCAGGGGGAGTGGGGAGAGCAGGGGGAGTGGGTGGAGCAGGGGGAGTGGGGGGAGTGGGGGGAGTGGGTGGAGCAGGGGAGTGGGTGGAGCAGGGGGAGTGGGTGGAGCAGGGGAGTGGGTGGAGTGGGCGGAGCAGGAGGGGAGGGGAGGGGGAGGAGAGGAGTGAGGCCAGCCAGGTAGCAGCTGGGTGATGGACAGGACCCTCGTTGGGTGAAGGATTCATACTGGGTATTTATTCTGTCCTGTGGGACGAGTAATACTGTAGTGGTGTTGTCTTTGGGGCTTTGATGAGAGTCCATTGTTTTCATTATTTATTTTGTGTGCGTTATGTATTGGACTATTTGCAGGTAATTGCAGACCCCACCCCCACCAATGTTCATTCAAAGGGAAGTGAGCTCAAATCAAGTCATAAAATCCATCCAATGCTACAATAATGGCAGCAGCACGTACCAGCAAGAAAACTATTTTGAATACTTAATATGGAATAGAAATGTTATGAATGACAATGAAAAGGGAAGGACTCCGCTGTCTGTGGCAGTCTTTGTTGTAAGGCGTTGGATTTGGAAATGGTGCGTTGTTGGTCTGGGTTAACTCTTAACCTTTCACTATTGGTTGCAGATCATCGCCTATCAGCCCTACGGCCGCTCGGTGGACTGGTGGGCTTATGGAGTCCTGCTGTACGAGATGCTGGCAGGACAGGTGAGACACGCACGCACGCACACCGGACACACGCACGCGCACACACACGCATGCACTCACGCACGCACTCACACACACACACGCACGCACGCACACCGGACACACACGCACACGCACACACACGCACGCACTCACACACACACACACGCACACACACGCACGCACGCACGCACACCGGACACACGCACGCGCACACACACACACACACACATATATAGCCACACATATGCACACAAACTAACACACATAAGCACACAGACATGAACACACACGTAATCCCACCGAATTGTACACACATAACGATAAACAAACGCACACAGACAAACATTAACCCTGGCATGCAACTCACACACAATAGACACTAATGACCTCAGACCTTCCCACTATCACCACACTTACATTCCAACACACAGGCAATATACTAGTGTGTTTATATTGGTGTTCATACAGGTACACAGTAAAGATACTGCGGGTTTGTGTGTGTATATCACTCTCTCTCTCCCTCTCTCTCTCCCTCTGTCTCTCTCCCTCTCCCTCTCTGTCTCTGTCTTTCTTCCTCTCTCTCTCTCCCTCTCTTTCTCCCTCTCCCTCTTTCTCCCTCTCTCTGTCTCTCCCTCTCTCTCTCTGTCTCTCTCGCTGCCTCTCTCTCTCTCTCTCTCTCTCTCTCTCTCTCTCTCTCTCTCTCTCTCTCTCTCTCTCTCTCTCTCTCTCTCTCTCTCTCTCTCTGCCATGTGTGTGAACAGCTAAAGAGGTCATGGTTCCAGTTGGGGGGGCAGTGAAGTGGAAATGAAGAATTAAGCATATGACGGGCAGTCAAAACACCCACATGAGTTATAGATGAGATGGCTGGTCTCTATTTTCTCTCTGTCTCCCTCTCTCGCTCCTTTTCTGCTCCAGTTATTTTGCTCTGAAACTTCCCCTCGTCCTTCTTATGGTTCCTTTCTCCTTTACCTCCTTTCCTTACTTCACTCCCTTGTCTGAACCTCTGTTTCCTCTCTTTTCTCGTACCCCAAGTCTTCCTCTTCCCTTACCAGTGCATAGAATAGAACAGGACTCTGCTAAATACTTCTTATTTTCAATACTCTTGAAAGTATTCAGCCAAAGTGTTTATTCTTAAATTATTAAAAGTAATAAATAGGTCAATCAGATTAAATGTTTTATCGATTTTCAACGAAAGCAGTTTTTTTCCTTCTGAAAATGGGTTAGAACAACCAGCTAGTGGAAGATAAGAGAAGACTGTTGTTTGGAGGTCATCCAAATTCATATGTTCATGTAATACATATATCAAATAAAGTCCTGTAATCCACAGCCTCCGTTTGATGGGGAGGATGAAGACGAGCTGTTCCAGTCCATCATGGAGCACAACGTGTCCTACCCCAAGTCCCTGTCCAAGGAGGCCGTCCTCATCTGCAAAGGGGTGAGTAGCATCACACTACCACCATAGCGTCACACTACCACCGTAGCATCACCCTACCAACGTAGCATCACACTACCAACGTAGCATCACACTACCACCGTAGCGTCACACTACCAACGTAGCATCACACTACCACCGTAGCATCACACTACCAACGTAGCATCACACTACCAACGTAGCATCACACTACCAACGTAGCATCACCCTACCAACGTAGCATCACACTACCACCGTAGCATCACAATACCAACGTAGCATCACACTACCAACGTAGCATCACACTACCAACGTAGCATCACACTACCACCGTACCATCACAATACCAACGTAGCATCACACTACCACCGTAGCATCACACTACCACCGTAGCGTCACACTACCACCGTAGCTAGATGTGGGGTTTAGATGATAAAATAGAGACATTAATGAAAGGAGGAGCTAGATGTGGTTTAGATGATAAAATAGAGACATCAATGAAAGGAGGAGCTAGATGTGGGGTTTAGATGGCCTGGCAGCCACAGGGCCACAGGCTCGTTCTGTCAGCTCAGTGGTTTTCTGCACCACTAGGTCTCCTTGGCCGAGCTTCAGTGGGTGACACAGCTTTCAATTAGACGACCGTCTTCCTCTAAAGTAAGATTAAACTAGTTTCCCCTCTAGACCACATATCTATCTCTTA
Source organism: Lota lota (assembly GCA_026745465.1). NCBI lineage: Eukaryota > Metazoa > Chordata > Actinopteri > Gadiformes > Lotidae > Lota > Lota lota. The sequence continues at coordinate 2,994,060 of JACYXH010000690.1, read as the reverse complement.
GGTAGGATTTCCCGTCACTCTTTGCCTGTTTTTCTTTTAATTGGCCATCATAATAAGCAGCTCAAATAGACATCTCCCATCCTGTGTCCACAATTTGAGTATCCTTTTTGTCCTTTGCAATATGAAAAATCAAAACAAAACCATGAAGCACGCACAGATAGGCCAAGGTACAGTGGGTGTTATATAGCAAGACGTGGTGAGAGGTCTTCTTAGACAACCTGTCAGGTGAACAGAAACAGACATGGACCTGTTTGATGTCCCAGTCATGCCGAGGCGTTGGTCGTCACGGTGACGTTTCCTTTTTCTTTTGTTATGGTTTGTTCTCGATCGGTTTCTCACCACCAGAGTTGGTATTGTGAAGACACGGACGACTGCTAATGCCCTGGTATCTGTTTGTCTACAGCTAGTTCTATGGGGTCAGGGTCAGGGTCAGGGTTAGGGCAGGGCAGCCTCTCCTCAGACGACGGAGGATGTTTGTGGTGGGGAAGGCAGGTCAGCCTCTCCTCAGACGACGGAGGGTGTTTGTGGTGGGGAAGGCAGGGCAGCCTCTCCTCAGACGACGGAGGGTGTTTGTGGTGGGGTAGGCAGGTCAGCCTCTCCTCAGACGACGGAGGGTGTTTGTGGTGGGGAAGGCAGGGCAGCCTCTCCTCAGACGACGGAGGGTGTTTGTGGTGGGGAAGGCAGGTCAGCCTCTCCTCAGACGACGGAGGGTGTTTGTGGTGGGGAAGGCAGGTCAGCCTCTCCTCAGACGACGGAGGGTGTTTGTGGTGGGGAAGGCAGGTCAGCCTCTCCTCAGACGACGGAGGGTGTTTGTGGTGGGGAAGGCAGGGCAGCCTCTCCTCAGACGACGGAGGGTGTTTGTGGTGGGGAAGGCAGGGCAGCCTCTCCTCAGACGACGGAGGGTGTTTGTGGTGGGGAAGGCAGGTCAGCCTCTCCTCAGACGACGGAGGGTGTTTGTGGTGGGGAAGGCAGGTCAGCCTCTCCTCAGACGACGGAGGGTGTTTGTGGTGGGGTAGGCAGGGCAGCCTCTCCTCAGACGACGGAGGGTGTTTGTGGTGGGGAAGGCAGGTCAGGGCGTCTTCTATCTTTGTGGTGGACAGACCAGTCCTGCAGAACCTTAACACCGTGCTATTGAGAGTGTCCTCACAGGAAACATCCCCACCCGGTGGGGCAGCTGCTTCTCTCTGGACCGTAGAGCTTAGAGAGGGGTCAAGGCGCGCCATCGATGGGGATCTGAACTCCCTGGAAGATACTTACAATCAGACTGCACAGCAGACTTTATTATAGCCTATACAGTATATTCTTCTATTAGATATTATATTGTATATTACATTATACTTTAGTATATTGTTATAATATTCATAATATTAGTACAGATTCATTTCCATTCCATGTTGCACCTTAATTACTGCGTACCCATTTGCACATTGTAGAAGTGCTGTATTAGTTTGGTAATTGCTCAGTCCTGCTGCACTTGAAATGTGGATACTCTACTTATATTTTGGCAGCAAACTTTTCTGCACATTTTATTGTATTTTATTATTACTGTAGCACGCATCATTCTATTTTTTAACTAGATTAAATATGTTATCATATATTATATATTAGTATTGTATTATTATTGTATAAAGGTTTGGTATAGGTTATTGTTGGAGTGTTTTGGGTTGGTTATCTTTCTGTATTGTTTGCACACTCTGGCTGCACAGAGCAAGCAGTTCACTGCAGTGTGCCTGTACTTGGCTGCGCAGAGCAAGCGTTTCACTGCAGTGTGCCTGTACTTGTGTGTGCCAAAGCAAGAGGTGTTTCACGTAAAGTTGAACGGCACCTACCTCACTGGGATGCTTATGTGAGTGTTTTAAATCGTTTTTGCCTTCTCTTGTGGACGGTGATATTTTCTATAACACTGTTAGTGTGGACAGGAATGTTTTCCAAAATGGAGGGGGAAGAAATTGTTTTCATGTATGTGTGGACGACTCGAAGTCCAAACAGAAAATCAACATCCATACATCCCACACATAGGTGTTACCATCACTGCAGAGGGTGGCAAGGTCCAGAAATGGAGAGGAGTTGATGCAGAGGAATAACAACCAACCAATAACAAGCTGTTTATGCATTATTAGTATTAGTAGTATTGGTATTATTATTGAACTAACACAGTGCAGGTTTTAATGGTCTCTAACTGGCTGTACTTCCTGTGTTGTCCGTGGCTGCTGGCCAGTTGATGACCAAGAATCCGTCCAAGCGGCTGGGCTGCGGGCTGGAGGGAGAGCGGGACATCAGGGAGCACGCCTTCTTCAGACGCATCGACTGGGAGCGCCTCGCCAACCGCGAGATCCAGCCCCCCTTCAAACCCAAAGACGTGAGCACGCAGACACGTGCACTTACTCTCTCACACACATGCGCACGCACGCACACACACACACACGCACACACGCACACATACACACATACACACACACTCACTCACTCACACACACACACACACACATACACATACACACTCACCCACTCACACACCCACTCACTCACCCCCTCACACACACACACACACACATACAGACACACGCACGCACTCACACATGCACACACACGCGCACGCACTCACACATACACACACACTCACACACGCGCACTCACACTCACACACACACACTCACTCACACACACACACACACACACACACACACACACACACACACACACACACACACACATACACATACACACTCACCCACTCACACACCCACTCACTCACCCCCTCACACACACACACACACATACAGACACACGCACGCACTCACACATGCACACACACGCGCACGCACTCACACATACACACACACACACACACACACACACACTCACACACGCGCACTCACACTCACACACACACACTCACTCACACACACACACACACACACACACACATACACATACACATACACACACTCACCCACTCACACACCCACTCACTCACCCACTCACACACACACACACACATATACAGACACACGCACGCACTCACACATGCACACACACGCGCACGCACTCTCACACACACACACTCACACACGCGCACTCACACTCACACACACACACACACACACTCTCACTGACAAACACATACAGACTCACACACATGTATACACACACACCACAGACATACACACACTCACATACACACAAATCATGTGCACATACACACTAATCATGTGCACATACACACCCATTATGCACACACACACACACACACACACAAACGTCCGTGTGTGTAAGCAGCCCTAGGACAAACAAGCTACAGGGCAACAAACACAGTTGTACTCTGTCATGCATACAAAGCAGCCACAATACCACACACAGCTCAGTGTGCTTTTTAATGAGAGCAAAGCATTCCTGTGTACCTTACTGTCACAAAGCCAACCCAGGCAGGTTTGTGTTTGGTTGAATTACTGTGTTGTTATCGCGTTTTCTCTTCACAAGAAATCACATCACATAGTGTAACCTTTCAGTGACACGTATGCACAGTTAAAAGACACACAAACACACACAAAAGCAAGCGTTATCGGAGATAAACACAAACACACAGGTTCCTTCACTTGTTATGCTCCCATTATGTCGGTCCATTATGGCACCCATTGCACTCCTAATCATCCCTGGAAAGAGGGATCCTTCCCTCTGCGGTCCTTCTCAAGGTTTGATCATCATGGGATGACCTTCTCTTTGGAGGGCCACGTTGGGGGGGGGGGGGGGGGGGGGGGGGGGGGGGGGGGGGTCGTATAATGTTGCCTGAGACTGGAACTGCGAATAAGGGCCACACAAATACTACTGACTTGACATATGACGTTCAGCAGAGGACATCAGCATGCTCACATCGTCCTCAACAGATGTCTGTCCTCTATTGCATAACTAATCCTAAATATAAACGTTCTGTTACCAAACAGGACACAGTGACCTGCGCGGGTCACATATAACCGCCGGCTGGTTTGATAGTGGCTCTGTGCCTGCTGCGGTTGCCATGGTGAAGATGGGATTCATAGTAGCTCAGTTCCATTTCACCTGTTATTCCATCAGAGCGTATCAAGATATACACATACTGTACTTTGAACCTCAGTTGGTTCACAAATAGTTTACACTTACACTTTGTTTTCAGTGTAACTCAACTTTTCACATAAAGTTTTCTAAGTGTGTCCTGTGAGCATCATCTTAAAGGAAGTGTCCTGAACTTCTTTCTAAGTGTGTCCTGTGAGCATCATCTTAAAGGAAGTGTCCTGAACTTCTTTCTAAGTGTGTCCTGTGAGCATCATCTTAAAGAAAGTGTCCTGAACTTCTTTCTAAGTGTGTCCTGTGAGCATCATCTTAAAGGAAGTGTCCTGAACTTCTTTCTAAGTGTGTCCTGTGAGCATCATGTTTGCAGTGTCCTGAACATGTTCCTACTCTCATGACAGACCTCTAGCACCACCTGAGCAAAGCAAATCAACAACAGGAGCAGAATTATTATAGCTCCCATTTGATCACAGAAATCATATTATACACATCCTATCCTCCATTAAAGAACGCACACACACGGCACATGCAGAGGCTATGGTAGCTTTACTCTGTACCAAGGCAGGGTCATACAGCAGGGCTTCATAAGCTCCTATGGTAGCATTACTCTGTACCAAGGCAGGGTCATACAGCAGGGCTTCATAAGCTCCTATGGTAGCTTTACTCTGTACCAAGGCAGGGGTCTCAGCTGTCAGGGGGCATAAACACTGATCAAACTGACCCCGATATCTTTGTGGTCGCTTCCACTTGAGTTGAGCCTGTTGGACTATTAGGACTACCAGGACTATCAGTTGAGCCTGTTGGACTATCAGGACTATCAGTTGAGCCTGTTGGACTATCAGGACTATCAGGACTATCAGTTGAGTCTGTTGGACTACCAGGACTATCAGTTGAGCCTGTTGGACTATCAGTACTACCAGGACTATCAGTTGAGCCTGTTGGACTATCAGGACTACCAGGACTATCAGTTGAGTCTGTTGGACTACCAGGACTACCAGGACTATCAGTTGAGCCTGTTGGACTATCAGGACTATCAGTTGAGTCTGTTGGACTACCAGGACTATCAGTTGAGTCTGTTGGACTACCACGACTATCAGTTGAGTCTGTTGGACTACCAGGACTATCAGTTGAGCCTGTTGGACTATCAGGACTACCAGGACTATCAGTTGAGTCTGTTGGACTACCAGGACTACCAGGACTATCAGTTGAGCCTGTTGGACTATCAGGACTATCAGTTGAGTCTGTTGGACTACCAGGACTATCAGTTGAGTCTGTTGGACTACCACGACTATCAGTTGAGTCTGTTGGACTACCAGGACTATCAGTTGAGCCTGTTGGACTATCAGGACTACCAGGACTATCAGTTGAGTCTGTTGGACTACCAGGACTATCAGTTGAGCCTGTTGGACTATCAGGACTATCAGTTGAGTCTGTTGGACTACCGGGACTATCAGTTGAGTCTGTTGGACTATCAGGACTACCAGGACTATCAGTTGAGTCTGTTGGACTACCAGGACTATCAGTTGAGTCTGTTGGACTATCAGGACTATCAGTTGAGTCTGTTGGACTATCAGGACTATCAGTTGAGTCTGTTGGACTACCAGGACTATCAGTTGAGCCTGTTGGACTATCAGGACTACCAGGACTATCAGTTGAGTCTGTTGGACTACCAGGACTATCAGTTGAGCCTGTTGGACTATCAGGACTACCAGCACTATCAGTTGAGCCTGTTGGACTACCAGGACTATCAATTGAGCCTGTTGGACTATCAGGACTATCAGTTGAGCCTGTTGGACTACCAGGACTATCAGTTGAGCCTGTTGGACTACCAGGACTATCAGTTGAGTCTGTTGGAAATCCAAAGCAGAAACGCTGTGGCTTTACAAGCTAGCGAGCCCCGTACGTATCAGATGTTATTTTGTATTTTATTTGCTCTTTATTTATTTATTAGTCCAGATTTATTTATTTGCTCTTTGTTTATATTGTTTAGGGAATACACGGCTAACTTAGACGTTAGACTGACAGACATACATTTAATCTCAGGCTGCGTCTTGCATTTGGAAGATGTATCTATGTATTTATCAAGTCACATATCCATTACGATCAGAACTATAAGTCACGCGATGCAGCCTGTTATACCTACCAAGGTCTACTCCTTGGTAGTAGGAGCCTGTTATACCTACCAAGGTCTACTCCTTGGTAGTAGGAGCCTGTTATACCTACCAAGGTCTCCTCCTTGGTAGTAGGAGCCTATTATACCTACCTTTATCTGCATGAGGGGGCTCATGCCTCTTTATCTAGCAGGGCGCTCATCTCCGTTGGGGTGGAACCGTGTGTGTGTGTGCGTCTGTGCAGGTGTGTGCGTCTGTGCAGGTGCGTGTGTGTACATACCATATACTTTCATAAAAACATGTCATTATTTTCCTCTCCATCCCAGAAGGACTCCTGCTTCTCTGACGAGGTGAATTGTGGCCTGTGTGTGTATGTGTGTGTGTACGTGTGGGTTTGTACATGTGTGTGTGCGTGTTGGTGTCATGTCGTGTCAGGAATGTCACAGTGAAGGTATGTGTGCATGCTTGTTCAGCCTCCTGGGCAGCAGGTGTGGCAGCGTAGAGGGGGGCTCCGCCTGCAAGCATGCAGACATGATGCGCATGTCCTGCGTCAGAGCACACACACACACACACACACACACACACACACACACACACACACACACACATACACATACATAGACACACACACACACACATACATACATAGACACACACACACACACACACACACACACACATACATACATAGACACACACACACACACATACATACACACACACACACACAGACATAGACACACACACACAGACACACATACACACACACACACACAACACAACGCATGGACATGCACAAATACCAGCATTGTCGCTGGTCCCGACATCGTTTATAGCAGCATAGTGACGTTGTGCTGTTGTATTGAAAGAGCAGCTTGTCCTTTCTTTAAGTGAGTAAGATATGGGGTATCGAACAGATATTCACGCTGTGATTGACGCGGTGAACTAAAGACGTGATCAGCGGTGTATGCCTGCAGGAGACGGGCAGCAGCACTCCCTATGCAATATTAAATAGTTCAATAACAAAGTACCCTGCCCTGAACAATAGCCCAGCTAAAATTTTGAAGTCTCTGTTTAGAAGTGTATCCTGACTATCCATATGTGTACATCGGTGGAAACTATCGCAGACAAAATGCCTATAAAACCAGTACACGAGCACTTGTTGGGATTAGGGCCGTGTATTTGATTAGAGGTTTGGGGTGTTTGTTGCATCCTTAGTCTGCCCCCCACACATCATCTCCCTTCAGCCCTCTGATGAGTCCTCATCTGCCGTAGCATCGCCTGATCCTGAGGCGAGAATCAGAGAGACGGAGAGAAAACCAATGTTGACTTCCACCTTCTGTGTCCAGGAGGCGTTCCTCCCCGGCTGTAGAACCCAGTGTGTTCCCAGTCTCTTGGCACTAAACAGCTGCCATCACAGCTGTACCGCTGTCCTCTCTCCGTCCACTTCCCCGGCCTGCCCTCCACTCCTCCTCTCTCCTCCCCTCCTCCACACTCATCTTCACTTCATCTCTCCATGAAGGCTGCACCATGCAATCGATACCATGGTGTTCAGATGTTACTACTGGCTGGAAGCAGACTAGCATGCACTGTGTGTGGCTGTGTGTGTGTGTGTGTGTGTCGCATGGACTCTGCAGCAGGGATGTGTGCGGCCGTGTGACGATGCAGGCGTACACATTTCAACATCTGTGTGTTGTCTGGTGCAGATGAATTTGACCAGAAGCTGGTCTTAGCAGAGCAATTGACTGGTTAATGATTGTGAAGAACTGAATGACGGACAGAGAGGGAGGAGAGAATCATTTCCATCGTGCGACCGCCGCCAAACCGGGAGCAGGGAGTGCAGCTGCTTCCTACTTTTCTCTTCTCGCCTGTACTTTCTGCGTTCCAACTTCTTTCTGCTTTCCACTCTTCTGTTGATGTTGTGGACACGTCTAAATAAACGCAGTATTGATATCACCGCAGTACAGAGTTGGAAGCCTCGCCCGCCATCTTCAATGTGTTGTAAACAAAACACTGAGACTACCGCTGCATACGTTTTGCATCTTGTCCTGCCTCCTACACGCTCTGCCTAGGTGCCACCCCTCGCCTAAAGTATCAGAGTATCTCCAGTATGAACACGTCTGATCAGCTTATCTCCTAAAGTATCAGAGTATCTCCAGTATGAACACGTCTGATCAGCTTATCTCCTAAAGTATCAGAGTATCTCCAGTATGAACACGTCTGATCATCTTATCTCCTAAAGTATCAGAGTATCTCCAGTGTGAACACGTTTGATCAGCTTATCTCCTAAAGTATCAGTATCTCCAGTATGAACACGTCTGATCAGCTTATCTCCTAAAGTATCAGAGTATCTCCAGTATGAACACGTCTGATCAGCTTATCTCCTAAAGTATCAGAGTATCTCCAGTATGAACACGTCTGATCAACTTATCTCCTAAAGTATCAGAGTATCTCCAGTATGAACACGTCTGATCATCTTATCTCCTAAAGTATCAGAGTATCTCCAGTATGAACACGTCTGATCAGCTTATCTCCTAAAGTATCAGAGTATCTCCAGTATGAACACGTCTGATCAGCTTATCTCCTAAAGTATCAGAGTATCTCCAGTATGAACACATCTGATCATCTTATCTCCTAAAGTATCAGAGTATCTCCAGTATGAACACGTCTGATCATCGTATCTCCTAAAGTATCAGAGTATCTCCAGTATGAACACGTCTGATCATCTTATCTCCTAAAGTATCAGAGTATCTCCAGTATGAACACGTCTGATCAGCTTATCTCCTAAAGTATCAGAGTATCTCCAGTATGAACACATCTGATCATCTTATCTCCTAAAGTATCAGAGTCTCTCCAGTATGAACACGTCTGATCATCTTATCTCCTAAAGTATCAGAGTATCTCCAGTATGAACACGTCTGATCAGCTTATCTCCTAAAGTATCAGAGTATCTCCAGTATGAACACGTCTGATCAGCTTATCTCCTAAAGTATCAGAGTATCTCCAGTATGAACACGTCTGATCATCTTATCTCCTAAAGTATCAGAGTCTCTCCAGTATGAACACGTCTGATCATCTTATCTCCTAAAGTATCAGAGTATCTCCAGTATGAACACGTCTGATCAGCTTATCTCCTAAAGTATCAGAGTATCTCCAGTATGAACACGTCTGATCATCTTATCTCCTAAAGTATCAGAGTATCTCCAGTATGAACACGTCTGATCATCTTATCTCCTAAAGTATCAGAGTATCTCCAGTATGAACACGTCTGATCATCTTATCTCCTAAAGTATCAGAGTCTCTCCAGTATGAACACATCTGATCAGCTTATCTCCTGTTGTGTGTTGCGTGTGTGAAAGAGCAACTCCTGATCCTCTTCGGACCAGATTCTCTGGAGTTCAATCGGAGTTCATGTGTAAAAGGCCTAAGGCCTAAGGAAACGTTAAGACCTCTGTGACCGATGCACCAAAAACATGGACACACACACACCCATCTACTCATGTCTGACAGATGGTCATCATTGCAGAGGTAGTGTTCTTGCGCTGTGAAAAGTAGGGCCTGACAAACCTTGGGTGATGTTACCCAGGAGGATTCGGGAAACGTGTGTCAGGTATATTTTGGACGATTTCGTCCAATCTTGATTTTATTTTAGTTTACCCAGTGAAAGTGCAACACAGCATTCCACTGTGTTGGAAGTTCATTTGATTTGCCGTGGATGAGGCAGGAGGGGGGACTGTCCTCAAACAGTGTGTCTGTAATGGCTCCTCAGTCCCTCCACAGGCACTCCACCAAGGGGCTCCCAGAGGAAGCTATGGCGGGATGCACAGGGGGCATGAGAGCTATCTTGGCTTTTGTGTGTTGGTTTGATAAGGTGTGGGAAGGATATAACGGCCATTATAATCTTGGGAGGATCAGGTACGAGGCTTCAGAGAAAACGCACACAATCTAAAGTTGTCTTGCTTGGTTATTTCCTTTTGAACGTGCTTCCTCGTTCTACGCAATGAGCTACTGAAACACCAAGACCTCTAGAGATCCTCATGTGATAGTTTCAGCCTGCAGTAACCTCATATTGAACGTAGATAAGGAAACGTAGATATAATGACCAATATGGAGGCTAAACGTATGGAATATGATATTCTCATGGTTTAATCCATTATATGCATAAGAGAAACCTATAATGTCCCCCCCCCCCCCCCCCCCACCCCCCACCCCCAAAGATGGATTGCTCTGTTACAGCTGGGAAGTGAGTGTAGGTTCACTAAAGCGGAACCCAGACCGTGAAGGGGATGTAGAGCATGTGATGCCTGATTTGTGTTGAATGACTGAACATTGAAACCTGAAAGAGGAGGAGCAGGTGTGGAAGAAAGAAGGACCAGGAGGGGCACAGCAGCTGTTTATATGTTGGGGTTAGGGTCTATCTGTTGATCTATAGGATGTTTCTGTTTATATGTTGGGGTGTATCTGTTGATGTATAGGACGTTTCTGTTTATATGTTGGGGTTAGGGTCTATCTGTTGATCTATAGGATGTTTCTGTTTATATGTTGGGGTGTATCTGTTGATGTATAGGACGTTTCTGTTTATATGTTGGGGTTAGGGTGTATCTGTTGATCTATAGGATGTTTCTGTTTATATGTTGGGGTGTATCTGTTGATGTATAGGACGTTTCTGTTTATATGTTGGGGTTAGGGTGTATCTGTTGATCTATAGGATGTTTCTGTTTATATGTTGGGGTTAGGGTGTATCTGTTGATCTATAGGATGTTTCTGTTTATATGTTGGGGTTAGGGTGTATCTGTTGATCTATAGGATGTTTCTGTTTATATGTTGGGGTATATCTGTTGATTTATAGGATGTATCCTTTGCACATTTGACATCCCCAAGTTGGATGGAACTGAAGAATAATGCTTGTTGACTTTGCATCTTAGCGACGATGCTGCTTCTGCTTGTGATGATGATGATGATGATGATGATGATGATGATGATGGCGATGGTATGGCCTGCGCTTTGGGCGGACTTGGGAACATCTTTGCAAGGATTTAAAACTGCTCTTGAGCCTGTGGAGAATTTAGGTTTTTTGCACATACTGTTTTGGTCTTCATTGTCTCTCCCTCTCTCCCTCTCTCCCTCTTCCTCTCTCTCTCTCCCTCTCTCCCTCTTCCTCTCTCTCTCCCTCTCTCCCTCTCCCTCTCCCTCTCCATCTCTCCCTCTCCATCTCTCTCTCTCTCTCTCTCTCTCTCTCTCTCTCTCTCTCTCTCTCTCTCTCTCTCTCTCTCCCCCCTGCAGTGTGGCAAAGCGGCGGAGAACTTTGACAAGTTCTTCACTCGCACCCAGCCCCAGCTGACCCCGCCCGATGAGCTGGTCATCGCCAACATCGACCAGGCCGACTTCAACGGCTTCTCCTTCATCAACCCCCAGTTCACCTACCCCTTAGCCCCCGTGGCCAGCAGCGCTCAGTGAGGAGGAGGTCAGCGGGTCACTCATCGTGCCCCACACACCCATCTATCGCCAACCCCCCCCCCCCCCCCCCCCCCCCCCCCCCCCTTGTACAACAACTGACCGCGACTTGAACAAGGCCGGAGCGAAGGCCTGCATATCTTTCTTACAAGAGTCCAGAAGATCTGGTTTGGATGTCTTTGTTAGTATGGCATTACTCTAAATTGGCCGCGTATGGGAAGTGCATACTGTAAACATGTTTTAATGGTCTTCTAGTGTTTGAACTACGATACATTGATGATGACTTTAGAGGATGCGGGAGCGATCTAGGCTCCCCTGCCCTGCAAAATACATGAAATAACTTCTAACGCTTCAGGGCTTCTCTATGAAGCCAGATATTTAACTTGAAATCACTGATCATTAACAGAATGGTAACAAAATACAGAACGATAGGAGCTAATGAAAAGACACATTTTCGGATAATGGTTGTAACCAACTGTTTACAAATGGAAATGATGAACCATGCCATTATGTCGATGGCTGATGGTTTGAGTCTATGCTGTTGACATAGAATAATGAATGACTCCAGTCTCCTAAAGCCTATCTGGGACAGGGAACAAGCTCAAGCCAAATATGAAGGAAGAGGGGCCAACGTCAAAGTTGTTCCTTGTGATTAATGTTGCTTAAGATGTTGCTAACTGTATCTTGTTTACAAATGTCTTTCCCTTGTTCTCATGGTGATGGCAAAGTTATATTTGAGTGCATCCTCTGGATTGTAGCCAGTGTGTGCAGCAGGTACACGAGACTCCTCTAGTCTTACACAGTATGTAGAGCAGATGTTCATGTCCCCATCGATTACCATGCTGCTCACTCGGTTTGAAGATCAGAGCAGAAAAAGCTTTTTCCTCGGTCCTGAAAAGTAGACATGGTTATTCAGTACTGGGTCAGCAGCAGATTTTCATATCTCCAGATCATATAATTATCTATCTTTAAAGCTAGAAGGTTTACAATTGGTCAGTTTACACAATGTCTGACCCTGTTTGTTTGTCCTCTCTGGATGTCTGTCTATAGAAGCTTCATGTGGCCATAAGACATATGTCTTTTCATTTTAAGCCATTTTTTGGGTTATAGAATCAAGCTCTGTCAACATTTTGTTGTTTTTTGGTATTATTCATACTAAACCATTTGTATTATCCATGTCCTGGAAGCTCATGCAAACATGCTGGGTTTTTGAGGTACAGAGGAGAACTGTCTCCTGTATGTGAATGTGCCAGCATTCCTACATCATATTTCATCATGTCTTTATTAATATTAATATTAATAATTAATATATTATTGTTTCTGTAATCATCCTCAAATTTTGTCCTGCCATGCTTTTGTCCTCGATTTGTGCTGTCATAGATCTTAATTATGTTAGATCATTTTAATAATATTTCAACCTGTCTTATAACTCCTTTGTAAATATCCTAAATTAGTTATTGAGTATAGCAACGTACAGGTTTGATACCAACAACTGAATGAGCTTTTATTGCATTCGCTATGTTTAGTACATGTTTCTATGTCTAAAAAAGAACAACAAATAACAGAAGCATACCATACTTCATTCAGATTATATTGGGCGTTTCAGATTCAGCAAAGGTTGGGGAAATATTGTTTTGAACTTGTTTCAATGGATTGTTGAAATGTTTAGTTGCTTCTTTTTTTCTTTTTCTTGTTCATTTCAAGTGTAGTGAATGTGTGTGTGATGACTGGATGTCTGGTCGCCACCTGCATGCTGCGGGGGGCTTTGCACGGATCAGCTCAAGTGCCGCATGCATACAGAAACCCTCCGGAAATACGACTCCAAACAGACCCTGGTCAAGCATGGGCTGATGCACTCCTACAGCGTTATCTGAGACTAGTGAAGGTGCATAGCTACAGTACAAATATGTAAATATATATATGTTCATTTATATATATGTATATATACATATATATATATATATACATATATATATATAGTTTTATCTAATCAAATTAAACATCCCTTTTAATTGTTAAAATGTATATCTAGTTTCCATTTTGATCTACTTTTCTAACATTTGTATTTGGTTTACTGTTCAGGCAAAATTTCTAATCGAAGAATGCATTTTATATACAAGTCTAGAAGTAATTATTGTTATTTACTAACAACTATTTCACTAAATATCAAATCTACTGACATCATTACTTTAAACCCCCACTGTCTTTATGAACTGAACTCATCTGTGCCCTGGTTCCTCTTACCTTGATCTGTTTCTAATCTACATACAATAAAATCCACTCCAATCAGTCGTGAGCTGTGACTCAACAGCTCTCTCTAGACCGGGAGGGCCCCTAGCTCTCTCCCTCTCTCTCTAGACCAGACAGGCCCCTAGCTCTCTCTCTCTCTAGACCAGACAGGCCCCTAACACTCCCTAGACCAGACAGGCCCCTAGCTCTCTCTCTCTAGACCAGACAGGCCCCTAGCACTCTCTAGACCAGACAGGCCCCTAGCTCTCACTCTCTAGAACAGACAGGCCCCTAGCTCTCTCTCTCTAGACCAGACAGGCCCCTAGCACTCTCTAGACCAGACAGGCCCCTAGCGCTCTTTAGACCAGACAGGCCCCTAGCGCTCTTTAGACCAGACAGGCCCCTAGCTCTCTCTCTCTAGACCAGACAGGCCCCTAGCTATCTCTAGACCAGACAGGCCCCTAGCGCTCTTTAGACCAGACATGCCCCTAGCTCTCTTTAGACCAGACAGGCCCCTAGCTCTCTTTAGACCAGACAGGCCCCTAGCTATCTCTAGACCAGACAGGCCCCTAGCTATCTCTAAACCAGACAGGCCCCTAGCGGTCTCTATACCAGACAGGCCCCTAACGCTCTTAAGACCAGACAGGCCCCTAGCGCTCTTAAGACCAGACAGGCCCCTAGCGCTCTTAAGACCAGACAGGCCCCTAGCGCTCTTAAGACCAGACAGGCCCCTAGCGCTCTTAAGACCAGACAGGCCCCTAGCTCTCTTTAGACCAGACAGGCCCCTAGCTATCTCTAGACCAGACAGGCCCCTAGCTATCTCTAGACCAGACAGGCCCCTAGCGCTCTTAAGACCAGACAGGCCCCTAGCTATCTCTAGACCAGACAGGCCCCTAGCTATCTCTAGACCAGACAGGCCCCTAGCTCTCTTTAGACCAGACAGGCCCCTAGCTATCTCTAGACCAGACAGGCCCCTAGCTATCTCTAGACCAGACAGGCCCCTAGCTATCTCTAGACCAGACAGGCCCCTAGCGCTCTTTAGACCAGACAGGCCCCTAGCTCTCTTTAGACCAGACAGGCCCCTAGCTATCTCTAGACCAGACAGGCCCCTAGCTATCTCTAAACCAGACAGGCCCCTAGCGGTCTCTATACCAGACAGGCCCCTAACGCTCTTAAGACCAGACAGGCCCCTAGCGCTCTTAAGACCAGACAGGCCCCTAGCGCTCTTAAGACCAGACAGGCCCCTAGCGCTCTTAAGACCAGACAGGCCCCTAGCGCTCTTAAGACCAGACAGGCCCCTAGCGCTCTTAAGACCAGACAGGCCCCTAGCGCTCTTAAGACCAGACAGGCCCCTAGCGCTCTTAAGACCAGACAGGCCCCTAGCGCTCTTAAGACCAGACAGGCCCCTAGCGCTCTTAAGACCAGACAGGCCCCTAACGCTCTCTCTAGACCAGATGGGCCCTTAGCTCTCTCTTTCTGCCAGGCGCCCTAACAATCCTAGCAGGGCCCCTAGCTCTTTCTCTAGACCAGACGGGCCCCTAGCTCTCTCTCTCTGCCAGGTGCCCTATCAATCCTAGCAGGGGCCCTAGCTCTATCTAGACCAGGAGGGCTTCTGGCTCTCTCTAGACTTGTGTCTTATTTTTTTAGGTTTAGGTTATGATGTCAGTGTTGTGTTATTGTCAGATCTTAACAGTTGTATTAGTAAATCTTTCCTGTAATTGTCAATGATATATATCTTGATTAACCCTTTTGGTTTTTTGTAAAGAATGTATTCTATCCCTGTATTTCCTATTGTATAACCTTCCGTTTGTGCCAAACCAGAAAATGCCACAACCCGATTCTAGCAGCGTTGCACTAGCCTTCTGGTCACACTGATGACTTTCTGTGATAGCATCTCTCCGTCGTAGCCTCGCCTAGCCTATTAGCCCATTTGAAGCTACACCTGCTCAGCCCTCTCACCCTACTACTATATTGCATGTAGCCATGGTTGCATCACTGCAAAAGCGTCATTGCCATGTCATGTAGCTCATCGACGCACAGCACATGGGCTTCTTTCATTCGTCTGTGTCATGTATGGACAAGACACCAGTAGATGGTCGGCCTGTGGACCCCTTTTGAAGCCCACAGCCTGAACGCTGTCTTGTGAGCTAATGTGAGACTGTATTATGGGGGGGCATGCCTTCCCAAAAGACCTGCCCTCTGGTTTGAAGCAAGTCTCATCGCTGCATGTGTTGGTTCGAAGGCCCAAAATATACGTTTCAGTTATCGTTAATACTACCCTTGTAATAAACAAATAAATATTTTAAAAACAACATGAGCGGTGGCGGTGGTGATGTACTCTCTGTACTGTCTCTCTCTCTCTCTCTCTCTCTCTCTCTCTCTCTCTCTCTCTCTCTCTCTCTCTCTCTCTCTGTCTCTGTCTCTCTCGCTCTCTGTCTCCTCTCTCTGTCTCTCTCTTTCTCTGTCTCTGTCTCCTCTCTCTGTTTCTCTCGCTCTCTCTCCCTCCCTCCCCCTCTCTCCCCCTCTCTCTCTCTCTCTCAAGCATTTCACAAAGACAGCATTAGCTGTCTTCGTTAGTCTCCTACTTCACAGTTCTCTGTGGACACAAGCACTATTGTATCTTTAAAGTAAACTACTATATATGTACTGCAGTGTTATTAACTCATGAAAAGGCATATAGGTTTAACAAACTCTTTAACAGCGTTACCAGTGTTTCCCCAAA
>JACYXH010000690.1:2957500-2972500 GCA_026745465.1 Lota lota | reverse complement strand
ATGATCTAACTGAGGATATTCTTTCAATTATCCAGTCGCCAGAAGAACACTTTGGTATTTGTACGTTTCTGCAAACCACGGATACGTTGAATATCAACATTTCTGAACCCAAAGTATGTTTTATATCAATGTTTCTAGATGCCTGTATATCAACTTAGTGGGGTTTACCTGCTCGAGGCACTTTTGATGCGCTTCCAGTGTTTTGGGGGAATCAATGGGGCAAGGCTATTTTGTGGTTATGAAGAAACGTAAATTATATATATTTTATTACACAGACCCCCTTCATGATCGCAAATTGTAGGCGGGGTCCCGATGCACGCCTAGTGACCTCCATCAGGCCATTAAAGTCCACCAAAATGACCTGGCATGTCCACGGCCTCTCCATCAAGAGCCACAGCTTTCCTGTTTACCCTGTTCAAGAGCTGCCTTCAACTCCACCACCTCGGACTTCACTTTCTTGTGGAGTCCGAGGTGGTGGAGTTGAAGGCAGCTCTTGAACAGGGTAAACAGGAAATTCAGAAGCTCCAGAAGGAGGGGTCAGAGGTCAAGAAGCAACTGTCAAGCCCTCCTCTTCTTCACCATCCAAAGGACACAGTGACGCTAACTTAGCTTGTAGAAGATCGATTACATTGTGTGTTGAGACAAACAATCGAGGCAATGCTCAGGAGGATACTCCAGATGATAATGCACATTTCTCGCTACAAATTTTAATGCATTTATGCATTTATTTGCATATATGCATTTTAATGCCAAAACCTTAAAATATATCATTTTCCACAGAATACAAATAATGCAACTATCTTCTTTTGTTTTCACAGACCGAAACTTGACAATCAAGTTTCGTGGTCGCAGGCCAATCGAAAAGAAAAGCTAATTAAAACACATCTCACAATTGGAGATGTGTTATTGCTATTACACATCTGGAGGTGACACCGGGTTGCGTCATGTGACCATGTGTGCTGTGGACATGTAGCTGTTACACATCTGGAGGTGACACCGGGTTGCGTCATGTGACCATGTGTGCTGTGGACATGTAGCTGTTACACATCTGGAGGTGACACCGGGTTGCGTCATGTGACCATGTGTGCTGTGGACATGTAGCTGTTACACATCTGGAGGTGACACCGATACATTCATGCATCTAATAAAGGCCTGCTGCAATGCTTGACTTAATACATTTTGCACATAACTCACAACACAAGGCTGACAACGTCATAACCTTTCCTTAGGGTTACCCTAACCTGTACGAACTGGTAGCAGGGTGGTTGAATGTCATGCTGGGAGATTATCAGCATAATGGTCTATTGAGCTTAGCTTGTTCTGCTCTGTGTTCTTCTTGGTTTGAAAATATACAAATACTTCCGACATAAACGCCTTTAAATGTACCACCAAATCCAACCTTTGGTAGGGGTAGCAGCTTATCGGCACCTTAACCCGACTTTAGTTTTAGCTTCATTTGTGAGGGCTTTCCATAAAGCTTTGCTTAAGCAACTGGGCCATGCTGAAGCCTAGCTTTTAAGTGAGGGACTGAAGTGAAAGACGATGCTCATGGATAATACACCCCTTTAACCCAAGGTCAGTAAGTATTTTCAGCGTTTCAGGAGCTTAGGGCAGGGTACGAAGACGTGATGAAGCACAGGAGCGATGTGATTTCATTGGATTATCCAGGGGTTGATTAGTAGTGGGAATGTCCACTGCCCAGCAGCTTTTTTGGAGCATGTTGTCCCCTCCCCCTCCGTGGCAATTGCATACAAATGGGTTTAGAGCTCAGGTGTTTTCAATGTATTTTTAAGATGAAATTGAAGTGAGTACGGAATGATTGCAGCTACCGAAACGTGGTGAACCCCACAAACCTTCTCGACATTGGTATTCGTTGCAGTGTTATTACCCCCAAACCAACCCCACGCACACTACAACCCATTTGATTATCTGAATTCTATTTTGCATTTTGCACAGCATTTTATTTTAATTATTTTGTATTTTTTGCAGTACCACCGTGGCTGGTACCACTACCACTTGAACACATTGTTGTATTGATGTTGCTACTTATTATTTATTATTACATACTTTGTTATTGATCTTGTATTGATGCTGCTATGTGACTGTTGAGGATCCAAGCCTAATAATTTTACTCTTGCGTACTTAAGATGTAATAAAAGCAACTCTGATTCTGATTCTGGTTCTGATTCAGTGGAGTTGCAGCCTGCCAACATGGTATCCACCCAGCTTGTGGGTTTGATTACCGCATGGCTTGATACACAGAGGAGAAAATACCAGCCAGTTGAGCAGATCAGCATCACTGAAAGATGCTTTCAACAAAGAGCTCGGTGGAATCTGCTCTTTGCCCAGCGCTTTCTTCAGCTTTTATCCAGATAGGGTGAGCTGACGTTACATACAAATCTCTGTACTTAACATGCAGCCCCCATGTTTTATAAGAACTGAAAGGCTGAGGGCAACAGGGACATTTAGCTAATTAGTCGAAAAGGCCAGCTAATGGTAATGTTAATGGTGTTAACATTTCATTGTATTGATTGAACCATGCCAATCCTTCAAGATTGGATTAGGAAAATACTTGATTGAGTATTGGCTTTAAAATTCTCCTAATTTTGAATCAATATCTTTTAATTCCTTCAAGCATGTTTACCAGAGGACATGTGCGTGCTTCCAGTTGGGAAGCATCGGGGAAGAGTCCTCTAATATGGATTTGAAATGAGCTATTTATGTTTTGTTTTGCATTTCATGCTAGGGGCCATTAAGGCTATCAGAACATTACGCTTCTTTGGTCCCTGACGCACTCCCGGGGCTCACGTTAGTCTTTAGTTAGGGGAAATGAGAACCAACGCTGTTTGTGGCTCAGAGGGAGCGCTACTGTTGCTCGTGTGTGGTTGGTTGGGGGAAATGCATCTTTTGTCATCATTTGTCTGCAAAATTTGTAATTGCACATGGCTATGCACATGCATGAGTTTACTCTGATGCTTGCACGCAAAGAACACACCAGTGGTACAGGGGCCACTGGTTTATTAGCCGTAGCTATCAGACTACCAGCTGTTTGAATTTACTAGCTTGCTGGCTGTTAGCTTGCTGGCTGTTAGCTTGCTGGCTGTTAGCTTGCTGGCTGTTAGCTTGCTGGCCTCATCCACAGCCTTGCCAGCCCACCAGAGGCCATATCCTGCAGTGCACGGCAACAGCATTCATGGCTTTTTAAGCCCTAACCAGCCCCCACTTGCTTGTTGCATGTCCACATCAGTGGTAACCGAGCGACATGGACGGGTGGTGAGCCCATAGCAACAAAGTAATATGGGTCAGTATCCATGCCAACAGGGATCCATGTAGATACATGCTGTCGTGTGCTGTAGCATGGACATTCATTATGCTTCCATCCACCTTGCCCCAGTGGGGAAACAACAACATCTGATCAAAGCTGCTTTTGTGCCAAGTCATTTTTGTTTACATTCACAAAGTATGTCATCAATAGTGACACGGTCAGGTAGATATATATATATGTTGCTTTTAACTCATTGATGTATTATTTAATGTCAAAACTGAGAATATGACGAGGGGCGTTGGCACAACAGACTTAGTAATTGTCAAGACGAAGTTGCCTCGTGAGTTTTGGAAAATGTAATTAGGAAATATGTTTTGGTCACTCCTGCCATTCAAAAATATGAATCTTAACTTGTGCCTTCCTTTTAAGACATACACCTCAATCATACACACATTGTAAACATACAAACATCCAGCAAGACAGACTCATGTAGAAGGCCGAAAGGGTAACAACTACGCCTCATTGTAGACATGGACGGATTTAAAATGGCGTCAAATCTGGCCGCATTTTCCACAGTTGTATACGCCCGTTTTAGTGGTTTAAACCGCGGTCTTTTACGACCCAAGCACCCATCACAACCTCTAGTGGTTATTGGACAGTGCAAGGCCAAGAACATGCTAACAATAGGAGGTGGATGGGGAAGGATTTCATATGAATTGCGCCTGATTGCACCTCGGTCGGAAGTACCTGAGCTTAAAAGGACTTTGGATGACGAGTGGTCGCTGTTCTTCCTTAACGTGGCTCTTTGTGCAGGGGTGAACTGGGATTGATTGCTTATGCCTGCCTCCAATCAACACATCCTCTTGCATAACTTCCTGTTCCTTGGTGATGCCACAGACGGCAGGGCACGTGTGCAGAACATCTAGCCTACACTTTTACTGACACTTTTGTGCATGTCATTTGAGGTGAAAAAACACGTGCAAACCATGTTAGAGTGAGTAATGTCAAACTTAGTATTAGAAAGAAGGAAACAGGATGCCTAAAAAGATCATCCTGAACAGAGGTTGAATTCAGAATTTTGATTCTTAAAGGGGTCATTTTATGCTTTTCGGTTTTCCAGTGTTAATTAGCTTTTTTATCAATGTATGAGGTCTGCTAATCTACAAAGCTCAAAGTCCAGGCCAAAGAGTGATACTCTCTCCCACAGAAAAGCCATCTCCTGGACTGCCTGAAACGGCTCGTCTGCAGTCAGCATCTGCAGAGAAGTATCACCTCGCAGCTGGCCTGCCCTCAAACAAACCTTTTCACTAATCTTTTGGGTCCTGTGATATAATGAAACCTCAGTGGTTGACCGTTGTATCTCATTACCTAAAACTAAATCTTAAAAATGATTCTTCATCTGTTCTCCAACATAAGGTCCATAATCAGCTCTATAAAGGTTGTTGGTGTTCTGCAGGGTGTTGGGATTCAAACAGTCGGTTGTAGGCCTGGGTGTGGAAGGTGTGCGCTGCGTGTAGGGGAGACTGGAACCTGGAAACTTCAAATGAAATGGTGTTAGAATAGTTAGACAATATAAAACAGGATAATGTACAGCACAAAGTGTGATGCAGGACCCTGACACGAAGCTGTGGCTGTAGTAATGTCTTTCTTGACTATGCTAACTGTTGGCTACATTTCATATTTCTTTGCAGCAGAGGTATTCCACTTCGCTGGTCATTCTGGCGCAATTTCCACAAATGCACCTAAATAATAAATTATAAAAGAAATGCATTGGTCAGTCATCGAACAAACAGTTTTTAGCGTGATGTGCAGAAATTACAGTTAGAACTTTACATCTCAAATACAAGATAGTTAACAAATGACCACTAAGAAATGTCCTGTTCCACTGGGTTGCTCCTGAATTCATTATTCAGGAGCAATTGCATAGTATGACCCTTTTAATGGATGGAGGTTCTGAATTCTCTCTGTCTCTGTCTCTCTCTCTGTCTGTGTGTGTGTCAACTAGTTATGTAAAATCACTGCCTTCCAAGCCGTACCCCATCATGCAAATGGCTTAGCAGCTTGTTAGCTTCCCACAGCTCTTGGCTGCAACACAAACCCCAGCTAACAGGGCGCTGTGATTACTTTGTTGTGCTCTCTACATGATTCGGGTAGATCGTTGCAAAGAAAACACGTTTGTGCTGTTTGCTGTGATAAATGAGTCAATCAAATAATACGTATACTTTCACATTAAACTTTAATATCAGGTCAAATAGAAAGAAATACCCTGCATCAAACAATGTTTGATCAAGATTTCTAACCAACTAACCGACCAAAAGGTGACAAACTCCACACTACATATATCCACACACCAAACAGTCCTTTACCGGGTATTGCTTTCTGTACTGTGCAATACTCCCTTTGCCCCACACTCTCTCCCTCTGTGTAGAGAGTCACAGCTGATGTGGAGAGCAACAGCATCCCAATGACGCACAACACGGCCGCTGTCGCCATCTTGAATAATCAGCATCCGGCAGCTGTTTCTTGTTTCAACTGATTGCTCTCTCTGACTCGTATGTATTTATCCAGTATCAAGGTACCACAACACTCTGACCTCATGGGAACAAAAAGACTACCATAGAAATCCCACTTTCTGACATAATTTATCTTTCAACATTTTACTCCACTACTTTTCACTATCTTTTCATCTATCCATGTGTGTGTGTGTTTGTGTGCGTGCTTGTGTGTCTTTGTGTGTGTGTGTGTCTTAAGCACTGTTGAGTACATTGGAGAGTTGAGAAGTTAGTTAGTTTGAATTATCCTCACTTACTTTTCCTACCTCTCCTGCTTTCTCTCTCTATATTGTCTCGCCCTCCCTCTCTCTCCCCCCTCTCTTTCTCAACACAGGGGGAACTCATCCAGAGGGACTCAACCCAACACCGTAGCACTGTCATCTTCCAACGATCTCAGAGTCCATGCTTCTTTTTTAGGTAAAAAACCACCAAGACCTCTCCGCAGTTTGAATGCAGCCCAAAGGCAAACCAACAGCGCTACAGTGTTGGACAATGTGATGGTCATTCACATGGGGAGGTCAGGTGCATTCTGTCTCTGTGTTTGGTCCCCCACAGCTCCTGTGTGTGCGTGGCACCAGTGAGGCGGTTCTCCCAGGGGCCCTGTGGTCCGGGGCCTCCATCATGAGCGTCTGCGGCCGCAAGGCGCTGACCCTGCTCAGCAGCGTGTTCGCCGTGTGCGGCCTGGGCCTGCTGGGTGTGGCCGTCAGCACCGACTACTGGCTGTACCTGGAGGAGGGCGTGGTGCTGCCCCTCAACCAGAGCACAGAGACCCGCATGGCCCTGCACTCAGGCCTCTGGAGGATGTGCTTCATCGCTGGTACGCAGGAAGAGGCGTGTGGGAGGGGTTAGACTAGATGTGGGATCTTTTCAGGAGGCGATCGTTGTTCACAGACATGATCATGTAATACCTTTTAATTACGCTACGTTGTTGTAACAATGTAACATTATTAACAAATTAGCTTGGTAGTCAATGGCTGCATTTGAAAATGTACATCGTGCAGGTTAAATGTTTAACCTTTCTTTTGTTTTTACCTCCAATACATAACACCAGGGCTGATTGCCTTTCAGCATCTCCATAAATGAATTGCATGGGTAGATACTGACATGAAACTGCATTGCCTTTGACTTGCTTCACTGACCTCTGTGCTGTCTGGGAGCAGCCCTGCAGTGGGAAGCTCATTTGGCTGTGTGCTTACGCAACATGTTTTCCCATAACCTTTAAGAGGACTAATGGGGTGTGTGTGTGTGTGTGTGTGTGTGTGTGTGTGTGTGTGTGTGTGTGTGTGTGTGTGTGTGTGTGTGTGTGTGTGTGTGTGTGTGTGTGTGTGTGTGTGTGTGTGTGTGTGTGTGTGTGTGTGCATTTGTCAGACCAATCAAGTGGCCCTAATGCCCATTTAGCTGTCCTGGTTCACGATGTTGACCCAGAAATGACGACCACACTACACCAGCACATGGCCCTGATGATA
Organism: Lota lota; assembly: GCA_026745465.1. Taxonomy (NCBI): domain Eukaryota; kingdom Metazoa; phylum Chordata; class Actinopteri; order Gadiformes; family Lotidae; genus Lota; species Lota lota. The sequence continues at coordinate 2,965,217 of JACYXH010000690.1, read as the reverse complement.
ATGGAGGTTGAGTTTGGTATTGATACCAGTGTAGCCCTGCTGGGACCAGGACTGGTGATAATGGAGGTTGAGTTTGGTATTGATACCAGTATAGCCCTGCTTGGAGCAGGACTGGTGATAATGGAGGTTGAGTTTGGTATTGATACCAGTGTAGCCCTGCTGGGAGCAGGACTGGTGATAATGGAGGTTGAGTTTGGTATTGATACCAGTGTAGCCCTGCTGGGAGCAGGACTGGTGATAATGGAGGTTGAGTTTGGTATTGATACCAGTGTAGGGCTGCTGGGAGCAGGACTGGTGATAATGGGGGTTGAGTTTGGTATTGATACCAGTGTAGGGCTGCTGGGAGCAGGACTGGTGATAATGGGGGTTGAGTTTGGTATTGATACCAGTGTAGGGCTGCTGGGAGCAGGACTGGTGATAATGGGGGTTGAGTTTGGTATTGATACCAGTGTAGGGCTGCTGGGAGCAGGACTGGTGATAATGGGGGTTGAATTTGGTATTGATACCAGTGTAGGGCTGCTGGGAGCAGGACTGGTGATAATGGAAGTTGAGTTTGGTATTGATACCAGTGTAGCCCTGCTGGGAGTCAGAGAGGAACGCAGCTTGCTAGTTTAAAGGTGAATCAAAGCCCACACAACTTGGCTTGAATTGTAAAGAGAACTCCCTCTTTCGGTTAAAAACGTGCCATTATTGCACGCATGACTCGTGATTTTCTGATAATGTCACCTGCTGATTAAGTGTTAGTGCGTCACACCTGTGCTCCACTCAAGGGCGTAGCTTTTACTAGGGACGCTAGGGACATGTCCCTACCAATGTCAACAAACCACTGAATTGTCCATACCAAAAATCTCAATCAAAAATCACAGTAAAATAGAATGAACTGTATGGCTGTTGGGCCAGTCTGTCCAGATCGTCTCTCAGTCCCAGATCCCAGGTCGTCTCTCAGTCCCGGGTCGTCTCTCAGTCCCGGGTCGTCTCTCAGTCCAGGGTCGTCTCTCAGTCCCGGATCGTCTCTCAGTCCCGGGTCCCAGGTTGTCTCTCAGTCCCAGGTCGTCTCTCAGTCCCGGGTCCCAGGTTGTCTCTCAGTCCAGGTCGTCTCTCAGTCCCGGATCGTCTCTCAGTCCCGGGTCCCAGGTTGTTTCTCAGTCCCGGGTCGTCTCTCAGTCCAGGTCGTCTCTCAGTCCCGGGTCGTCTCTCAGTCCAGGTCGTCTCTCAGTCCCGGGTCGTCTCTCAGTCCCAGGTCTCAGGTCGTCTCTCAGTCCCGGGTCCCAGGTCGTCTCTCAGTCCAGGTCGTCTCTCAGTCCCGGGTTGTCTCTCAGTCCCGGGTCCCAGGTCGTCTCTCAGTCCAGGTCGTCTCTCAGTCCCGGGTTGTCTCTCAGTCCCAGGTCCCAGGTCGTCTCTCAGTCCAGGTCGTCTCTCAGTCCCGGGTCTCAGGTCGTCTCTCAGTCCAGGTCGTCTCTCAGTCCAGGGTCGTCTCTCAGTCCAGGTCGTCTCTCAGTCCCGGGTCCCAGGTCGTCTCTCAGTCCTGGTCGTCTCTCAGTCCCGGGTCACAGGTCGTCTCTCAGTCCTGGTCGTCTCTCAGTCCCGGGTCCCAGGTCGTCTCTCAGTCCTGGTCGTCTCTCAGTCCCGGGTCCCAGGTCGTCTCTCAGTCCTGGTCGTCTCTCAGTCCCGGGTCCCAGGTTGTCTCTCAGTCCATTCTGCATTCATAAAGGCGGGTCAGGGGTCCTGGTTCCCCTTGAACGCCAGCCAGAGCACGACTTTCAGCGAAGTGATTATGTAGAAGAATCACTTCATTGGTTGCTTTAGTAAGGTGATTGACATGCTCCAGCTAGTATCAAAAGTCGTCATAGTAAAGTTCCTCTTTGTGGTTACCTTTAGCGCAGCCTTTCTTAAGTGAAGCTAGCTTAGCTAGCTCAAGCTAACAAGGTCACGCTAGCCTCAGGCTGTGCTTAGCTAGATCCTCGCAGGCGCAGTTAATTGGATTGAGAGGAATCCCTTCACACACAGGCGTCTGATGGCTTAATAAAACATGAGCAGAGGATCTATGGGAAAACATACACAGCTCTTATCTTCAATTAATTAAATTATGGATGAGTGAACGACCTGCCCTATTCAGCATGACTTAATTACTAGCTGCCTCCTGCCAACGAGAAAGAGAGAGAGAGAGAGAGAGAGAGAGAGAGAGAGAGAGAGAGAGAGAGAGAGAGAGAGAGAGAGAGAGAGAGAGAGAGAGCAGTTTGACAAATTCATTCACCCCCACACTGCAGCCTTGACTGGCGGAGGGGTCAGCGGACATGGCGGTGGCAGGGCTGTCTGACCGACGCCGCTGCTGGTGGCCAGTGTGTCCTCTGGCGCGCCCTTCTGTCTCCTTTCTTTGTCTGGAGAGGCCCCACATTGGGGGCCAGTGTAACAATGTGCAATGCTACACGCCACCTAGGTGGCTGCCACTCTCCACCTAGTGACTTATACTGGGCTCCTCCAGACAAGGACGCAGGGTGGGGGTGTTGGAAAACCGGTTTATTGTAAGAGTTTGTAGACAATGATACCTCAGAACAAGCTCATATGTCTGTGCTTCTCTGTCTCCTGCCTCCTGTTCCAGGGGAGGAGAAGGGACGCTGCTTCACTATAGAGTATATGATGCCCACCAACGCCCAGATGACCTCAGAGTCCACCGGGAGTGTTCTCAGTAAGTGAAGCAGTCATGGCTCCAAGCACACCTTGTCTGTTACACCAGTCCCTCAGTAAGTGAAGCAGTCATGGCTCCAGCACACCTTGTCTGTTACACCAGTCCCTCAGTAAGTGAAGCAGTCATGGCTCCAGCACACCTTGTCTGTTACACCAGTCCCTCAGTAAGTGAAGCAGTCATGGCTCCAGCACACCTTGTCTGTTACACCAGTCCCTCAGTAAGTGAAGCAGTCATGGCTCCAGCACACCTTGTCTGTTACACCAGTCCCTCAGTAAGTGAAGCAGTCATGGCTCCAGCACACCTTGTCTGTTACACCAGTCCCTCAGTAAGTGAAGCAGTCATGGCTCCAGCACACCTTGTCTGTTACACCAGTCCCTCAGTAAGTGAAGCAGTCATGGCTCCAGCACACCTTGTCTGTTACACCAGTCCCTCAGTAAGTGAAGCAGTCATGGCTCCAGCACACCTTGTCTGTTACACCAGTCCCTCAGTAAGTGAAGCAGTCATGGCTCCAGCACACCTTGTCTGTTACACCAGTCCCTCAGTAAGTGAAGCAGTCATGGCTCCACCACACCTTGTCTGTTACACCAGTCCCTCAGTAAGTGAAGCAGTCATGGCTCCAGCACACCTTGTCTGTTACACCAGTCCCTCAGTAAGTGAAGCAGTCATGGCTCCAGCACACCTTGTCTGTTACACCAGTCCCTAGTCTTTGTGGCGTTGATGTTCATGCATCTGGCTGCTGCACAGCAGTAAATGACCTTTCTCCTCCTGCCCCACGCTCAGAGATGATTCGCTCAGCCACGCCCTTCCCTCTGGTCAGCCTCTTCTTCATGTTCATTGGCTTCGTCCTCAGCAACATCGGCCACATTCGGCCTCACCGCACCGTGCTGGCCTTCGTCTCTGGGATCTTCTTCATTCTGTCAGGTACGGTAGCTCGGTGTAGGAAGCATGGCCAAATGCCCCGTGTTTCATCTGGCCATCCTTTGCTCCACATGAGCAGCACACATCCCAGAGGGACGGATATGTAGGAGATTGTGGTTGAATAACAAGTGAGATTCCATCTCAGTTTTGTCCTGCAACTCATTTTGTGTCTTTAAATAGTACATGTGTTAAAATAGTATGGAGGATTTGGAAATCCCATTTTACTGGAAAGCAAAGACTTCATAAATAATAAATAAATAAATAAATAAAACAATAAGGGTACGTTAATTAACCATTAATTAAAATGAGTTAATTCAGTAATGAGCAGTACCTAAAAAAATTATTGTACAGTTAATCAACAATTAACTCAATTAACTAATGGTGTTCATATTTACTAGGGCCAGTGTCCACATAGCCTTTTTATCTTTGGGCCAGCGTCTTTTTCAGTGGTTCCCAGTGAGCAGAGAGCGTAGGATACGTCAAATGTAGATTATAAAGGGAGGCTACGCCACGCTAGTCTGTCACAGAACAGCGGTTAGAGTGGTGCTATGTTGTCATAGAAACCAAACCTGCGTGGTTCGCTTTCTTCTCTCACCGCACAAGCTCTCCCCGGCGCCCTGCCAGGAACAATCACAGGCCTAATGGTGGATAGGGCTATTGATCATTGGATAGGGCTATTGATCATTGGTTAGGGCTATTGATCATTGGATAGGGCTATTGATCATTGGATAGGGTTATTGATAATTGGACAGGGCTATTGATCATTGGATAGGGCTATTGATCATTGGATAGGGCTATTGATCATTGGATAGGGCTATTGATCATTGGATAGGGCTATTGATCATTGGATAGGGCTATCGATCATTGGATAGGGTTAGAGTTAGGGTTGACGCTATGTATCAGGGTTAACCCTAGCCCACTAACCCTAACCCTCAACCTAACCCCAAGCCTAACCATTATGCTAATGCTACATAATGATGCTTAATACTGCATTAACTAAGGTAATTAACAGTCAGCTAATGTACCCTTTTTGTAAAGTGTTACCAAATAAAGTATGATCTCTCTGCCCCAGGTCTCTCTCTGGTGGTAGGTCTGGTGCTGTACATCTCCAGTATTAACGATGAGATGTTGAACCGGACCAAGACCTACGAGACTTACTTCAGCTACAAGTACGGCTGGTCCTTCGCCTTCGCTGCCATCTCCTTCCTGCTGGACGAGGTAACCCGGGCCTGGACACGCCTCCTTTTGTGTGTCAGGGAAGCAAGCAGGCATGGTCACTGGTGGGGCTCAGTGGTAGACCTAACCTCTTTCCATGCATTCTCCTCTCACACAGAACGCAAGAACGGGCTGCTTCAAATGAACATTATGGGCAAGGGCGGGACTTAGGAGGAGCAATCTGTGTACCAGTTACGTTAGATGTGAGGGGGGAGAGAGAGGGAGAGAGAGGGAGGGACTTCAGAGGAGCAATATGTGTACCAGTTGCTTTAGATGTGAGGGGGGAGAGAGAGGGAGGGACTTCAGAGGAGCAATATGTGTACCAGTTACGTTAGATGTGAGGGGGGAGAGAGAGGGCTAGGATGTCCTCCACATCTAGAATGTCCTCCACATCTAGGATGTCCTCCACATCTCAACAAAACACTTATACCTCGCTCACACACCACTGTGTTTAATGTGAGTGTGTGTGTGTGTGTGGTGTGTGTGTAAGAGTGTATGTAGTATGTGTGTGTGGTGTGTGTGTAAGAGTGTATGTAGTGTGTGTGTGATGTGTGTGTGTCTGTGTGTGTGTGTGTTTGTGTTTAGTGTGAGTGTGTGTGTGTGATGTGTGTGTGTGTAGTGTCTGTGTGTGTGTGTGTGTGTGTGTGTGTCTGTGTTTAGTGTGAGTATGTGTGTGTGTGTGTAATGTCTGTGTGTAATGTCTGTGTGTGTGTGTGTCTGTGTTTAGTGTGAATGTGTGTGTGTGTGTGTGTGTGTGTGTGTGTGTGTGTGTGTGTGTGTGTGTGTGTGTGTGTGTGTGTGTGTGTGTACTGCTGCCTGTTGTCTCTAACCTCCTGACCCCTGACCCCTGACCCCTCCCAGACGGCGGGCGTCATGTCGGTGTACCTCTTCATGAAGCGCTACACGGCGGAGGAGATGTACCGCCCCCACCAGGGCTTCTACCACCCCCGCCTCAGCAACTGCTCCAACTACTCCGGCCAGTGCCTGCAGCCGGACGCCCTGGCGGGGCGAGGCCGCAGCGCCTCGGCCGTCTCCGAGGCCTCCATGCCCATGAGCAGCTCCTCCTGCGCCCGCTACCCCGCCCTGCTCCGGTGTCCTGAGTACCAGCACATGACCTCGTCCCACTGCTGAGCCCTCTGGGCCTCTGTGTGCGTGTGTGCGTGTGTGTGCGTGTGTGTGTGTGTGTGTGTGTGTGTGTGTGTGTGTGTGTGTGTGTGCGTGCGTGTGTGTGCTTCAGTAGTTCCTCCACTGTACCATGTGTGACTTGTGATCCCCGACCCCTGACCTCTTACTAGTGGTTGATTGGCCACACTGTTGTTGTGGTGGAGGATGAGCAGGTCTTGTTGTCATGCTGCGGTCCAGCCAGCGGGGGGCGCCAGTAGTCTAGTAACGTCCACCAGGAACTAGAAACGGTGGACGTTATGGGAATGGGTGTGGGGGGGGGGGGGGGGGGGGGGGGGGGGGGGGGGGGCAGCTTATCGTCTTGGGATCAGCCCAAGTGTAGGGTTAAACTCTGGGTTAGGGTTATGTCAAATGCTTAGTCAACATGTGAGCGGGTATCAGCCAAACAGAGGTTAAATGAGTTAGCAGAGAGGGAGAAATGGAATCAAACCCATGTCCAGGTTGTGTTGCTGTGGCGCTCCTTACACTGGGAACCAAACCCATGTCCAGGTTGTGTTGGGCTGGGCTGTGGCGCTCCTTACACTGGGAACCAAACCAACAAAACAACAAGACTTTGCAAGGCTTATATTTATTTTCTCAAGTATTGATGTTTTATTACACTTGCTCAATAGAATGAACCAATGACGTCCCTGATTTGGTGAACGGGTGAAGAGGAAGTCATCAACTTGTTCATAGATTGCAGGAAGTGATTTTTGAAAGTGATGCCTAAAAGTGTTGTTTTCATGTGCAATAGATGTAGCGCTGTTACCGTGGTGAAGGTGTTGTTAGTATCACATATTGATATGTGTTTTTACCATTAATGAGCCATTTAAGACAATGCTGTAAAATGTAGCAATGTACCATGTGTTCTTAATTAAATAAAGTGTCACAGGATTTCATAATAACCCATGTTTGGCTTCTCTTAAATCATATCAGGTTAACATTATGATAATTAAATGATGTAGTTATAGAAATTAGTTGCACACAATTCCAATCCTTTTCTTTATTATTTCATCCATTTATGACTTGCTGCCATTACCTTCCCAAAACCCATATTAAATCATCAAGAAATCAAAAAGCATGTGCAGAATCTTTAGTTTTAATTTCAGAACAAATGTAAAACACATTAGCCTAAACACAATATAAACAGAACATCTTAACATCTTAAAAATAAATGTTTATTTATTTATTTATATATATATAGATATACATCTCATCCTTCGCCTTGCTCTCAAAGTACTGTGCATTTATTTTTGCTTCTTTTTGGGTTAGGCTAACCCTGACCCTCCTGTTCGTTTGATGCTGCCAGATGAAGTCCTCTTCGTTTGGATTTCGCGTTTGCCATCAGTGGTCTGCGTCATCCTTAACGGGGAGCCTTTGACCAATGAAAGCTCACAAAAAACGGTAATGGATCTCTTCGGTCAATTCATTTCATCAATTAACCCTCACAGCCACAGAAACGACAAATATTCTCTTAAATTATTATTAAATTAAATCTAATAAATTATTAAATCTAATAAATTAAATCTAATAAATTATTATTATAACAAAACCCAAACGCATGCGAACGATGGTTGCGACAGTATCTGGTGTGCGTAGTACACTAGCGCCCTCTAGTGTGCACATGAAGGCTGTACAAATGCAACTAATCAAACAAACTGTCAGACAGTATCACCACACCGAAGCCAAATTGTGAGACTCTGGACCAACCGATCCTACATTAAACTCAGATGAAAA